>JACATO010000581.1:600000-925000 GCA_018389105.1 Nautilus pompilius | reverse complement strand
CCCTAACTGGCTGGCTGGCTCCCTCGTTAAAGGGAGTTCACAGAGCCCCTAACTGGCTGGCTGGCTTCCTCGTTAAAGGGCGTTCACAGAGCCCCTAACTGGCTGGCTGGCTCCCTCGTTAAAGGGCGTTCACAGAGCCACTAACTGTCTGGCTGGCTCCCTTGTTGAAGGGTGTTCACAGAGCCCCTAACTGGCTGGCTCCCTTGTTGAAGGGAGTTCACAGAGCCCCTAACTGTCTGGCTGGCTCCCTCGTTGAAGGGTGTTCACAGAGCCCCTAACTGGCTGGCTCCCTCGTTAAAGGGAGTTCACAGAGCCCCTAACTGGCTGGCTGGCTCCCTCGTTAAAGGGAGTTCACAGAGCCCCTAACTGGCTGGCTGGCTCCCTCGTTAAAGGGAGTTCACAGAGCCCCTAACTGGCTGGCTGGCTTCCTCGTTAAAGGGCGTTCACAGAGCCCCTAACTGGCTGGCTGGCTCCCTCGTTAAAGGGAGTTCACAGAGCCCCTAACTGGCTGGCTGGCTCCCTCGTTAAAGGGCGTTCACAGAGCCCCTAACTGTCTGGCTGGCTCCCTTGTTGAAGGGTGTTCACAGAGCCCTAACTGGCTGGCTCCCTCGTTAAAGGAAGTTCACAGAGCCCCTAACTGGCTGGTTCTCTCGTTAAAGGGCGTTCACAGAGCCCCTAACTGGCTGGCTGGCTCCCTCGTTAAAGGGCGTTCACAGAGCCCCTAACTGTCTGGCTGGCTCCCTTGTTGAAGGGTGTTCACAGAGCCCTAACTGGCTAGTTGGCTCCCTTGTTAAAGGGCGTCCACAGAGCCCCTAACTGGATGGTCGCACCACTTCCACGAATACCTGTATTCAATGAATTGGAAATATTGGTTTGCTGCTTCTTGATCTCTTCATTTTGAACCTAATGAGCTGTATGTGTACGTGTGCTGCACATCAATAACATAGAATTGAAATATAAACAACTTGAACAGTATCGTGTATATCGTCTGAATAATAATAATAATTCGTTATTTATTGAATTTTGGTTGTATTTGAAAAATAGAATTCTAGTATTATTAATGTTAGTAATAGTATTATTAATGCTTTGCCCTTCTTTTGATGAATCAAAGTCTGTGAACGTGAGTTTTCAAACAGCTTATTAATAAAGCAGAAATTTGTTACTGGAAATGAGAAGGTAGATCTTTTGTTATCTGAATTTATCACCTCTTTGTCAGCATATGAACTGTATAATGGTAGAAGTGGTCAACTTCATCAACTGATGTTACTATGATGTCTAATTCTACTACTTTTCAGCTTACATTTATCATGTTATTGCTGGGTTTTCCATTAGAAACGTTTGATTGAAGAGAAAATTCTGTTGCTTTAAATCCAAGCATTTATGATACAAAATTCAGAAAGTATGATTATAATATGTCACTGCATTGTAGGGATTGGTTAAAACCAGTTCAAAGGACTATTAATACCCATCAACAATGACATACAGGCTGGAAAATGTGATTGCCAAGTTACTTAAATAGCAAACCCAGAAGAGTTCTATTATCTTAGTTGTTAACTAACTTTGATTAGAGAGAACACGACCTTAAGATAAAGAGATCTATAGTGGCTGTTTTATATGCAATGTATGATGACTCAATACATTTAAAATCTGGTTCAATAACTGTGGGTTTACTGGAACTTTATAAGGCAGACTTTCTTTTTTGAGAATACTTACTACTAGAATACTAAATTGCTTTATTTTATATAAATGATAACATTTTGGATAGAATTTCACGTGGTAACTGTATATATTGTACTGAAAATATCCTCCTCTAAGGGCAGATTGGGAACTTAATGTTGTAATTGTTACACAGCCAGATGTCATAAATTGATTCTTTTTCTTCTGTAACAACAGTATTTAAAAAATGAAATCTGATTAATAAAAAGACAATTTAAAGTCTTTCATGTGTTTGGTTTATAAATCATAAGGATAAACTACACTTTTGCCATTCATGTCTGGTAATGAGTCATTAAATTTGAAAAATATCTCATCTAGAAAGCATTTCTGATGCTAAAATTGAGACCAGCTGCCTCAAGCTACTATGCAGCAATAATTCTTATTACATTATGCATCTGTTTCTCTACGTGTGAGGCAGCAAAATTTCAGAAAAATGCTTGAACTACATGTGAATCATGGATGTCCTGGATCATTAGGCCTGTATCTTTGTTTTTGACTTGCATATACCTTCCATTTGCTTGCATTTGTAGGTTAGCATCCCTGATTTGATTGTCTGGTAGTTAATGTACAAGCTTTCTATGCCTGATAACATTTTTAATATTGTCTTGTGTTAAAAAATTCTACTTGTGTAATATTTAATTCTGCTCTTTGAACTTCATTTTAATTTTAATTAAACAAATTTTTATTTTTTAGGAAACACCCCACTGCATTTAGCTGTTATGCTGGGTCACAAAGGTATGATACATATATATATATATATATGCATACATACATACACAGGTTGTCCTAAATTTACCTAATATGTAGTCTTTGTAAAACAATGTTGACATAAGAACTTGATTATCCATAGTTACTAACAAAATACTGTACAGGATTTTAATAAATGGTAACTTTAACTCAAGTGTTTGCATATTAATAAGTTGATACATACTACCTGCTCACTCCAGAGTACTATTATAGGTACTTAGTCATCACTTCCTACATTTTGGCAATGGTCTCCACTTGCCATCACTAGAATTTGGTCTGGCAGTGAATTCTTTTGTGTGCAATGTCTTGGTATAAGGCAAAAGGAAAAGATCTGAATTAACCCCTTAATTTCTGTAAGTTCTATTTTCTCAATAGTCATTCTTTTCATATGCAACATGAAATAGACTTTTGTTGTGTAGTGATACGCACTAGTAGCTCCCAAACAGAAAACTAGCTAAAAAGAAAGAATATATTTTTAGGAAGTAGTTTTATTTGTTTTATATTCTATTTAAGGTGAGTGACATTAGTGATCATTAAAATTATTTCTACTCTGAAATAAATCAAATTGATATTTGTTTTTTTCAACTTAGAATAAGTTCAAGACAACTACCGTATAACAGATCTGGCTAAAGAGAATAAACCATCCTTATCCACGACAAAAGCAGATTGTTGTTTTACCTAGAGCACCCACGAAAAGCGAAAAACCGCGAATATTGGACGTGTTCCATAAAAATGCCTATAAACGTTTGGGCGGCATCTTAGGACTTTAAGAAACACGGTGCGAAAAACACAACACTCAGAGAAACACTCAGCGAAACACTCGAGATAGCTACACGCGGTAAACTGGGATGATGCGGGGCTGCATCTGCCTGAGACAGCACCTCATGAGCATCAGCCAATCAGCAGCGAGGAGAAATGGACAACGCTCTCAGATTGGCTACTTTCAAACCTCCAGCCAATGGCGTTAATTTTATATTGATATTTTGCTGAATTTACGTTAGTATTTATGTTACAAAATTATTGTTATTAATAATTTAGCGTGAAAAAATATATATTGTCACGAAAAAAGCCATAAAAAATTGCAGAAGATATTTGCGATTCCGCGAATATGCGGGGGGTTTCCACAAACAATTATTAGTTAGGTTCTAAGGAAAATTCCGCGAATAACCGGGGCCGCGATTACGCGGGGGTTGACTGTACCACAGATGCAACATCTCCTGTTTGGTCTAATACTAGTAGTATAATATTACTTACAAACGAAATCTTAATTAAGTTAGAAAGTTTTGTTGGATTGTCCATCTTTAAAGAGTTACCTCTCAACTAAGCATTACCACACTTACTCTAGATTTTCTGGCATTGTGTCCTAATCATTCCATTTTGTTTAAAGAAAAGAAAATTCTAATTTTTGTGCTGTTTTTAGAAGAGCAGCAAGTTGTTATTTTTTTGGTCTCACCATACAATATTTTGTGGGAAGCATGTCAAGAACACACAATTTTTTAAAGGGAGGTAATTTACTTTATTTGAGTTTGACGTACAAAACTAAGTTAAGTAATAAAGCAAAAATAAATAAATAAATAATTTCAGAATAGTTAAAGTTTAACTCACCAATTATCCAGCACAAACTCTTCCTTATGTCGCAAAATTCACCAGAGAAGTATATAAATCACCGATAGATTTAGGAGTGCAAAGGGAAACACTCGAGATTTAATCAGGAAACGAGGGAATTGTAACAAAGAATGTAAACAAGAATAGATCAGAGTCAGGCTGCTTATAACCATGGCGACGACGAGTGATGGAAATAAAGTCTGTTGTTTACCAGACTCTTGGATGGTTGAAGGGAAGCGATACAGCGCTTCAAACGTTCTCAGTAGGATAACATTTGGCCTTGAACATGTTGGATAACTATATTCTGCACACTTCATACATTCTGCAAGCAACAAGGAGTTCAACTTTCCCATTTTGCATAACTGCAACTGTATTTTAAACCATTCACTAAATTTTTCATTGTTCACACTATGTTAATTTTCCACTGATTGCTTGCTAATCTTCTGGACATAACTGGTTGTTTTAGTTGCTGAGATAGTTGTTCGGGTGTTGACCGCTCGTGTGAAAGTGAAAATTTTTCCATTTGTGTAACAAAACTAGAGTGACTGACCACCCAAGACAGAAATCTTCCAGTGAAGCAGAAACAAAGCATCAGTAAATTTCCAGAACTCAAGCTCAACTTAGTTTGCCTTTAGTCAAATTCTGGGCAATCAGTAGGTGTTGCGTGAGAATTTTGGAAATGCACGTGTTTTTCAGCAAGAAAACGAGCGCAGATTAGAATTTGGAGAAATCGGCAGTACTCTGCTGGTTTGGTTCAGTTGAGAGCAGGGGATGTAGTCACTCCCGGAAAACAATTCAGTTTTCTAGAGCTTTTGGCGAAAACAAAGCTGACATCAGTGATGGGTGGGCCAGTCATTTAAAGGTGGTGTTGGCTCACTGTCAAAGAGCACTTTCCTAAGGAAAGGGGCTGAACAGTTTCATAAACCTTCAGGAAAACTTATCCTTTTATTCTATCCATAGCAGATAGCAGATTTTGGATAAGTGCATGTTAATCTCTCTGTCCTGAGAATATGACACTGATCCTGTGTAAATGAACTTCACGCTGTCAAATGGTGGAGAGACCTTCATATAGCAGATTTTGGATAAGTGCATGTTAATCTCTCTGTCCTGAGAATATGACACTGATCCTGTGTAAATGAACTTCACGCTGTCAAATGGTGGAGAGACCTTCATATAGCAGATTTTGGATAAGTGCATGTTAATCTCTCTGTCCTGAGAATATGACACTGATCCTGTGTAAATGAACTTCACACACCTTCATTGCAAGCAAACATAAGATTATTTTTGCTTAACTGATTCCATTTTAAGTCGGTTACTTGTTTTTATTCTAGTGATTTTACATTTGGTTGTCGTCTCAAAACTTACTCCCTTTTTTTATTGTTATTTTGCCTTGGTCGAACAAACCTGACATCTTTATTAAATAGAACAAAAGCAACTTCATCCAGTCGTTCTGTTTCCTTTATAACAATAATGAACAGACATGTACAATGATAACCATGCGCAGTTGCCCCCAACCGTGCTGTTCTGGGTGTTTTGCTTCTAATATGCTACATGCCGTTTGTACAATAGATTGTGTCCATCTACTGTTGGCTCACAGCGCTCCGATCAGAGTGAAGAACCTTCTGGGATGGACTCCACTGGCAGAGGCTGTAAGTTATGGGAACAGGCCGACAAGTAAGTGCATCTACTTCCCCAACTCCTAATAAGCTCAAATTGAAAGGCGATAACTGGTCCACTGGGTAGCAAATGCTTTCCAATGTTTAAAAGTGTAAATGTGATCGATACTAATTCCCACCATGATTGTAAGTTATCGTCTAACTTTTTGGTGGTTGTTGAAAGTTTAGAAAATATACAGAATTACTTTATTTTGGGATATAATAAAAAAAATTTTTTAAAATAAATAAAATGCAGCTTAGTGCCATTTTGTCGGAATATGTGATCATATTTCTAGAAGGTTGTAGAGGTACTGTTGGCGGCTTGGTGAATGAATGGTCAGTTTTTTCTTTCCAGTGTAGCTGTGTGTCACCGTTATGCCGTTGACCGGGCCTCTTATATAAGACTCCCTCGGCATTATGCTAATGGCTCTGTCTTTAGCCTGTAAATGGATTTTAATTCTGCGGTCGAGATTGCCTAAGTATCTTAGCAGACTGGTCTTACAGCTAGAGCACTAGATAAACTTCGCTATCTAAGTCATCAAAGCACAGCAAAAACCATAGAATATTTCACGCTGATTTTCACGGGGACTTCGTACTAAATACTTCTGGTGTGGCATCCTGTACAGATGCTAGCCTAGAGTAATAAACCAGTAAAGTTCGGTAACTGGGCAGCATTTTAAACTAAAGGAGACGTTTAAACAAAAAAATGCCCTAAAAATGCATTAGTCAAGTTAATTAATTACATGTAATCAAAATTACGTTGGGTGGTGCAATAATTCTAGTTGCCACTATCTTTTTTTTTTTAACCGGTTTACATTAACACACTCAATAGATGTTGTCAATAATTTCATTTATCTACAGTTATTCCTTACGTCAAACTGGACTGCGGCTTTGGGCAGTTCCTAGCTCTGCCCTCCCTCTCTCCCCCCCCTCAACTGTCGACAGCTGTGGTCAATTGTTGTTACTGTCCCCACGTTCAGTTTGTTGGCTCTTGAAATTCTAATTCGTTTTGAAACGGGGTGGCATCCTGCGGGTGGATGAAAAAAACAGCAACTTGTTGTGCTGCGATGACTGACCGGCTTATTGGCGATGCTGCGATAGAGGTGTTTTTATTTTGTATGGATTGGCTGGACGAGTAATGTTCTGTATGTCTCGAAACCATTACTAACGAACTGTTGCGCTAGCTTTTAGACCTGCTGATATAATTGTAGATATTTCCTTGCAGTAAAATCGTTACTACACAAGCTAAAGTACCAGTCTAGACAAGCACTCGAGGACAGAAGACCAGCATTGATTCAAGCACTGAAGAACTTAGGAGATTTTTATTTAGAACTGAAATGGGATTTTCAAAGTTGGGGTAAGCAGCTTTGTTTTGTCATGATGCATAACAGATACTCCCACATGCATTCACACCTTTGTTCGATCATTGAGAATCAGAGGTGTACCGTAACGTTCTATTTTTGTTTTTCCTATATTGTTTTAGACTAGAAATCATTTTCACGGGTGACTTATATTATTATTTAAAAAAAGTCTCTGAACTAATTAAAGATACCATAAGGTTACCATTACTCTGTTTTCCTTCAATCTCTTGCCCTCGGCCCCAACTTTCCTGTAGGCAAACTGAACCTGAAGAGGTCAACTCCAAGACAAGCGTCAGTTTTCTAATGCAATTTTGTATTGATTTTTAATGTCAAACATTGCTGCAAAATACTTTGACATAATAATTGTTTCTTATCAGTGTTAGGAGAGGAAAGATAAACACGCATCAGATAGCTTTGTTTTGCTATAGATTCTTGACTCATTTTCATAATTTCCCATGTTGCTGCCTGGTGTCTGCGGAATGCAGTTCTGTGTTGTTTTTGTTTTTCTTTATCCATTCAAGGTTGCAGCAGCCGGTTTGCTGCTCACCCCAAAGCTAATCCTTGTTGTCATTGTTTGTAATAAGGAGTGAAGGCTGATGATTCTACCCCTTTCACCAAGCAACTGATTGTTGTTGTTGCTGTTAATATTAGGAAGATTGCAATACTGCCTGCTCTGCTTTTGTTTCTTTATTTTACTCTTCTGCAAACTAATTGCTAAAAATTGTTGGAAAGACTACACTAAAGGCCGCTGTCGTCACCCAGTAGCCTCCCTTATTTGAGCCCTAAAGCAGATTCTTGTGAGAAATTTTTTAAATGATGAAAGTCTGTAAAACCCAAAGCTTGAAACTTTTTGTGGAGGGCTGCATCCTGGAATCTGATGGTCCTCCTCAAGAGTTTGTACCAGAGATGATGGTACTTAGTGACCACAAAATTTATTAGTTTTTTCAAAAATATGTAAATCTATAGCAGTAATTTTCAGTGGCTGGCTTAACCCCCGCTGTATTGTGCACACATTACTGAGCAGTCAGAGGTAAATAATGCATAAGAGACATTCAATTTTGGTGGAAATTGATTACATAAAGTTTTGCATCCACAATAAGATATTTAATACTAGACATTAATGAGTAACCAAACACCAGACATGTTGCTGGCTTCCCACTGCCTGAATTTAGACAATTTGAAAAGGAAGCGATAAGAATCACGAGGTATCTATTGTTGCTACCCCTTTTTATCTCAAGGCAGTGATGGCTCCAGCAGATATATGCTGGCTCTCATCTTTTGATATTTGTTCCACATTCCCCTTTTTGTTTCTTTAATATTTCTAACCCCAGAGGCCCGGGAAGTCTCTCTCTATTTTAATCCACATGGTTTGAATGCACTCTGCATTCACATCAACATGCAAAATGCGACCAGGTGTTTATCGAGTGTGTGTTTTTATCTTGGTTGGTAAAAGAGTGCACCAACTAACTCATCACAGATCGCTGTACAGGTGAGAGAGAGAGAGAGGTCTAGTGTTTGTTTGCGTGTCCTCTGCACTATTGGATTGGACTTTGAAGTTTACCTCATCTTTCTCCAGTGAAATTAAAGACATTAATCAAATCTTTTTTTTTTAAATTTCAGTTCCACTAGTTTCAAGAATTTTACCATCTGATGTTTGTAAAATACATAAAAGAGGGGCATGCATCAGGTAAATTGATTTTTGATTTTTTATATACTCTTATAATTGTCCATGGTGCTGGATGCTGTCTGCTGCATCTGAAGCTAATTCTTGTCAATTGGAATGCTATGGTAAGGTTGTTAACTTTACCCCTTCACCCTGCAGCTGATTGTTGTTAGTTGTAGTATGTTAGCAGCATTGTCTGCTTACTACCTTTATTTTTTTATATTTGCCAACTAGTTGATGAAACAGCCTTAAATGAAGTAGATTGCAGTGTTGGCTGGTGCTATTGTTACAACTAAAGAGGTTACAGCAGTGGCTGCAATCAGTCTGAACATGGTTTTATGCATATTCTGTCTTTAGTGATTTAGCTTAGTGGGATCTAACAAGGAAACGTGGCAGTTGTATTTAGCTCCCTGTCACGACATGCCACGAGCTTTTGGAACTGTGGTGATGTTCTATAGCTTACTGCAGATCCTATATGAAAAACACGACATTTCCAGTGTTGCAACGAAGAAGCCAAAACACTGCTGTAGGATTCTGAAGTTAGAGTTGGGGATCATTCAGTTCATGGATTTGGGAAATTTCCAACATGTCAGTAATCTAGTGTTTCTACTGTTGAGTGCCATGGTTACCCACTGGGGAGAGTTTGCCTGTCTTGTGCCAAACTTCAGCAGGAAGAAATCCCTACTAGAATTCTTCCCTTTTGGTTTGGTGGGCAGGAATGGACCAGGCTGGTTGGCTAGTGGAAATTGAAGATAAGCGAGAGGAGAAAAACGAAACCAAGCCCACTATGGATTGAACTCATGCCCGCAGTCCTGGCCGTCCACCCACCCACCGATCCAGGCGCTGAATTGGATCCTAGCCGGATTTTCTTTAGTCAGTTTCCAGTTTTGTTTCTTTTTTCTAACCCAAACACAGGGAAGCTGTGCACATTTGGAAAAAAAAATATATATATGTATCAAATTTTTTAACAAGCCCATGCTCGTTCATATTGCTGGAATGAGGGCAGGACTCTGCAGGGTTCTGTTACCGATTTTACATCGGTTGAGTTATCTCCCCTTCCTCTTGTATCACAGTAGTCTCCATGTTGTCTTGGATAAACCAAATGTGAGAAGAACAGTGCAGTGTTCTGGATCGGCGTTTCTGATAATTATTTACTGATAACTAACAGGTGAGCTTTGGTGTGTTTCTATTTTTTGCTTTGTATTCTGTGCATAATGATAAAGAACTTAAGTTTTACTGTTAAAAAAAAATGAACAAGGTACTTATAGGAAAATTTTTCCTAATATTTTTGTCGACTTCTGGGTAACAACGATGTCACCGTTATTGTCATTGATAAAATGCAAGTCTCTGTTTCTCTTTCCTGATGCTGCTGCCAGGATGGACACCACCCTGGTTGACTTTAATGGGATGCACTGGGAACGAGGCGACATTACCTTTGTTTTCAATGGCAACGAGAAGCCGGTGAAGTCTCTTGTGATACTTGACAACAAAACAAAGGTTTACCAGCGAATAAGATACGAGGTTTGTTTGCCATTCATACACTTTATTTTTCCAATTTGTATAATTAAATCAAATCCAGAAGCAGAAGGTGGGAGATTATTTGGCTTGTAAAGAATCGAGTCCAGCTGCAGAGGTTGGCGCCCCTTTGGCACACTTGGTTGCAGATTTCTCTTAGGTTTACCACATCAGTCCCCAGGGGGCTACTGTGACAATAATGGACATACACACTCACCTCATGTACTCTTGCTTCATTGTTTTCTTTGCCCATGTTTGGTCACTTCTCAGATTTAGAACGGCTGGTGTATAAGTATTAGACTATTCTTTTCTTTTAAACTTTACACACACATGTTTAAAAACATACAATGTGCAGGACCTAGGAAACTTAGGAAGTATTTTTTTTTTTGTCTAACGTTTTGTTTTTTTATGTAGGGCTCAACTGCTTTTGTGAAATGCGGTTGCTGGCACAGTTAGGTAAGGTGGTCCCCTGTAATAGTCCTAATTTTATAAGAGAACAGCTGAAATATTATAATCACTTGCCAGGCCATGGTCACCAGTTCAAAGTGAGGATAATCTTGAGTAACTAAGTTTTTCAAGTGAAGAAAGTAATTCTCATCAATGGTGAGTGAACTAATTCTCTGTGATGTAGCTAAAGTTTGCCACAATACTGAATGTTGCTGTTTTACCAACAAATTTCATTTAGAAACAGGAAAAGGGTTGAGGCTTGCCTGTGGCTGGTTGTTTTTATTTTGGACAGGTGGATGATTTTTTTGACATTGTACTAAGAAATCAAATTTTAATAAAAGATTAGTTCAAGAAAGAGAGAGAGTATGAAAGGCTGTCTAAAAGCCGAAAGGAATTTTAGGATCCTCTATACTGATATACATTGCTGATGGCCAAGTAATTTCATTGCAGGAAACAGAAGTTGAACTAGATGATGAAGTTGACATCCTAATGAGCAGTGATATCGTTGTTACCCAGATGTCAACAAAAAACATTGCCTTCTCTCGGGTGCAGAGTGGTTGGTTGATTCGAGAAGACAAAACGGTGAGTGATATAATCCATATTTTGGTAGGACAGTGTTTTATTATAGCTTGAAGAAACTCCTCTGTTGTCCCAGGCTCTTACTGATGCCTCCAACTTCTCGGTTGTAGGAGATTACAGCAACACACACATTCCTTGTCCTATCTTTTGGTTTCAGAAACAATGCAATGTTGTTTTTTCTAGTAATCAAGCAGTCACTAATATTGTATTTTAATTCAGCATACATTTGTCTTCTGGGCCAGAGATAATGTAGCTGATGTTGCAAGGAGGATTAGTATGAAGTTAGACAAGAATGTGTCATAGAGGTATCTCTGGCATTTGGAAATAGTTCTGATGTTGTCTTTGATTGAGATACCAGAGAGGTGTCTTACTGATGAATACGCAGGTGGAAGTTGTGTAGTTTTCCAGGTTTCATGTCAAATGATGTATACCATTGATGACGTTTTTTAGCATTGACTAGTGTGAGGAGGTTGTTGGAGGGGGGAGAACTTTCGACTAGTCCACCAGGTAATCCACTTCACATGAGAAGTCATCCAATGGAAGATTATTTTTTAGATTAAAAGGGCAACATGGATACAGTTTATCAGTTTTGATCCACTATAGTTGATGGCTTTGAAGCTAGGATGGGCCCAGATCTCAGATGACAGTCATATATTTAGTTACAGCGAGCTCAGCATCATGATTAAGACTGTCTATCAGCAAGGCGACTGCAGTTGTCTGCCAGTTTTTACCATGGCAACCAGCAAAATATCAGTTCAGTTTTCGTTATAAAATGACAAATCCTTCAGGTTAATGGGAAAGGTCTTTCTTTAAAGGATATCTTTGTTGCATTAATATAATTGGCATATGAGGTTGTCTTGAAAAGCTAGAGGCAGTTATGGTAATTTTAAAACAAATACCAGAAATTCTATCTTATTAAAAAACAAAGACTGCTATCTCAGCCATGATGTGTGATTAGCAGTAACACGATTTAAGGCTTCTTTCTATATTTCTTTCTAGCAGGTACAGGTTTCTGTCGTGTATCAGTTAGAATTTGTGTTGACTCTTTAATTGTTCAGAAAATCTTCTCTTTCCTATATTTTCTTTAAAGGAGATGGTGGGGACATTTCAAGCTGACTACTATGCGATAAGTGGACTTCTTCTAGAATCCAGGAAGAGGTAAGGATGCAGTAAAAAGGGCCATCTGGAGGAGAGAAAGGGCTTGCTTATTATATAGATGCAAATTTATGATAAAAACATGCAGAAGTTTAACAAAATAGGTTTAAGTGGAAAACAAACAAAGAATAAAAGAAAAACACAAGGGGAGGTTACTCATTCGGCTTGGCTGACATCTTCCTAAAGGAGGCAGCCATATTTCATTGTGTTAATATATTGGTTAGTTTTTACTCGTTTGTTCGTAAATTAAAGCTTAATTTTGAGCATCAGAGTTTTGGTGTGAAGGATTTTCAGCCAGTAGAGAAGAGAGATTATTTTTCTTCTCGCAGGAGAGAACATCTGTCCCGTGAGGATCTCCAGCGTAACAAGGCTCTTGTGGAAAACCTCTGTAAAGGATCCCTGGCGGACGAGTCGGGCCATGTACGTTCTGCGTGCTTTATTTTTAGATTTTCCTTTGTTTGTGCATCGGAAACTTTTGATTTCTGTCTGACCCAGTCTGTTTTTGATGGCAACTGACTCTCTGTCTTTTTCAACAGCAACCGGAGCGCCGGTCCTCGTTGGCGCCGCCTGTCCACCCTCTGGTGAGGTGGAGAGACTACGTCAGCGCACCACCTGGGAAATTTCCATGTCTCGGCCGGCCCCTGGTGGCAAAGGAGAGCATCAAGGCATACAAAGCCACTGTCGCAATGGTTAGTACCCCGGAAGGACGCTCAGCTATCCTTGGTTTGCACTTGCGCCCTACTGTCTGAAGCCATGGAAGTGGTTAGTGTATCTCCATATATTGAGTTACACAGGTGGGCCCTAGGTCTTCTTGCTTTTCTAAATTTTTTTGCTGGTGACATTACAGGATTGAGGTGGGTGTCGGGTGAGGAGGAGTAACCCTCCTAGAGAGGGCAGGTGTGTTGGTTTTATTTCTGAAATACTTACCACATTAAGATTTATAGCCACTGCGTGGATGCTTTTCATGTAGGTTATAAGCTGGGGTCAGAGCAGGTGAAGAAGTAATTAGTGATGCTTAACAGAAAAGAATCTGGTTTGAAGAGAGACTGAGTGGAAACAGATAAACAAACAAAAGACCTGGTGTTAAGTGTTTTTGAACGATTTACCTCCTACATCATAGATGAAGAAAGAATAAAATTTACAGACATTTATACAACAGATAAATGGATTATGTAACTTTTAAAATTAAGTAAATTGATTTTATTAAATTTGGGTAGGAATAGAATCTAAAAATAAGGAGTTCTAGTAGGGATTTCCTGATACTCGTAGTGGAGGCTCCACGGGTAACTCTCGACTGGCTTGCAACCACGGCACGGTTTGAGCCCCAAACCATACCTGGGTCGATCGATCGATTGATTTCTCTCTCTCTCTCTCTCTTTTTAGTATTTTGTACGTCGGCAAAGGAAGATCTCTGCAGTAATCGTTGTCCCGTCTCTTTTCAGAGTCAAGACTTTCCGATGACCGTTGAAGCGTAAGTCCCGCTTTTCTTCAGCTGCAGAACAGTGAAAAGGAAGGAACAAAAAAAAAAAAAAAAAAAAAAAAACATTTGAAGTTAATGGTGGTACATCAATCCTTGTAACCTTAAAATTGCATTATTTTCTGTCTTTCTGTCCATCCATGAATTCTCAGCCTGAGCTGCTTTGTCCTTCACTTTTGCAAGCATACCGAACTTTTAAACAAAAAATCCCCCTACTTTCCCATCATCCTCAGCCCCTTTTTTTTTCCAGTAGTGTATCTGTTCTTTTGCTCACCTCACCCTCTTTCCCCGCCACTCCCTCTCCCGCTTCCCTTTTCCTTTCCCTCTCTACACTCACCACTCCCCCTGGTGGCCTGTTTTTCTTTCTTCCCATCGCTGTTATTTCTCTCTCTGTGCATTTCTGAAATCTGTTTGCAGGTTGCTGGACGTGTTAGAAGTTATAGCTCCATTTAAACAATTTCGAAAATTAAGACAGTTTATGACGACAAAACTACCTCGAGGATTTCCTGTAAAGATCGGTGAGTAAACGAAAAATGATGGCCAGCTCATGTGGACCTCCCCTCCATTTTCTTTCTACTTTCTATTTCTGAGAATTATACTGCCAGTCATTATTACTCTTTATGCCAGTGTACGGCTGGTTACATCAGGGCAGCAAACTGATGTTACAATGGGTGTCTTTAATACCAGAAGGACAGTTTAAGATTGTTATATACTTATTATTTCTAAAAGAGTGTAATAAAGTTCAACACAAATGGTACTGATTTCACATTGAATAAATTTAGTTTTTCAAACCTCGTGTTGCATTTCTTAAATCCAAATTTCCAGAGGAGTTCATTACTGTGACAGCTTTTATCTAGTCTCTTCAAAGGAACAGTGGTTAAAAAAGAGACTTAATTTACTTCATAACTATCATCTTTTTTTGTAATGAATCATTACTTATATCATTAATTTCGAAGGAGTTTTTTACTGAATTAAAATTTTTTATACCTTTCGAGTATGTATGGTAGCTCTCTTCTCAAGAAAACTAAAACCAACTTTTTCCTAGTTGGCTGATGGATTCTGACACCACTCCTATTTATACTGTAACTTTAAAAGAGCTCTAAAACACAAGATGGAGGTCTCTGAAATACTGGCACAAGCATTTAACTGTTGTTTCTTATATGCATTTGATAGATTTGTGACTAGTAAATTTAGCATAGAAACCAAATTCCAGGTAATAATAACGTAAGTTGAAGAGTTTTGCAGTACTTTGACATTCTTAAATGTTTTTCAGAACTACCCGTCTTTCCAACAGTTACTGCTAAAGCGACATTTGGCGACTTTGAGTGGCAGCACGACTTACCTGAGTCTATGTTTGACATACCTGGTGACTACCGTGAAGATCCACAGAGATTCCCGGACTTATGACTCTCTCTGGAAATCAACTTTATCCATGTTTTGACTAGTCTTCGAGAAGTGCGCAATTTTCCATGTGGATACCTGGAGAAAAGATTGCCTACTGACTCTCTTTCTGTGGCACTGGACTTGCCAATGTCTAACCTGGGCAACTCAAGTGCAGAAATGACTTTGTTTTTTTAGCAATAACTGAACTCAAAGGGAGGGAAATAAGATCTAAAAACAAACTGCATTGTCTCCTGGCAATATATCTTGAGGCAAATCATAACCACAGATATCCAGCTCAGCTGAGAAAATCATTATTTTCATGGTGCAGATGTGTGCGTGAATGTATGTGAAGTGAAGGGGACTCAGTCATAAATTCTTGATTTACAAAAGCCATCTTTTTTATATTTTTTAATCAGCCTTACTCCAGTTATTTATGCAAACAAATGAGAGTGGTGATGTGCACATTATGTTGTTGTGGATACTTGCTTAATTGTGGACATCACATACCCACCTGTCCATGAAACAGACAATAATCTTCACACTCACATATATATATATATAACAGTGAAGTCTCTACACTAGTATATGGTTGGTTCGCTCACTAGGAGATGTGCGTATCTGCCAGTACTCTGACAGCAGTCTTTACATCGTGTGGTTAGTATTGTTTGTCAACCTGGTAACGAGTGTATGTGTGTGGATATCTGCTTAGTTTTATTCACTTCTAATAGAGAATTTTGTGCATTGTTCTGTATTTGCCTTGTGACCACTTTCCACCCACTGCAGCGACTCAGCTTTCCTAAAAGGTGGGGCATTAAAATCACACCTTGCCCAACTAGAAAACACTCAAAAAAACTTACCTCAAGTAAAGAAGACAAATCTAAGTTCCACCTGCAAAAGATGCACATCACAGAAGCAAATTTTTAAGGAAGATACTTTACTAACATTTTTACTGACCCTGATATCAGCAATATTAGGGTGAAACTTCTGCAAAAGCGACCTGGTGTTTTTGGAGGTGGCATTGGTTAGCACTTGCTCCTTGTTGTTTGTTAATGCTCTGGACTTACTTTTAAATAGATGGGCTGCTTGCACTCTTTTTTCTTTCTGTTATCAAGAAAGAGGAAATCCAACTATTTCTAATGGAATAAGAGATCAACATATTTGGGAATGTCAGCCCGTTCAATAAATAAATGAAAAAGAATAGCTAAGTTTCAGGAGTTACGGGCTTTGTTTTTCCTTGTCTTCTGTGAGGCTTCATCGGGTTGCTGAACCTGTCTGTATAAAATGGATCTGACGGAGTCTCTTGCTTATAATATTAAAGTGGGATTTTCTAATATCTGTTGTTCACTGAGCTTTTTTGTTTTTTTAAAAAAAAATTATTATCTGCTGTAGAATTGAATGTAACTTGCAGGTAATGGTCACGACAGTGCTGTACAATAGTCATTCTATGTCCTAATTGGCATTAGCCAGTGAAGGGTTAACACCATGCCCCCCCCCCCACCAAAACCCCCTGCAGAGACTCTCATCTTTTGTGGTTACTCAACTTTCTGAATTGTGTTATATGCTATATTATTATTTATGGCTAAAATCAAAATCCTGAGACGACTTTTTCATTCTTTGCATCTTTTTTTAAAAGGACAAACAAAATGGTTAGATGATATCCTTTCCAATCTCAAAAGAAGATAGAATGTAGTGACTTGTTATCTGCTCGCTCCTGTCTCGGCCGATAACACGGCAGCGCGCCGTGTTCTCTCTGTTTCATCTGTGCGTGCGACTTTTTGTCTGTTTGTTTATATTTATATGACTAACTTATTTGTCTGTTATGAGTTATGACCAATCAGGATACACAGATAAAACATGAATTTTAAAACTCAGGGCAATGAATGTACATAGATACTTCTTGTTGTTGTTGTTGCTGCGTGTGAACCGTTTGTGATGAACAGTATTTCTCTGGTCGTGGTGTGGGTGTGGCGGGGACGTTGGGCGTGTCGAAAGATCCTAGCCCTAGATAAACTGTCTGCCGAGAGATTTAAAAAAACAACAACAACAACATACATTTACATATTGTTGCAGAAATACAATGGATGTTTATTTGTGGGATTGATAAGAAAGTCATTTGTGTTGTTATATTAACTTACTTTGTATCTAAATACTGTACATGTGAACATGCACAGTGTGCCAGTAGCACCAGCAGAGAATGGAATCAAGCAGCATTTAGTGTTGCCGATTAACAGCTATTAAGGCCCTATGATTGGTTGAAGGTTCGACATCTAAAATGACTGGTAGGGAGGAATGAAATATAGAGAAAACAAAAAAAGGGGGGGAACTTTATCAGCCATAGAGAGATGAAAAACTAATCTTGGTCTCTCTGGTTTTCTAGTGACTCCTCGATATATTCTCAACTGTTTGTCTCATCAACATTTCTCTTCCATGTGTATGGAAATTGATAAAAACCAGTAGCAACAAATACATCTTATAGGCATCATGAATTAACTCTTTTAAAGGAAACCAACAACTGGTGGTAGTTTAGATATTATTAAGTTCTGTATAATGAGTTATGATGTTTGCGGTCAATGGTGACCTTTTGTAGCAGTCATCAACATAAATGGAAAGACGAAGTCAGCATTTGGGCACCACTTCTACTGCTGTCCACCACTAGGTCCAGCTATAAATGGCTTATTGAGGGTCACTCGCCTTTGTATCAGCATCATTTACAAAAGTGTGAAGCAACAACAGCTAAAGTCTGACAACTTTTATTTATTATTGGTAACTAGTCTCATCAAGTGTCGGCCTTTTGCTTTCACTTGGAAAGTTCATTTTAAAAGGGAAGTAATTCAATTAAAGGGGGAAAACTTTTTATATAATATTTTGAAAAATACCTGTGCTAAATGACATTAAAAAAAATAAAATTTTGTACCTGCTTGAATAAATAACATTATAAAAAAAATTTTTTTGTTGATATTTATATTATATTTGTCATTTTAATTAGTATACTTTGTTTTATATATGATATTTGAATGATGGGAATACCTGGAATTTTGGATGTACTGTATACCTAATGCTTCAGTCTTCTCACCTGTATAAGAACATTTGATATCTACCTATGGATGTCAAAGGTGCTCACTTTTTACATCTGTTGATTTGTGTTTTTGAAACGTGTACAGACACCACAAAAAAACCCTTGCATTGGTGAACATTCTTCTCATCTGTACATTTCTCCATCTCTTAGAGTTTTAAAAACAGTAGCAGTCGTTTTGGAATCAGTCTTTACAGCTAATCTTTGGTTTGTTTTTCACGTTGGAAATAAAGTCTGTAAAAAAAAAGAAATGTACTTCGATTTTTTTTAAATTTTCTTTTTTCTTTTAGAATTTATACGCAGCTGTTCGTGTCGTGAGATTTCCGAAGATGTTTATGATTGTGACTGTATCAGATTGGCCCTATCTTGATCTACAAGATTTGGCTGTGTTTCTTCGAGTTGAGTCCTGTTTTAGATGTTAATCGTATCCAGTAACAATGGGGAAAAAATTTGCCAGTTTTTAATTTAACAATGTGTCTGAGTAGCGGATAAAGGATTTAACTCGAATTAAAGAAATCTATATTTTGTGTCATTGGTTTGAGAAATATGATGTTAACTATATTTATATTTACTCTGCAAGTGGTGACATTGACTGAATTCAGCATCTAATTACAAAATGTCTAGCGTTTAAATAAGTTCTTAATTGCATTTAACAGTTCACATTGTTCACCAAGCTAAAAAAAAATACATTAAATTTAGTGTGCTCTCTCACGCTGAAGAAATATAGCATAAATAACTTGTTTTCTTCACTTTTATATTTTTTTAGAATGGTAATTGTCGGCATCAGTTTGATCTAAGCAATAATTCGCTCTGTTACTGTGCAATTTTCCGTTGTTCTCCCTGATTCTATTAGAGAGAAGTTTAATTACATGATTAAGTCCGTTGACTCTAAAGATATGATAGATGATTGCTTGCTTATGTGGGGACTCTCTTCCTGCTTTGTTAGAATTAAAACTTTTAAAAAAAAGGGGTGGAGATTATTTTTTGCCAAACTCAGCAGTTTGGGCCGCCTCACATAAAAAGAAAATCCCACTTTATTGCTGTCTGTGGGACGTTTGCATGGAGTCCGTCTGAAAATTGTTTTTACCATCATACACGTCTGGGTTAAAATTATTCAACATTAGCCATTTAGCTAACATGCCATCCTTGATATTACAGAAATACGGGGTTTTACCATCAGATTCTTGGCCCTGACTGCAGTTTCATGGATAAAATTCAAATATTTTAATATTCGTTATGTATGTATAAAGAAAATGATGGGATTTAATGCTACATCTTTATACTCGGTTAATATGTATAGAGGCAGAGACAGGGAACCAATACGATATTTTAATATTCGTTATGTATGTATAAAGAAAATGATTGGATTTAATGCTACATCTTTATACTCAGTTAATATGTATAGAGGTAGGTAACAGGACATAAAACACAGTTGGAATATTGTTAATATTCGTTATTTAATATTATATAATTATAAATGAAAATGAGGGATTTAATGCTACACTCTTTATAAGCGCGTTAAGGATAAAGGGGCAGAAGAAGTAAACTTGTTATATAATGATTAGGAACCAATGCATATTTTATATTCGTTATGTATGTAAGAAAAATGATGGGATTTAATGCTACATCTTTATACTCGGTTAATATGTATAGAGGCAGGACAGGGAACCAATGCATATTTTAATATTCGTTATGTATGTAAAAGAAAATGATGGGATTTAATGCTACATCTTTATACTCGGTTAATATGTATAGAGGCAGAGACAGGAACCAATACGATATTTTAATATTCGTTATGTATGTATAAAGAAAATGAAGGGATTTAATGCTACATCTTTATACTCGGTTAATTGTATAGAGCAGAGACAGGGAACCAATGCGATATTTTAATATTCGTTATGTATGTATAAAGAAAATGAAGGGATTTAATGCTACATCTTTATACTCGGTTAATATGTATAGAGGCAGAGACAGGGAACCAATGCAATATTTTAATATTCGTTATGTATGTATAAAGAAAATGATGGGATTTAATGCTACATCTTTATACTCGGTTAATATGTATAGAGGCAGAGACAGGGAACCAATGCAATATTTTAATATTCGTTATGTATGTATAAAGAAAATGATGGGATTTAATGCTACATCTTTATACTCGGTTAATATGTATAGAGGCAGAGACAGGGAACCAATGCGATATTTTAATATTCGTTATGTATGTATAAAGAAAATGATGGGATTTAATGCTACATCTTTATACTCGGTTAATATGTATAGAGGCAGAGACAGGGAACCAATACGATATTTTAATATTCGTTATGTATGTATAAAGAAAATGATGGGATTTAATGCTACATCTTTATACTCGGTTAATATGTATAGAGGCAGAGACAGGGAACCAATGCAATATTTTTCTCCCCCACCACAAAGATATTTTAGGACCTCGCACTAAAAGAGGGGAATGAGAGGTTAGTTCCTAATTTGGACAAACTTCAATACTGTTTTGAAGAAAAAGTTCAGTTTTAGAGTAGATTTAAAATATACAAATATATTTCCTTGAATTTTCTTCGAATTACACACGTAGTTATGGGGGGGGGTTCTGCTTTGAAGAAACCCAAGCGAGGATCACGCTAGAGAAATTCTAAAACTTCCTGATGCCAAACTATTTTCTCAGGGTGTGAACAACGAATTGTGTCGGATTAGCCGCCGGCTGTTAAGAAGGGGGAGAAAATCAGATATTGGGAGACAAGTTCTGAAAGCTGGATTGCTGTCTGTTTGTTATTCTTCACTGGTTCGCTTGGAGAACCGATTTCGAGGGACTGGTCTAGTGGGCCGGGTGGTCTGCAGTGAAGCTCTCCTGTCCGGGAAGCACGTGTTGGCGACCCGAGCTCGCGGCACCTGTCTTGATTAGCTTGAGGCGAGGAGGGGCCGTAAGATGGTCGGTATTGGAACCAGGTGCGACCCCCCGACGCAGGTAAAAACGTCTCCTCCTCCTCGACGGATTCCCTTTAAGCCGAGCCCCGTCCCGCTCCCTCGGGCGAGTGCGCGTACCACAGACCGGGATCGTTGGTATGGAAACTGTGGGGTGGGGTGGGGGCAATACGGCCACCATCCGGCATTAGTGGCTCCGGGCGGCGGTAGCCGGTTGTCTCTGCGGCATCTCGTGATAACCGCAGGTGGAGATGTTCTGTAGTTACCTGGATTTTTCTCAGCCACCCCCCCACCTGTTGCTACTCAGGAGAAGATTTCGTGTTGACAGTCTCCATCTCTCTCTCATCTCTTTCTCTCTCTCCTCTCTCTCCATCTCTCTCTCCTCTCTCTCTCCCCTCTCTCTCCATCTCTCTCTCCTCTCTCCTCTCTCCCCTCTCTTTCCATCTCTCTCTCTCTCTCCCCTCTCTCTCTCTCTCCATCTCTCTCTCTCTCATCTCTTTCTCTCTCTCCATCCCCCCTCTCTCCATCCCCCCTCTCTCTATCTCTCCTCTCTTCTCTCTCTCCCCTCTCTATCCATCTCTCTTCTTTCTCTCCATCTCTCTCTCTCTCCTCTCTCTCCATCTCCATCTCTCCTCTCTCTCCATCTCCATCTCTCTCCTCTCTCTCCATCTCTCTCTCTCCTCTCTCTTCTCTCTATCCATCTCTCTTCTCTCTCTCTCCATCTCTCTATCCATCTCTCTCCTCTCTCTCTCTATCCATCTCTCTTCTCTCTCCCTCTCCTCTCCTCCATCTCTCTCTCTCTCTCTCTCACCTTTCTCTTGAAATTGTTTTCAGGTGAGTTGATTGGCGACAGTTGACTGCGGCTAGGAAGTTCTTCCAGTATGGCATCCTGTGATAAGAAACGCAAGTTCAGTAAAATGGATGCTGAAGTTCCCCAAAGTATGAAAATTTTATTATTATTATTATTATTATTATTATTATTATTATTATTATATTATTATTATTATTATTATTATATTTTCCTTACCTGGCTGCTGCAGCTGTATGTTGTTTACCTTCTCATAAGAAATATCAGTACCGAAAAAGGGGACAAAGGTTAAATGCAGCTATGTTTAAACTTGTCAATTATCCAGGGATTATTATTAGCATAAAGTGGAAAAATTAGAAATTTCTGATGTTGTAGGTTGATTGGCTTAAAAATGTTTATAGAAGTAATTACATTTTTTTTAGTTAGATCTGGAAAAATGTTAGCACCTTTGCATTTGTTAATGGTTGTTCTGGGATAACATCACCCAGTTAGAATGGTGAGTTGATCATTATTATTTATTTTTGCAATCCTCTATCTGTTGCAGATGTTTAAAGATGCTACACCTCAGGTGGGGCAGTGGCTCTGGTTACCTGAGGTGGTTGTCACATAGCCTGCAAGATCCATAACTCCTAAAAGCAGCCTGAAATACCAATTTTAATACCATGGATTAGCTAAAGTTACTGTTGTTAATCTGTTTATTGCAAATTAATAACATTAAGAGCAAATAAATGCAGAAGTATGAAAGAAGAATCATTCTGTACTTGAAAGATGTTAGTCTCCAAACACTGTTTGAATGCCGTGTGGTAATGGATGAAGCTGGTCTGTAACATGGAATCATGGGAAATGTGAGAATTGGTGATATTTTGTGGTAAAATGGTTGCATTCTGTGGTAGTGGTAAGTAAGACTAAATATTAAACCAACCAAACTCAGAAGAAGAGAGGTGAAAAGGAAAGATGTTTTTTTATTGCAGACTGAAGCAGGAAGAAATGAGTCAAATAAAGGTGTAGCATTTTATTTATATTCTTGTAGACCAAAAAGTTAACCTTCAGGATTCTGGGAGTTCACTGTTTTTGTGTTGTCTTCCTGTCTGCTCTTCTTTTACAGATATTAATGTCTCTACCTTTGCCAGGTACAGGGTGCAGGAGATAGAGGCCCTGTCACAGTATATTGAGAAAACGACTTCAAACAAACTGTTGCAGCAGAAACTTCCCACGCACATGAGGCGCAGAGCGACAAGCCACAACATAAAACGGCTACCCAAACGGCTACAGCAAATAGCTAAAAAAGAGGTAGGCCACTTTATATATACTTATCTTTTTTAATATTACAACAGATTAATTATGATCTTTTATTATTCTTAAACAAGAGTCGCATACACTGGAAGCCTTAATTGTGGTGGGCTCACCAGAAAAAGTGAAAAGGGGAGATATCTCGATGAAGAGAGTAAATGTAAATTTATTCTTTCTTTGCTTTTTTGTCAGGTACTGTATTTTTCGGGTTATGAGTCGATGTGGAGTATAAGTCAATAGTAGAATTTTACTTTTGTGCAGTAATAACAGTATAAAATTTGTCAGGGTTATAAAACAGTGGTGGTGATAACATCAAAGTGAGAGATTTTGGGAAGGAAAGAGTTTTAGGTGAAATAAAGAAGCGTCAATCCATATGGAACACAGTCTGATATGATTTTTGCCTATCGGAAAATACAGTATATATTTCGTGATTTGCTATTGTGTGTGTGTAATTATATGCATTGATGAACTGATACAATAGACTTCTGTTACTTTGGAGGTTTGGAGATTTTATACAAGATAACTGGAGGTTGAGATATTCAGAGTTTGATGTAATGTGGCTTTGGATTCACTTCTGAATCCGCTAACACTAATCTTGTAGAACCTAGCAAAACCATGACTCCTCTCAATGGACAGCTGAGCAGAAAATCTCCCACGCTTCTGTTTAGATGGTTTTAAGCTTATCTCCTATGCAGGATTTGTTTAGTGGTCGTAAAGCAGCAGCCCTCTGCAAGTTTTACTACTGTCACCATTAATTCCACTTAATTTAGTTTTGCTTTTGGGTGGGAGAGGAGAATACAGTTCAGTTTTGAACACTTGTTAACAGTTAAAGGATTTGCCGTTGTTGTTTTTGGTCCTGTGACGATGTGGAATGAGTGTTTTGTTTTTAAACCCAGTATGAAAACCAGAAGGGGAAGAGTTTGAAGAGACCTAGCAGAAAACATCGACGGAGACCTAGAAATCTGTTGGCAGCGTACAACCGAAGAAAGAGGGATCACGTGTGGCTTGAGACCCACATCTGGCATGCAAAGCGATTCATGATGGTGAAGAAGTGGGGCTACCATCTTGCTTGTCATCCCTATGACAAGGGCACTCGAGCAGCTTACAGATCTACAGCTCACTATTGTCTGATGCAGGTATTTGCTGCTTGGCAATAACTTATCTGGACTTTTACATCGCAAGGGAGAGAATTCAATTTGTTTTTTTTTTTTCTCTAATTTTCTCCCTTTAAAATTGTGCTTGTGTGACATTAGATACATGAAGATATTAGTGTTATAATTTGTTTTAAGATATTTATTGCAATATATAATGAGAAGAAAAAAGGAAGATGGCTGAAATTACTTGAGGGGGGTCTGTGGTTCACAGATCATGGTTGTTAGCCATGCAAGGTGTCAATGTGTTCAGTGAGAGAAACCTGTAAGTGGTGATTAGTTGTAAAGTGCAGGCAACTTAAAGTAAGGCCACAGTTCAGAGTTGTTTATAAATGGCTACTTACAAGAGTAATGAAGATCAGGGAAGTCTTAAGTTTTTTTGCCAAATGTAGTAAAACAGGGATGGTGGAAGACTTAGCCATTGAGTTTCTTTGCAGATAACTGCCCCTCATGGGGCACGTGCAGTCACACAGGATCTTCAAGTTGTCATAGATTACTTTGCAGAAACATGCCAGGAGTTTGGCTGCGCCATCAGTCTGTCAGGATGGAAATTATGTACCATGTCAACCCTGTATACCACCTGTCGGTGGCTACACACTAAAAGTAGTTGACAACTTTACCTAACTGCCTAGGAAGTACTTTGTCAGGCTATCCAAAGTCAGTGGAGTCATTGGTAGGCTCCAAGAGTGACTATGGGAAACATTGAAGGCCATATTACGTCTTTGCTGTGTGCTTGTGAGACGTGGACCTCATATGATGGCAGATCAGGAAACTGAACTACTTTGAACTGAGTTGTGTTGTCTCAGAAAAATCATGAGGATAAAATGGTAAGATAGAATTGTCAGCACCAATGTGTGCAGGTGTCTGGCATTGGAAGCATAATTAAGATAGCACAGTCAAGATGTTCAGGTCATGTGGTGGAGATATCGAAAGAGAGATTCCAAAAGAAGGGGATTTGCTCTGATTTTGTGTTGGGAAAATGCTCTTATGGAGGCCAATATAAACAATTCAAGAACAGCCTAAAGCCCATCCTGAAAATGTGCAGTATTCTAGTAGAAATTGGGAACTTGTGGTACAAGACAGAGATAAGTGGTATCTGCTAGTCTGTGATGGGTCAGAAGAATTATGAAATTAGAAACGTGCCGAGTAGACGGCCATGATCCATCTGCCTGTTTGTTCTGTAGGAATCTACGGCCTCCACTGGTATCAGTTAAATCTGTAGAGATCAAAATGGCTGCCAGTGTGGTGTCTGCTGGGTTGAATATTTCCACACATGGTGGATTAATTCTGCTAGTAAAGGAATTGAAAGAAGTGCATTGTGTTTTGAGGTTTTGTGATGTTACAGATGAAAATCTAAAAGAAAACCCAGCCCTGTGCTTGTCAGTTTGTGATTTTTTATTGTTTAAAAATGCGCAGACTTGTCAATTGGACCGTGGTTTCTATTCTGAGTGTAACATCTTAGTAACCTGGGCTGACCGTCTTGCTTTAGCTATACCCAGTCATCAGTACTGTCAGCCATTGGAAAGCCAGAACATCACTACAATCTCTCTTCAGGTGTCTAGGTTTTAGATCACAACGGCAGGAAATAAATAGTCGTGCATATTAGTCAGTTTTGTTGGTTGGTTCATCTTATGTTTTTTTGCCATTGCTTTTTTCACAAGATGAAAGCTGCTGATGACAATAAAGGAAAGGCAGTGTTGTTCAGGTGACGTTTTTGTAGAGGTAAAAAAATTAAAAAAGTAAATGATAAAGGCATTCACAGGATGTCATGTAGTTTTAACCCCAGTCAAAGAATTCTTTCTTCATTAAGATATTTAGTATAGAGATATTACCAGATAACTTGCATCCTAAATGACCACCTGGATTTCTCTTCAGGTGTGTACCATGTCTAAGTACAACCAGTAATTTCCACATCCCAAATAAATTGTCATCCTTAATCTTGAGCCACCTGCCACCATCTCACTTAGTCAGTTATTACTTAACCAAACACTAGCATTTCATTTTGATTTTGTCTGTCTGCTGCAGATGTAGCATGGAAGTTTGAATACCATTTCCTAATTTAGATAACCATTGGGTAGGTGCTTAAGAAGGTAGCTAGGAAGGACAGACGTGCACAACCCTATTACTTCATTGCTGCTGTTTGTTTTTACTTAACAGATACTCACCTTTTCTTCGCTTACTGTATCTTTTGTTAACCCTAGTTGTTCCAGATTCACAAGGAGCAGCCATCTTTCCAGTTCACATTTTCAATATTGAGGAGTAAATAAAAACAGTTCTGCTTCTGACTTTGTGTGAGCACATTCTATCGGTTGACCTACTGATGTGGTACGTTGCTAGCCAACATGCACAGATTGTCTGTCCCTGGATGATTTATGGTCCAAAATAGAGAGAGGATACGGATGCAGTGGGCTACCATAATCTTTCCAAATAAATATCTGTGTGCCAGTTATTTTGACATCCTGGTGTTCAGCAAAGTTTTCATGGCATAAAAGAGCCTGGGAATTGAGGACTGAAATACTTTATAAAGACAGAGATCTACCGACTGCTAATCCACTGTGGCCTGATCTAGGCCTCCCACAAGTACATCTCATTGTAAATAGATTCGTCGCTTGTTTAAAGGTACAAAATCCCAGGCTGTGGGTTTGCTATTCATCATATTTACTGGATTTAAAAGACAGGTGCTGTGTTTTTTTCTCTCTAGAGCAGCTGATATCAAAACCAGATTTTAAAATCTCTGTCACATTTAAGCTAAAACGTTGTTTGCGGTTTCAGGATGTATCCTTCCTGTGTTGCATTGAGATTATTGGTACTGAAGAGGAAATGCTGAGAGGGTTTAAACACCTGACAAACACTGTGGCTGGTAAGTACTGTCTCTCTCCTTTTAAAGATCAGGAAGTTTAGCTTTTATTCCACCTTGACACAGTATCTGGTCCAATCTGATTCTGGATACGATGAAAGTCTGCATCCTCTGAAGGAATATCCGGGGAAGGAGAGGGTGTTAAAGAGAAACTCTTCCAGTTTAAAATTTGAAATTCAAATATGAAATATGAAATATTGAATGTGTTCACCTGATTAGGGTAAATTCTGACTGATGTATGATTTTTGTTTTTTCTATTATGGGTCATCTTCAAAGGTTTCTGTAATTTTATTCTCCTCTCTCCATCTCTCTCTCTCTCATCGGCTTAACTGCTAAGGGAGGTTGACATTTGAAAATGACTCAGAAAGTACGCACAATATATTAAGGAAATTTACCAGTTAAAGTTTGGGTATGGACAAAGAACATGATTCTACAGGGCGATCAACAAGTGAAGAGACCAAAAGCTCACAGATATACATCTTCATTGTTGTTTGTTTATTTGTGTAGGACAGTTGGGTGATTGTTTGTCCACGCACTTTTCCCTTGTTTCTTAAAAACTGACTTAACAGACATCGGACCCTGTTTACCTTCATTGTCTACTCATATCGGCGCATGTGACAGCCCTTATTGCTTCTTGCTGTTTTACTTGCAGGGCCAACTTTGGCGGCAAAGACCTTTCTTAAGGGAACACGAGAAGGGAGTGTTGTGCTATATGAGTACGACAAATATCCATACAGTGCTATTGGTCCTGTGACTTTCATATGGGGTCCACATGGCCAGAAAGGCAGGGGGCCAACTGCCACGGATAGGCAACTCTGGCTCTGGTGCCATCCAACCATCTACACTCATGCATGGAGGGAAATTAACAAATTGTTTGTTGATGCTAAGATGCCTATGGAAAAGGGAAATGTAGATTCAGAAGAGATTTCACCGGCAGCAAGCTCTGTACAAGTGAAGTCATTGAAGGACAGGTTGCTGCGTTTCCGCCTGACTGGTCCCTTATCGCAAGCTGTGCTTTTCGACGTTCTGAAAATGCCTTTGGTGGAGTCTTCCAGTAGCGGCCTGGATGCCAAGGATTTGAAGCCCTTTTGGTGGGAAAAGTATTTTCAATCCAAAGCAAATTGGAGGGAACATTTGGCAAAGAAAGAATTCTGGGAAAAGATAAAAGACGTTCAAACGCCCGCTGAGTTACCTCCCCATTGCGTAGTTGGTCTGACTGTTGGCGACCCACGGATGATCCTGCCTCGCGAGAAGAAAACTGCCACCAGAAGTACGAATGGTAAGTGGACATTCTCAGCAGATTAATAACGTAATTTTCTTTTGCTTTTCTTTATTTAAAAACAAAAGAAAATTATGTCTATTAACTTTCCTATGACGTATTGTCGTGGGAATTGAACTAACTGTGAAACTTCATCAATACTAAGGGCTTCTGGGTCGAGTATGGAAACCTCTCGGTGGTAGTCTCCTGTGAATACGTGCGTTGAACAGTGACTTTCCTAAATGCATTCCTGTGTTTGTCAATTAGAAAGCAATTTCTAAATAAAATGGGATTATGGGGAAATCTTGAATTCAATGTGCAGGCAGGATAGGTGAGTAAAAGATAATCTATAACTTGTATATAGCTGAGAAACAAAATGGAGGATGAAATAGAACTGTCTTTTGTGACTGGTGTCATCCACATTATTTGGTATAACTGACCAGACGGAATTAAATACGAAACTAAAATCTCACTGAGTTTTGGTGCCTCCTCCTCAGGCACGTGCTGCGTTGTCGTTAATTTGCTATGCAACTGGCATCCACCTTTTGCTCCAGGTGGGCTGAACGGTGAGTGATCCGCACCTGTCTGTTAATCAGTGCTCTTTTCTCTCTCCAGCTCGTGCCCTTACAATTGCTGAGACCACGGCTGAGATTTCCACCTCAGCTCTTTGGAGTGAAGATGTCCGTACCGAAGTTAAAGCAACAAAAATTTCAGAGCAGGAATTTAACTGTCTGCGGTCTAAATGCCTAATACCAGGTAGGTGGACCACCATATGTAGATTTCACCTTGACTGCAGCAGGGGGGGGGGGGTTCTCTCGTCGTTTTGAACCAGATTCAGACGAGCAGAATTCCTATGCTGCTTCGTGAAGAAGTAATGGGTGGGTGTTTTGTGTGGGCCATGCTAACTAAACCGAGTGGTTTTCTTGAAGTTTCCAGGTCTGTTGGATTGGCTTCTGTATTACAGTAAACGACCTGTTGTCCGACCCCAATGGGACCTGGAGAAGATGGACGTCCAGGTGCCTGGTCAGACTGGTTTTAATCGAGTGCTGCTGCTAACCCAACAGCTTCTCTCTCTCCTCTAGTCTTTCTCAAAGCTAAGATTGTTTTCCAAAACGCCGGCCGTGCTGTACCAGTTTTATTAGACGGCATTACTGCAGGAATCACATTATTATCACTGATGGAATCCACCACCAAGGGAGGTTACGACTGACCGACAAGCGAGAAGTGCTGCAACATATGCTACACATCTGACAAGGAGCGATCTGGGCATGCACGGATGGCGGATACAGCTCCCCTGGTGACCGACTCACGAACCGCTAAGGTTGGATAGACAAACGTGAACCCATCTTGGCTTACATCGGTAAAGTCTGATAACAGGTTGTTCACTGTATTTATGCTCTGATTTCTGTAAAAATTTGGAATGTCTTCAGCATGACTTGATTCGTACGGAATTTTACATTGTTTTTTTCTTTCCTGAACTAACATTTTATTTGTATGTTGAACGTCTGTTGTTGTTTGAAATAATAACAATAATAATGGGAGTATCCTTGAAACTGATAACCGCTTAGCAGTCATGTGGAAGTCAGGCAGCAGTTAGGTAAATGTCTGCTGTGCTCTGGCCGTGTCGAGCTGCCTCGGCGGGCAGGTAAAACTCGACAGCCATTTTGCTCGGGCGGAAAGATGTGCAGGTGTTTTTTTTTTTCCTTGAACTTCTAAAATCTCCTGTGTGTCAGTTGGTGCCTGTGAGGTGGAGAGCGGAAATTTCGTTAGACGTTTCCTGGTGAATCTTTCTGGTGGAGGTGGAATTAAGTGCCTCTTTTAAAGAGATGGATGGATGGACCCCTGCTGCTCTGTGGTGTGGAGGGGTCGTGTAAATGGAAAACTTACCACCTTCAGGAAAATCTACCCTTTTTCTTTCTTTTTTTGTTCCCCCAACCAAAATAAATTTGGCTGCAGATGAAAAGTTTATTTGTAGTTTTTCAATTTTAAAATAGCAGAGAGGCATCAGTTGTTGTTGTTTTAAAGAGACTTTTGACAATTTCTAGATTGTTTTTTTGCATTCTCTTTGTCTCCCTCTTTCCCTCTCCATCTCTCTCTTTCTCCCTCTCCATCTCTCTCCACCTCTTTCTCCCTCTCCCTCTCCATCTCTCTCCACCTCTTTCTCCCTCTCCCTCTCCATCTCTCTCCACCTCTTTCTCCCTCTCCCTCTCCATCTCTCTCCACCTCTTTCTCCCTCTCCCTCCATCTCTCTCCACCTCTTTCTCTTTCTCCCTCCCTCCCTCTCCCTCTCTCTCCATCTCTCCACCTCTTTCTCCATCTCTCTGTCTCTCTCTCTCTCTTTTGAACAAATGTTGGTAATTAGTTTATATTAATATTTATGGCTCGGTCATTAGTTTGTCCAGGCCAGTGAATGATGATCACTTAGTTTCTTTCTTAGATTTCCTGTAGGGAGAAAAGATAGAACAGATAAGGTCGTTAAAGTGATTGCTTCTTGCCCTGACCATCACACTTTGAGAACTTAATTTCTAACTGGACACCACGTTGCTGTTTCTGGTTTGATTCTGAAGTCAGTCATGGAAAATAAACCAGATTTTGGTCACAGAATTATTGATTAAACATACAGTGACAGGATAGAGACAGGAAGGCAGGCAGACAGACATCTCCAGCTAACGAAGGTGTAACAAATAAGTTAGGTATCTGTTAACAGTATCATAAAATTCTCCATAATGCTGATGCTGATGGATGCGCTGTTACCTGGATGTTATAATCTGTTTAAAAGAAATAATAGTATGTACATTTATTGCTTCTCGAAATTTTTTAAGAAAAGTAATAAGGGAACTGAAGCAGTTTTCATAATTTAAGTGAAGTTTGTGTTAATAAACAAACTGCTGAGCTATGTCTTGTGGCTGGCGTATGTTCAGGGGTCTACAGGGTGGTTATGGCTTTGTTTTTAAACTGGTGTCCCTGTAAACATCAGCTGTCGGAAGATGATACATCCCGATTAAACTTATAATTAGAAAAGGCTACAGACTTGGTCTGATTTAGTGAAAAAAAAGTGAATTAAGTGTCCTTCTGTTTTAAAATACAATAAAATGATAGAATGAACTTGTGAAAACTTTTCAACTGGCCAACTTCTGTTGGTTGCCTTGTGTAACGCCAGGCCTGATAGCTTAGCTGGTAGAGCGCCCACTAACTAGTGGACGACGTGGGTTCGAATCCCACTCAGGCCACCCCTTTAATCACACGTTAAAAGACTTCTCTTACCCTGGCTGCAACTGCTGTGGTGGTTAACCTTATTTGTGAGATTTGTGACTGGTCCTTATCTACTGCATCTGTTTCTTATTGTGTTGATATTTTGAAGAAATAGACTGTCAACCTCAGTTCATCTCCGTTCTGTCCAGAGAGGCTACCATTTCCTAAATACCTGATACGTCATATACCTGAGAATCATTTATATAAGCGACGACGGCTTTCTTGCCTCTTAGTAGATGAAATGTGACTTTTTGTAAAATTCCTGTGGTATGGAGAATAAGCTAAATTTCTAGCAGGCAGACATTTTTTTTTAAAATTTCAAATGCCATAAAATTTATTTTAAATTCTTATAGTATAAATGGCACGCCTTGGTCCCATCTTCTTTCTGTTTTTAAAGCTTTGTTTCATTCTTAACAGCTAACAGATTGGGACAACTTCACTGATTTCAGGTATTCCATTGACCTTAGGGCGACAAGAGTCTCGAATACCTGTCCTCCTCATCCAACGACCTGGATCCCAACACAGTGTCAAGGATCGAGCATCTCCATTTGTTGGCTTCTCCAGTGGCTGGGATGTGGTGCTGCCAGCGGGATGGGGCATGGCATTCTGGATAGCGTTTGTGTACCATGGAGCCAGAGTTGGTGGAATCCGTGAAGCCAAGAGTACAGCAACAGAAGCTGGCGAGATGTACTTTCCCAATGATTTCCCTGACACTCTAGCCGCACAGGCAGAAATGGAGGCTGTGAAAAGGGAGCTGGAAGCAAAGCATGAGAAGAGACCACCTGCAAAGCGTCTCAACTATGCCAAGCTGGGAATCCAGTGTCCTTTCCGCTATCCTTGGGATGTGCTGGTCCAAGAATGGATTGTGGCGTGTAGTGACGGACATTTCCAGGAGGCGCCTGCTGCTGCTGATAAGACAGCGGGCTTCTATGTTTTGAGGAGCAAAAAGGAACTGAGAGTCCTCAGCAGCTTGCTCCAGATTCAGCAGGCTGTCAGGTTCAGACCCCCAAGCATCCTCTGTGACCACCGGCTGGCACTAGTGTCGGTGGCAGTGAAAATGCGTCCGCGGGGAATTCCAAAAGAATTTTCCGTTATATGCATTCCCGAGTCTGATGATCTGCAGCAGATCAAGGAGTTGAAGGAGCCCAAACATAAAGTTCCAAAGAAGTCAGCAAAATCCAAGAAATCTCTGAATGCTGAAGGTTCAACACAAGACGTTCAGGCCGTCAGTGTCGTGTCTGCTTGCAGTAGAAAGTGCATTGGGTTTGTGACTCAGGGCAAGTTTGCATTTACCAAAGGGCAGGGGTCTGGGTTGGGGTTTTGCTCCTTGGTGGGTCTTCTGCAGTTGCTGGCAGTCAGGCATGCAAGTTCTCCCTGTTTAGTGCTTGTTCGTTCGAGATGGTCCCAAAAGTACCAACTGGCGCAGCTCTCACTGGCATAGCGAGCGGTCTTTAGGGCGAACGGAAAATGAAACAAACTGAAACGCGAGTGTGCAGCTGGTTGGAGTTTGGACCAATGAGAAATGTTTGCACCATGGTTATTCGGGGCATCCTTGGAAATGTGAAGAAATTCCTCCTCGTTGTTTGACCATAGTGATCCATCATTAACGCTTTTGAGGCCGAAAAAGGACAAAAACTGAGACATGGCTCTTGCTGTATAATTTATATTTTGCTTTACTAAAATTCTTTTAAAACTGAAACTGTATTTTTCATTTGAATACGATCTGTATTAACTGGAATTAGCATAATCTGGAAAAGAAAAAATTGTTATTTGACAGACGGACGGGTGAATTTACTATGGCAGGGATTTCCATTTTTACCATATTCAAAAGTAAATGGATTAATTACAATTTTGTTCGGTTTATTCATTGTTTGAACCTCAAGTCATCTTTGTTGTACATGTGGTCCCACTGTAGACGTAGACTGGTCTGACTTTAATCATACGTAACCTGCGGGTCTCGACCCGGTCAAACAAAAACGGCTGGAAGGACACAACCCTGTCGCCCCCCCCAGCTAAACTTAAGGACACAGCAGGGCAGTTTCCAGAGCTGGCCCACAGATTCCATTCTGTGCATTCATTGATGGCTGGCTGTGGTTGATGGTTTACTTATTTGATCAGGTGAGATGATTGACATTTTTGCCGTGGTTAGAAGGATCAATCTGGATTTGGCTGATGAGAGGTGGTGTGATAGAAGACTGTGTTTAATGCAGCATTACTTCTGGCTTGGCAGAAATATTGAGAGAGAGAGAGAAAAATAATGGGATACCTGCGAGCAAGATGCAGATTTATAATCAGAAAATGTACGCATTGACCGTTTATTTTTTTTTGGCTCGTTAACACTAAGTCTTCAAGGCTGCTTGTAGACTAGCCATAGATTATAGTAAAGACTAATTGTGTCACACATTTGTATTAACATTAATGATTTACAAATTGATGCGGACTGGCGCCATTTTCTCTTTAGGAGAACCTGCTTTCTGCTGAATATAAATTTGTAGGTAACTGGTTTCCAGAAGTTAACAAAACAACATTTTCGAACTCCTCTTCATTGTATTGTAGCCTTTATAATAAAGAAATTTAAGTGAATTACAGTATAAAAACAAATTAACTTTGGCATTGAGACAAGAAAAACAAAAAAGAACACTATATATCAATTTTAACCCTGTTAGAATGCATTTTGAGGGGCAACAATGGGTACATTCTGTAAAGGGAGAGCTGTTGGTAGGACAGGCTGGACTGAGGTGGTTAAATGTGAACTGGAGTGAGTGCTTTCTTGGCTATGGAGATTAGGTCGACCAGTGGTGACAATCCCGAAAAGTGGTGGTCACTTTGGATTGGCAAAGCAATGCAGAACTCTAACCCTGACCAAACTCGCTTTTGATCACTGTGACCTCAGAGAGGTCAGTCCTTAGCCATATGAAAGAGGGCTCTGTGTGGTGGCCCATCGTGTATGTCCCCATGACTCGCTGCCAGGAGCAGGGTCATTTGGGCTGGTGCTGCGAGCACAGCTCCAGTCAAATGGTGTAGAAGTGACGTTCTTTTTGCTGATGAGTCTAGGTTTAGTCTTCAGCGTGACTCATGAATGCCTACTCATTTGGAGGTAATGTGGGATGTGCAACCAGCCCATTGACATGCTAGGGTGGGAGGTGTAATGGTCTACGCAGGGAATTCACTGGATGGGCGCACAGAACTGCATGTTTTTGGGAGGTACCATGATGTAAATGAGATTCTGGATCCTTATTTCCAACCATGTGCCAGTGCAACGGGAGATAGCTTCATTCCCCCACCCACTGGACATGTAAACTATCAGTATCTTCAAGACCGAAGAATACCCTACACTGATCTGCCAAACTTGCAGCTGTACTCTGTGTTATTACTAATAGATACCAGAATTTCTACATCTTCAGCAACCTCAAAAACGTTGGACATCAACATCCATCCTTGGAAGGTCCACTGATCTGCTATGAGCTGATGACCCTCCAAGACGATCCGAGCCATTTGAATCAACAGTAGCTACAATGGATGATTAGTGTTGTTTCCTATGTTGGCTCAGCGACTCCCCAAAGTTTAGCTGAGGTGCTATATGACAAGCGTTTCTTTGTTCTTTCGATCCAGATGAAGTCGCAAGGTTTGCAAAAGTCTGTCTTGGAATAGCTTGAATCTACAGCAGGTAAAACATCAGTTTTGGGAAAACTGAGGTCCACTGAAATTCTGTTTAACTTTTATCAACTTTTTTAAAAGAAAGGACCAAGAATACAGACAAACTACAGGTTCATGGATGAACCGAAACTGATCCCAGCTCAGGTTTGAAAAAAAATAAATAAACAACCGTTTATTGAATTTATTCATAGAAGAATTTCACTTGACGTCTTCCCTAGTATCGAATGTTTTAAGATGGAGACATTGTGTTCCCCCTTTTTCTTTTTGAAAATTATTTATAAATGCATTTTGTTTTCATTTCTAGTCATGGTAGAATTTCTCTCGATAGCATCACTAGGAATGCGAGCTGACATTGAATTTGGGTATATTATGCTTTGACGTATTTAAGAGAAAATCAGATACAAAAATTCTAATTTGAAATGATTAACCGATTGCAAATAAACCAAGAGAAAACTGCCAAGGGGTAAGTGCAGCCCGATTAGTGTGATGTACTCAAATACATCACCACAACACGGCATGGTAAATGTTTGAATGAGATGGAGAGTAGAAACCAAAAGAAATTTCAGTCAAATTCTGGAAATGACGTTAAAATGAGAATATTGTGCTGTGGATGTAAGTTCGTTTTGTTTTTTTTGTTGTCTTGTTTTGCTGAAAGAGCATTCTGGAACAGCTGCAATTGAAGGTGACAGCGAGAATTTGAGAAGTCTTGCTCTGACGGCCTTTATGATTTTAGTAATGTCTGATACATCTATAGAATCTAAGAAGATTTTTCCAAAACGGCGAATTGAAATTGCAGTTTGAATTCATCTAAATGATTGCCAGAATGTTCAAACAAGCTTTAAGATGGATTTCGGTACTTCGGTCTGGTGCGAAGACGACAAGGGCTTTTCAGATGATACCAAAAATGGGTATTTTTATTGAATTGATAATCGTGTCAACAATTTCACAGAAAGAAACTTGATAACGATCTTTAAGATGTGAAAATTTGTGGACCCGTGATTCTAGAAAAGGGTGAAGGAGCTTCGATTGTTGAGCCAGCTTTGGAGCATCTGATATTGCATTATCCTAAAAGGAGTCAAAATCACCTTTCAGACGAACAACCGCACGTTCCACAAATTCCAGACTGGATAAGTTAGTTTACTGGTCCCATCACTAGTTTTGGAAATCTTCAAAGCTATTTTGAAGGATATGAAAAAAGATGTTAATTGTTACTTTTTCTGAAAGCTCAGCGCCGTAGATTTGATGGGTGTCACCTGACTAATATTGTAGAGTTTCCAGTACCACAGGTAGGATCCCCAGCTGTGACCGCATCCTAAAGAATGAGATCCAACTGTAAAAATGAATATGATGATCATTGTGTGTGTTTGAGGAGATTCAGCGGATTTTTGTGAGGTTTCGGACTGTCGCTAGATGGTTTAGAGAATTGTGTAGACTGTTAGTTCTTGTATCGGTGATAAAAATCACAAATGAGGCAGTTTCCAGAAATGGTGGAAATTTAGCCTTGAAAGCTTAAATGTAGTGCATGCGTTTGGTAATGCACGGATTCTGCTCCGGTCTTCCTCTTGTTCAAAACAAGCCCCAACCACTTGGATTTTCCTTGAGCTCTACAATTTTCAATATTAAATCCAGAATACAATAAAAAAAAAACTCTTTGATCACTATGAAGATGTAAATCTGAATCGCCCTGATTCAATGAATATAGTTCAAACACACGCTCTCGTACCTCCAGATCTCTCTCAGTTTATATACATAAGGACATTTGCTCCGTTGTACTGACATCACCTGTTTCATCGACAAGAAGAGCAGAATGCCGGGCTATTCTGAAATCTGAAACAAACCGACTGAGAATTTCACAACTCATCAGTTCAAATATCTCATCTTGCACCTCAATCTGAACGTAAAGTACAGATTTCCTGAGGTCTTGATGTAGCCAAGACGTCTTGCCCAGCTTTGTCAAGTACTGCAGACTAGTGAATGTTCTCGTGAGCATCATCAAAGAGATCAGTCTTCCTTCTAAATGCTCGCTGAGCCAAAAAATTACCAATTCATCAATGTTTGGAATAGGTAAATGAGTTTAACATCTTTCATGATGTGAACATTTTCTAATGTCAGCTTGCATTGAATGTCTTATTCAAAGCTCAGGAAGTAATATATAAGTTTTAATTCACACATGGAAATAATATCGGGTCACAATAATACATTATTATGCAACCATTTAAAAAAAAACAAATATTTCAGAGACTGCTCAAATATCAAGATTTATTCTTAGTAAAAACTAAACTGTTTATAGATACGCGAGGATAAGATATTTGTATTCCAGAATATTTATAAAACATTTTTTATACAAACTTAAATTCTCATGTTCTGTTAGAAATAATAAGAAAATATTATCCACAGGTATATCCTATATAATTATGTAGATAATAAGTTTAATGTCTTCCAGAAAAGTTTCACTTGGTTCCCTCCCTTTTTTTTTTTGTCAATGACAACTACTTTCAGCTGTACGCTCTACCTGGAAGACAGGTATTGATTGCATTTATTTGAATATTCGTCCATCTCCCAAAAATGCTTCACCTGTAAAAGTTGGTCAGAACAGGTGATTCCACCGATCATCAAAACAACTCTGCACCTGTCCAGGAATCAAGAAGGGCCATGGAGAAAATATAATCATTTGGCAGTTCTCTGATAGCCAAAAACAATTTGCGTATACTTTGCTTATGATGTGGAGGGGAGCACCTAATGGGGCAAACTCAGCAGCAGCAAACCAACATCAACCACATCCAATCTAAAGTTACATTCTGGTTCTTCTTAACCCTTTCCTAATGGGAAAATAAATTTTTGCTATTACAAAAGGTCAGAGGATTTCCAAGATGGCTGCACAAATGAATAAAATTAAAAATCGTTAAGTTATGAAATAACTCGAGTAGCACAAATTAGTTAACACACCGTTCAGTATTCCAAACAATAGTGTGCGTGAGAGAGGCCAATACAGGGCTTCAGTGAAATTTGTATTTCGTAGTTTTCTTAATCTAAAAGGGATTCAGATTGGAGAACAATTTACTGGAGCTGTGACGAACCTCAGGCGCATACAGTATTGTCCAGGAACACAGCTACCCACCTACGCTCTGGTGTATTCAGTGTTACTATTGTACGCAGTTTACCCTGCGGCTGCTCTACCTTACCTTACCACTACCTCAGAAATTTTGTCACAAGTCAAACTCTTCTGCTTCTTAAGTGTTGGCCTGTCATTTATTTACTGATCATTTATGATATTTATAGAAAGAAACAATTGAGATAATTTTATTTTGAATTGAATTAAGTACATTTTTTCCTTCCAGGTGAGATTAATCTAGATTAGAAAATTGTTTGGTTTATAAAGGAGATAAATGAACATTAGTTGATAGAATTCTATTCAGCTTTTACAAAAAAAACCAATGAAATGGAGAATAAAATTCAAAGAAAGAAAAAAATAGATGAGCAGAGAGGATCAGCCATACACAACAGGTGAGATTGTTTTTTTGAAAAGCTTCCGTCTTTTTAATTTCACAGAGAATTCAAACTATTCTTATGCTTCACTGGAGACAGGAAGACAGAAAACCTAGACTTGGTTACTTCCTATAATCTTAACTTTTAAGATGAGAATTTTCTTTTGTTTCTAAATTTTCCGGCTGATGTATCAAGTTAATTTGTTGATTCTACACGCAGTCGCCATAAAGATCCCGCTAATGACAACAGACCTATAACCGCTGACAATGTCATTTAATTTGTCAGCTTATATCAACTGGATTTCTCCTTAGTTATAGGTACAATAAAAAAAAAAACCAACAACAATAAGGTAAACAAACACAGGTGAGTTTATTGGGAGAGATCAACTTGTACAGTGAAACAAACAGGGCTGGTGCAGGAGACTGAGGTGGGAGTAAACAACACAACACAACGACAAAATTCTACCCTTCTCTTCAGTGAAGACACTGAATATAAAGCTAAGTGGAATCTATTATGGGTGACAGTCACAGTCAGGTAAACAGGGACGATGATTTTGTAGAAAAGTTTCTCTTGCTCTTGTAAAAAATTCTGATAAATTAATTATTTAGTTTTCCTTTTATTTATGGTGTAAATTATTTTAGCAGACAGGCGGCTTATAGAAAGTAGCGCGTGTTGATGTTGAGAACGAAATGAGCGGAGCGCCACCTGGAGAGTTAGTTTACAACCCGTTTAAACTTGTTAAACAGAATTGTTAAAGTATAGTATATGAATTATTCATAATAAATTAATTGTCACAGTTTATGTGAGAAAGGTGTAAAAACTAATCTATGAATATTCATTTATGGGGACATCTTGTTATTTGGAGAGGAAGGCTGAAGAATAATGTCGGCATGTTGTCTGCTTATTGGGGCTAAGAAAGAAATAAATGGAGGGAAATTGCCTGTGTGGGGGGAGTGTATGGAAGGGATAACACAAGGGCTAGGGAGAGTAAATGAAGTGGGTAGTCCTTCACTTCACTAAGGGGAGATTTCACACACAAATGGCCACTGAAAGCTACATGAATTGCTATACAATTTCAGGTCATTATTTTGTCCACAACAACCTTCGGCAGGAGGTGAAGAATTAGCCCAGCTGGTCCTATTCACAGCCATCCCATCCATCCAGACCCACTCTCCAGTCTTCTTCCAGCAGCCAATCCACAAATGAACTAAAAACAATAGAAACAAAGACAACCTTGACAAGGGATCAAACACAAATCTGTGGTCCATCATTTACTCCAAGAGCCCGTCAATCAAACAAAGTGGGTGGAGTCAGGAGCCTAATATGGAAATTAATCAGAGACATTAGTGGGTCAAACAGACTGGCTGATTAACTGGTCTTTTTGAGGTCAAAGGTCACTGGACCAGGATTTTCTTTAATGTCCAGTGTCTCTGTCAGTTAACGAAATCAGTGAGAAAACATGAAAACAAAAACCTGGGGTTTATTTGTGTATTGTGTGTTTAATGACTGGGTCCATCCAGGGAGAAATCTGTTTATGGTCTGTGAGAGAGGAGGAGATGCTGGGAATAGAATCACCTCTTACTTACACATACGATTACTTGTCTTGATTGTGTTCACCAGAATTCTCTTTTCCCTAGAGGTGGCGGAGATCAGGGCGGCTCCATCTTGCTCACACCGCTTTACCGCTGATGTCCAGTTGAACCATAAAGTATACCCTTTGTACCAGATCCCTGCCTTCGCACTAAAGGTGTAGCCAATATTTGTGAAATCTTTCCCTGTGATTGAGAAAATAAATGACGTCATTCTACAGATCAGTGGAAGAGAAATGTTAAACCATGATGACTTATTCAGGGCAACTGGTTTTTAAGGGAGTCAGGTACATTCCCTTTTTTGCAAATACTGGGCCACATAGCAAATAGAGAGTAAGAAGCCCACCTCTACATTAATCCAATTCACCTGTGCAGACAAGAAGAAAAGTCTACTGAGGCTGGTTGACATTTGAATTGTCCATCAGCTGGTACCGTGGACTCCACAGACTTGATAAACATTTGGGGTTTACAGGGCTGTAGGTGAGAGGGAGGTTTCCAGGTCCTCTATATACTGCACCACGATAGGGAGATGTAACTTGAGGATGATTATTAATTTTTGAAATCTCGCTCTGTGTATTGTACAAATTTTCCTTATACACAACTCGAAAACAGAAAATTAACAACTTTTAAAAAATTGAGGTTTTTTTTAGATCATCATTAATATAAATTTGAGGGAAACTTTGTTTTCTAGTGTTGCCCCTTTACATAGAGTCTCCAGATGTTGTGGCAGGGTTCTGGTAGTTTGTTAACTTTGGCTGTTGGTGCTACAGGAGTCTGAACTAAAGGGAGACAACTTTGGAAAACCCACAGAAGGAAAACTTGAAGAACGAAAGTCTGTTGGACAGGTGTAGTGTTTGTCGATCTTAAAACCAGGAATCCTAGGTCCCTAATTATTTTGTAGCCTGTTTATTGGTTATACTTTTAATGCATTAAGATAATTGTGTTTTCAAATGTTCTAAGGTAGTGAACTAATATGAATCAGTTGACATCTCAAATTTAAGGCAATTAAAAACAACGTTCTATCGATTCTCATTTTGTGTTATTCAGTACAAAACAACAGGTGAGGAGGACAGAGAAGATGACAGGGGATTAAGAGAAGTTTTAGGTCTCTTCTGTTCCATGCTGTACTTTCAACTGATTAATGGCACATATTAAAACAATGACAAATTACCTTATATTTCAGCTGATGGTTTGCTTGTTTTTACCTTTTATAATTTGATTTTTCCGTTGACTCTGAAGGAATGCGCCACTCAGCCAGGTAAGTCCGTCACACTTCTCAAAGATTAAACAAAGACCAATGAGCAACAGTATTTTAATAGTTTAGCAGGTTTCTGGAATTTTACAGCACCTGTGACCTCTGAAGTCTTTTTTAATAACTCTATCTTTAGGAACAGTTTGTGCAGACAGCGTTACCTTCTCCAGCCCTTGAAAATTGTTTCCCGCTTAATATTGTATATTTTTCAAATATCAACTGGGTTAATTTTCTGTAAACTCACACTGGTGTCAGTTTATACCCTGTTTTTATATAAACAAACACCTGGTTGATATTTATAAAGAGGTACAGTACCTTTGGTTCCAGTCTTGATGTAGGTGGAGTTCATGCTATAAACGCTGAGATGAATGATACCTGTTTTTTCTTTGTTTCAGTGAGAAAATGTCTGCCAGCGACAGGGGAAATAGGTGGTAACCAACGCCAAGCTTCAGACATACAAGATATCAGCAGGTAGAAGTGTGGTCTCCCGATGACCAGGTTGTAAAAGGAAGTCAAATAGACAATGACAGCAGATGTGAAGATAATAATTAAAGTGAGTCCACATAGCATCCATCACACTGTCACAGGTGAGTTCCGTCGGAGATACAGCTGCAGGTGAATACATACACTGAAGGTTCAGCAATTTCTCTACTATACCGTGCTGATGAGGCCATTTCAGAACGTGTATCGTAAGGATACATTTGAGAATTTAGCATGAATTATAGGCAAGAAAAATTTCTGTGTTGCATTTTAACTTTTGCTATGTATCTTTCCACCTCCGCTACCTGTATCTACTAACTTTGCACTGGGACAATGTCTGTATTAATGAAGTGAACTGAATTTGAAACCAGTGAAGAATCGGATGAATAAGTTTATTTTCTTCCTTACTGAACATTCAGCTCAGTTTGACTGTCACCTTTGTACTTTGTGAGGCTCTAGTTTTATTCCGGATCAACTGCAATCTGCTCCTCAATTATGGCAGCCGTCCTTCTAGGCTTCAAACCCTACAAAAAATGAAGCTATTTCCCACTTTTCTCTGATTAATTTCCAACAGATTTTAAATCCTTTTCATCCTGGGTGGGATATCTGAACTTTATGAGGTAGAATTCAATAGGGTACAAGATGCTGTACTTCTCTTGATGAAATGTGAATTATATCAGCAAAATTTTAGCTTGTATTAACATAAGTGGTCACCAAGATTAGGGCCAGATAAAAGACAACGGGCACCCTAGACAAGCCCTCAGCTTTTCACCCCCTTACAATTGACTTTTCATAATGGACACTGTGTATTAGTATGCATGAAACTTCGACATTTATAAATACATATTCATTTTACATAAAAAGAAGAATATGATACTGATTGTCCATTCTCACTGTTCTACACTTTTCACAGGGTGTGTGAGAAGAAATTCTCATGATCACGTGTAATCGGCTCACATGATGCAAACTGGATCTCTGGAACAAAGGTGATCGATCATTAGTATTTTGGATTTTATTTTCTGTCCTTTTACTTTATCAAATGTAGAAACAAGTTCCTTCAGCTCAGGGTTTTTCTTTTTGCAATTCCATGTTCTGTAGACAAGGTGGATAGCGCAACTGACCTTTCTCCATCATTGAGGAATTGAAAGTGTCTTTTGATCAACTCCAGCTTGGGAAAGCTTCGCTCGCCACGGGTCACACCGCCGGCCCTGAGAAAGTGTCCATTAATTCTTCAACAATCTCGAACTTCATCCATGGAAAGCAGCAGAGCTTCTGTTCTTCAGTTATTTCTAGTTATAAATTATATATTCTATTTTGTTATGTTAGGAAGGTGAAGGTGTACATGTTGACATTTTTCTCTACTGGAGTGTCTGCTACCAATGATGTAGCAGATTCCATCACAGGAGCCAGTGAACTGCAGCCACATCTGTCCACTGTGGTAGAAAGTTTAGATAATAACTTTGATGATCTTGATGTGACAGATCTGCTGAGTTCTATGTTGCAGTAAATGGCACAAGAGTCACAAAAGTTATGATGTTTCCCTGACTCCAGTCACCTAAATTTTCTGGCCATATTAAAGTTAAGTCTGTCTCTGCATCACTTAGATCCCAATATCCTGACAGTCAATATAACAGATGGATAACTAATCTCCCTTATACTGTTATTCCTTAAAATACAATACTAATTATTACAAAGAACCAAGAAGAGGATCACTTACCTGGCTTGAAGGTTGTTGGTCCATTCGTGTCAGTCGTCTGCTCAGGTTGGATTTCCTCCTGGGAATGAAGGCTGCAGAAATACCGATTGATGTTGGGAAGGAAGACAGAGCAGAGCTCGTTGTTGCTACATTCTGTAGCACAGGAGAGCTCTGACCGAGCCCTGTTATACTTGAAAATCAAATTGTGCTTAGTGATCCCCTTGTTCACAGACTCCCTTTGCTTAAACTTGGTTTCTCTGGTGTGCTGGGCAGTCATCAGTGCTGTAGCACAGCTAATTAGAACAGCTGGGATGATGTACTTCATCTCTAAATTCTAAAAGTGGATTTCCAAGGTTTCCTAGTTTCGTTTTTGTGGTCACCGATGATAGAGAGAGACGAACGGACGGTACTAGCAGGAGTGCTCACCTGTAGGCTTCAGTCACCAACTGATAAAAACTCAGCTACGTGCAGTTTATCTCTTCCTATTTACAACTTGTTTGTTCACCATGGAGACAGCCGATGGCTGCTTGTCTGTTTTATCCAGGTTATTAAACATTAAAAACTTGTTTTTGTTTTTTTTTTATGTGGAAAGAGAATTTACCTGAAACTTTGGATAATTCTTTTGCTTCCTTGTTTATTCAAGTCATAAGAAGACTAACTTTGTTTTCCCATTAAATGAAAAGTTGCGCTTTAAGCTGAATGTGTCGCACATGTGCAGAGCTTTAAAATTACTGTACATTACAAAAATCTTGTACTTTACAAACTTTTTATCCTTTTTTAATTCTAACAGGAAGAATTTTCTCGTCTGCATATGTTCATTCATCAGTTATCTTCTGATGTCGGCCGTAGTGGCCGAGCCGACTATCTCATGCTTGTGTGTGTTAATAAATTATAAGTTCATCCTCGGTCCTACGGAGAATCCAGTGGGTGAATACATTGTGACCGCTCAGGTCTGACGGTCTAACGCAGCACTGAATTTCTGTGAAGTACAAGAAACTAACAAATAATGAGTGGAGGGGGAATCTAAAGAATTCTCAGTCTGTTTATCACTTTTTTGGGGGGGTTTATTCTTGAGAGAATGGCAGAAATTGTATTAAACATCAGTTTGTACTCTCACAGTAACAGTCACGGAAACGTGGCTTCGGCTGTTTTGCTTCATTATCCGAGGGCAAGTCGAGAATTTTGCTGTAGATTGCAAGTAACTGACCTGTGCTAGTATTCCTGTTAACAGGCTTCTAGCTTTTGGGTGGATGATGCATTTAATGAGAGATAATTGTCGCTTTGTGCAGAATTTTATTAAAACCACATCAAAGTGAATCTGTGCTATAGAATTAAGAACACTGGTCAACAAGTATTTTTCATCAAGCATATGTCAAGGTGTACTTAGTGTAGTCTTTAATGCTGATTTCAAATATACAATTAGTTTTTTGACATCACGTACAGTTTTCAAGATGAGAAATCTTTTTGGTTTTAGCTCATGCATTACATAGAAATTCCAATTAATGACGTGTATGCATGTATTTCATTTACATCATGGAAACATACCTTTAAAATAAACTACATTATTCATTGCTGCATAGTTCAGATGCAATATTTCATCATCTTAAATTAACCAATCAAGTTTTGTCTGATGAAATAGGTATTTCAACATCTCAAATTGTCCAGTCGTAATTGGTATGATGTTAATGGGAATGCAGGCAGGTTTCACAAAATACTGTTGTTTCTTGTGTCTATGGGATAGTCGGGCAACTGACAGACATTATTCGGAATCAAACTGGCAGAGAAGAACATCATACCAGCCAGGACTGTCTAGCGTCAAGAATACACCTCTTGTAGATCCATGTAATGTCCTATTGCCTCCTTTGCACATAAAGCTTGGACTGATGAAACAGTTTGTAAAGACACTAGGGAAGAGAAATGCCAGAGGGTTTGAGTATATATTGTAGAATAGTTTCCCAAAATCACACAGGCGAAGTTGAAAGAGGGTATCTTTGTCGGACCCCAAATTAGAGAAGTACTCAAAGATGTCAACTTCAAGACAACACTGGATGAACTGGAACTGCCTGCCTGGAATGCTTTCAATTGGATCTGTGAGAATTTCTTGGGCAACAAGAAGGCAATGGACTACAAGGATGGCATCAAGAATCTTCTGAAATGTTACTCAGCAATGGGTTGTCGCATGTCACTGAAAGTTCACTTCTTGGACTCCCATCTGGATTTCTTCGCAGATAACCTTGGAGCAGTGTCTGATGAACATGGTGAAAGATTTCACCAGGACATCAGTGCTATGGAGAAACGGTACCAAGGCTTCTGGAATGACAGTATGCTGGCTCACTACTGCTGGACACTTTAGCGTGATCAACCAGATCAGGAACACCGCAGGAAATCCAAATCACAATGTTTCTAACTCTGTTGTTCTAACTTTGTCTGACCCATTTTTTGTGTATTCACTCTTTGTAGAATGATAGTGATGATTTTTAACTCAATAAACTCATTTACTTTCTAAAAATACTATGTCCTTATTTATTACGTTAATGATTTCATATATACAAATATGTAAATATTTGCATGTATCTACTGAAAAACTGATACGTGCTGCATACAAATGGAGTGAAATTTTGAAATCAGCATGAAAAATTAGTCTAAAAAGTTGGTTTGCATTCATAACGAGTATAATACATTTAATTTTGTTGACCAGTGGAATTTTATCGTGTATCAAAAAAATGTTAAAAATATTTACAAATATTTCAGATTTTTTTAGTTAATAAATATCAATGGGTTATGGATTTTGGGAAAAAAGGTCAGTGCAGTGGATTAGATGAGGTGAATGGGAACTGGGTTAGGGTTAGGGTTGTGGATTATGGGGCTCCGTAAATTTGAAAGAATTTGGTAGATGTAAGGAACAAAACCAATTTCTTTAGCAATGATGTGATGTTAAAACGGGGAATTTGTTTAAAGAGTTCAAATTTTATCACGTGTCTGTGCGTGGCAATTAATTATTAGGGATTAGCTACAGGGTGGTGTATGGAGAAGATCAGTTATTATTAGAGACGGACAATACTGTGTGTTTGTAGGGGAGGATCAGGGGGCTGTCGTTTTGAACATTTGCAGGAAGATGTACAGAAGGAAAGCAAAGAAAAAGATGTTTCAAATTTAGTAATGAGATTCGAGTAGCGAGCACACAGACAAACATGCGTACAACTCGTGTGTTGAGTCTCTACGTGTGCAGGAATTCTTCATATGGAAAATAATCGGTCTCTAATGATCTTATATAGAAAACAACAGAAAGCTGACCTTTGTGTACCTGTCAATATTCGTTTTGCCAAACATCCATCAGCATAAGACTTCACAAAGCTGGCTAAATGAGCACAAATCCTGTCGTGTGTTGTATCTTCAGTCTACTTTACTGAACATGAGGTTTTGACAATTATTTTGGGTTTGCCTCCACTTTCTAGAACTGTGACATTTGCTTTTTCGGTAAAGTTTCCATCAAAGTGTCTCCGACTGATGTTGGCTAACCTCACTTCAAATAGATCTGATGTTAATACCTGAACATCTAGTACCTTGCTTCTGACGTAAAAGTTTACATCGAGAGGGCTGTTTGTGTTTGGTAGGTTCTCACCTGTAGATTGAGGTAAACCAGGTGGTTCTTTAGTAGAAAACAGCTGTCAGTAGCTGAACATCCAGTTTTAGGGTTCGGACATCGAAATTTACTTGTTAAGGAATATTGTGTATTGGTGGAGGACAAACCTCAAGCTCTCTGCATTTCCAGGATGAAGCCAGAAGGGAAGAAAAACGTGGAATTTACCTTCATTAGATGCAGAAGCAGCTGTTAATTTTCTGCTTCAGACTGGCACGCAAATGTTGACGTTGGAGACACGGAATAAGATGGACTTGTTGGGAGGGAGAATACAGACACGTCTGATCTGAGCAATCATCAGTTTCTTACCAACCAGGTGGTGTGCAGCTGCATTTCTGTGCATGAAGGTTGTAGTTTTATCAAAAAGCTAATCTTCGGCGAATGTTCGTTTATTCCATTTATTATGGTACATTTTCTAGAATTCTCCATCCATTTTTACTTAATCCAAGAGCTAAGGGCTCATTTATATATATATATATAATCGGTTTAAATAATTTTATTCGTTGCTATGAAAATCTTTCTCACTTAATTTTCACCGAAAACTTTTCCCTATTTTATACTTTAGATGAAATTTAATCTTAATTCTTAAAACATTTTTCTCCTTAGTTTTACATATATAACATATATAACACTGAGTATGAAAACTGATACTGACAGATAGGATAACACAATTCATCAAACCCTGAACAACATCCTCTACTAGAAACTCATAGTTGGACCACCAACAGTTTTCCGTAAAATATATAAATTCACCAAAAAAAATGGCATCTTTACAAACCAATTAATCCCAAAAAGTTTGTATCAATTGGTTCAGGAATATCATCCCATATTTGTTTGTTAATCCTGCTCCTACCCTTCCACACACATCTTGTGTCTGTATTGTCTCTCCCTAATGTATCGCGCTGCTTCTTAGCCTTGTTTGCATTATCGTTTAATATTGAGTTTGGTGTGTGATGGATTTTGAAAAATCATAATCTGGAATAGTCTAAGAACCCCAAGCCTAATAACGGACACGCGGGTAGGAATGCATTAACTCATCCTCTTTCTCCTATGAATCATCCACGTATAGTTCTAGCTACAAAATAATGATCTCCTACTGTTTGAATTTACCCAAAAGTTTTAATTTTGTTCATTCTTAGTTATGAGAAAATACATCACTTTTACCAAGTTTAATTAATTTGTTTGTAAACTAACTTCCACTTTCATCTCCTTCTGTAAACTCAAGACGATTGGGATATTCTTAGCTATGATAATCATCATCATTGCCAGACTCCAATATGTTATCTTCATCTATAAAACCTTCTGAGTCATTTTCATCCTCAACATATTTTTTTAAAACCATTCAGGTTTGTATTTATCTTCTCTCCTAAATAACTAATTCTAACACAATGCATGAGCATTTAATCTATAAAGAGATACATACAAAAACATTGCATAAAAAGTAAAAGAAAAATTGATAGAAAAGATTCAGAATACATTGTACAAATACTCACAAAGAACTTCAAAAAGATATGCTGATTGTTGAATTTTTTAGAAATTTGGTGAGAATATACAAAGTAATCAAACAAGTATATGCTAATATCTAGGAATGTAAGTAAATTTAAGATTAACTTCAGATAATATAACAAAACTAGCAAAGACCCTATTAATAAATATAATCAACCCTGTTATGAACATGTGGTAATCTCTGGATTCACAACAAGATTTTAAAAAGGTGATACATCTTTATTTTGCCAAATCATGCATCAATCCTTCAATCTGAACATAGATTGATCAATTCTGAACAACTGGAATGCAAAATATTCTTTTTGTATTCCTTGTTTACCATAGTTTAACATCAAGGAAAATGTTTTATATGTATGCAAACTTCTTTATTAAATTCTTCTGTTTTTTACAAGAGACAACATTTGATTTAACTCTAGGGTAGGGATGCTAATTAAGAAAAGGTGTATTATCTCAGAAACAATCCCACAATGCAGTGCTGCAGAAGATGAGAAGCTTCCCGACTCTAGCAGCTTAAGTAATTGCTAGTTCCAACAAACTCCACCAGAGTTTATGATCAAAACACTTAAGTCTCTGATCTTATTTACAGTAAGAAAAGGATTATGTCCAGATTTATTTAGTTAGAGAATCCTTGTTTTGGAGAATTTTTCGGCCTTTTTTATGAAGACCACAGGATAATGCACCAAACATGTCAGCCATATCCATAAACACATTAAACACGTTTATTAAACCCAGTGGTCCTGTCTAGTTTACTGTTGATATATTTGCCCCTTCATCTTTAAAGATAATCTCCTCCAAAACTACCTGGATATCAGAAAGAACACTTCAGATGTTTTGTAAAACACAATTTATATTCAAAGTGTAGAATTTGTTGTTTTTGTTTCAAAACTGAAGACATCAAGCAATGGATGGGAATCAGGATACATCTTTAGAAAGGCCTGTGAAAGGAAAGGGCAGAGATCCATGGTCACCAACCCCGGAACCAGATATGGCACATAGAGATAAAGACCTTCGTTTAACCAAAAAAGGAATGGTTTGGATGGTCACTGATTCCTTAGTTAACATTGACTAATTAGCACAGAAAGTTCTAGATGGCTAAATCTTGTTTACTTTTTAATGTAAATAATATTTACAAATCGACAAACTGATTATTTATGACAATTAATTGACACAATTGGTAAGTTAGACAAAAACCAATTATTCTAACTTCAGGATTCTTGGTTGTCTCATGCGATGAAAACATGAGGGAATTTGTCTTTTGGAAAAACAGAAATGTAAGTGAATTTTCTAGATGTTCAAAATGATCAAAATCTCCATCTCGGAAAGAGGCCATGATTGTTTTGAAAGTGTATTAGATCTGTAGAAATCTGTGAATGCGGTGCCATTAATATCAGTATCGTTCTTTGTTTATTAAACAGGAATGTTCATCACTGATTGAGGTAGCAAAGAAGACCTCAAGCAGTAAAAATTACCATCTATGCTAAAATAGAAAGGGGATGCAAATATTTTTCTTTGACCTCCCTGTTTCTTGCCATTGAGGATGAAGAGGCGATCCTACTACACAACATTATCTCTGCAGTACATAGCATCTTCCTTCGTATTGATCCAAATAGAAACAAGCAGGCTCTTGTCCAGGGAGGTATCCATCTATTGACATCTCATTAATGTTGCAGTTGCAGCTGGTTTATGACCAGACAGAATAATGGCTTTTATAGGTTGATGAGGACGGGACTTTTTCCAGATGCTTCAAAATAATGGAAAAATGGATTTAGATGTATACCATGATGGTTGTTTTTATTAATTGTGTTATGGAATTTGAAAATTTAAAAAAAAATATCTATTAAATTAAAATCAAATGAGTGTTAAACTCTCTCGTACCTGAGAAATATTCAGACGTCAACAGAAGCAATTCTACACGATCCTGTTGGCGTTTATATTGATGTAAAAAGGATGTGGGAAAGTTATTAAGTAAAATCTAGCCAGACTTATTCTACTGACTGAGGCTCTAAATAACCACTTTGTATGCTGGCACTTATGTAATTTCTCTTAAAGCTATGGAGGTGTAGAGAAGATGTGGTCACCTACAACAAACGTCTGCCTCTCTTTAAAGATGAGTAATATTTTCCTGTCAATCCTCTGTAACAATGTGATGGTTTTGGTGGTTTGCTTGTCTGCAACGAGTCTTCAATTCTCATCCAGAACTCATACAAAGATGGAAATGGAGACAGGTTAATTTGCTATTGTCACGAAGCAGAGGTTTCTTTAGAGCTGCTGATGCAATTATAAGACGTGCAGAACTATTTGTTTCCTTTAAAATTACTTAGATGGAAAAACAAAACATTGTAATAATTTTATCATCACTACTAAATTTTTAGAAATTTAACCAGTTAAAATGTATAGTAAAGAGCACAAGCAAATGAAGTCCGTAAAGTATTTACCGTTGTTCATTATGATAATCGAGACATTTTGTGGGAGAGATGGCTGACTGAGCTTTTGCATGTCAAGTTATTATTCTGTAGATCAGTGCATGAGAAATACTACGTCCTGAAAGCATATTTAGGACAGGATTTGAATTACACTTTACGGGGTCCCTGGAGTCGGTCTTGCCAACATAGAATTTGATTTACATCTAAAATCCTCATCACATTTTCTCAAAATTCAGTTCCTAACACTTTTTAAAATGTACTGTTATTTGTACTTTTACATCTTTTCTTCAGAGATTCTGAAAGTTCAAACTCAGTGATTTAGTTTTCATTAATTTACTGAAAAATGTATGATCAAAAGATTTAAGATACGGCAAATTTATTAAGCACCTGATGGTAAAACAACTCAGTCATTCTTATCTACGTTCTCCCGGGGAAGAGGCAGAATATCATCATCTGAAGAAGACAAATTTAGCTGTATCATTATTTATTGGGAAAGTTTTGTAAAGCTGCAGAAACTTCAGTTCTGTGCTCATTCTCTGCTCTGCATCAACAGAACAGGTTATTAGCATCCATACAACTTATGCATCTAAATAATTTGTTATTTGCTTTAAAGATAAAATTTGGTAAACATTTTATATTATTATTATTATTGTTTAGTACCAAAAGTAGATACAGAAATGAAGAAAGCTATTAAAGAAGCATTCTTCCCCAAATGCTGACTTTCTAACAGCAAACTTTACCAATTCTTCACATGGGAATCTCTGCACTGTAGAAGACTAATAGCATTCCTGGGAGTAGAAGGTGGAGTTCATTAATTATTTAGTATGCATCGAGATTGTATTTGGAAGCGAGATGTTCAGGCCGATCAGCTGCCCGCTGACTATATATTATAATTGTCTACATTATTGATGAATTCTGTGAAATGACTAATTGGTAAACTCACCCATATGAGAACTTTCTGGAAGATTCCCTGAGCTCATTTAGACAGATACAAAAGGTGATTCTAAATATCTGACTTATACAAACTGGATTTTTAAATTTTAGGTTTTTTTTAAAAATAATTTAATGTTTAATATAAAATAAACAAAGTGAAAGGTGTGCGTCATATGGGGAAGAGTCCTAAGTGGTCATCATCATCGTCATCGACGTCATGACAGCCAAAAGAGAGAAAACAAGAGACAAGAAAATGGAGAAGTATAAAAAGTTAATTGGGTAACAATCACAAAGTATTAATTATCAAGTGCTAAATTATACATTTTTTCAGAACACACAAACCAAAGAAAGATGTTAATTAGTCCTAATCAAAGTAACAGCATATATCAGTTAAGAAAAGCCACTACAACCTGTCAAATCTAAATAAGACATCCAAATAAGGTAATCTCTGCACAGATCCAGGAAGAAGGGATCACCAATGGAATAGCAGCAAATTGATTTTAATGAAAATCTCTCTTTCGATGCTCTATCCTGACAAACGCCTTTGCTATCTGTGCCAATTTTTACTCAATTCCACAGGTAATCAATTCTATACCTGGGATTACAGGAACTAATGATGTTGTAAAGAAATGAAAATCTGATTTCCAGCAATGAACACAAAGCTGAAGTGATGATCTCAAAACAAAATAACCAAAACCTGGCCACGGGGCTGACTGAACGGATCAGCCCAAAAGTAGGGATTAGATGCTGATTCTGGATATGCCCACATGACCTTACATAATTTAAAAGGCGCCAGTAAAGGTAGAAAGGATCAAAGGATCAGAATGCTGAATAACTATCACAGACCTGAGAAAAGCAAAGAAAAAATGTTTTAACGGTTTTCTAAAATTGTGTCTAAGATGAAATAAAAACCACGAGGAGGAAAATATTTGTCTAGTACACGCACAATTAATTGGATTACAGAACCTGGAAAACAAACTACAACACTGGAGGGAATCAGATTCGTCCAGTAATCGTTTACAAGCCTATTATAACAATCAAGGCGAGCTAATTTATACTGAACGCTACAATAATCTCCATGTAGAGCTCCAAATTCAAAACAGGCAGAGACTGCATTGCACCATACTTAAAATGACAGATGCTAATTAATTACAGGTAAACTTCCATTCAGTCAACAAACACACCTGTGCTGTTTACACAAAACATTTCCACTTGTCAGTAAATATCATTGTTACCCCACCATTAAAAAAAAAATATATAATATATATATATATATGCATGTTTTCCCCATATTTCTAGTGAGATTTTCAGGAACTTTTAACCCTATTTCATGTAAAACACATGACTGAAAATTCAGCCACAATATTTCTGTGAACATGGCTGCCTCCTCATCCCTTCAGCCATCCCATCCTCCAACGTTTAGGATTGCAGAAATAAGCCAATGAAAATCGAACAGCAAAATGAAAGACAAATTATTTATAAAGGGAGACAACCTTTGACTGATTCACGAGCAATGATAATGAAAGGGAAAGTCAATACAGATTCATCGCTGAATAATAAGGAGGAAGTTAACCAGCACAAGAGCAGTCACTGACTTGGTGAAGGTAATGAGGCAGCCATAAAACCAAATATTTACACCTGAGATATTTTTAATTTACCAAATGTTTTACAATTACATAAGGACTTTACTACACTACTAAACTATGCCAGAGTGACACTAATGGAGAAAGTCAGTCCAAGACTGAAGAGTCAGGTGTACTCTCATGACGTTTTTCTTCAACTTTGTGGCTGTCTGTTTTTAAGTTATTGCAATTAGTTTCTTCGGTGTATAAAAAGAGAATGGGGCACATAAGGACTCTTATCCTCCTCTGCTTCAGTTGTTAATCACAGCAAGGGGCAGGTTCTTCTGGGGGAGAAAATATTGATGTTCCTGGATGATTTAAGAAAGTAAAAAAAAAAATAAATATATAGCTGTGCGGTGATAGAGTTTAACTTGTATTTGAAACAGAAATGTGTCCTCTTAGCAGAGGTTTTAGTTCCAGAAAGACAGGTGATAGGAGATATCAAAGCATGGACAGATCTCATCATCTAATAGCTTTCTCCTCCCTTGTGGGCATGAAACCAAAAGCTGATCGAAAGCATTGGAAAGCGAAAGTTGCATTAATATGAAATGACAGTCGGTCTGTGGATGTGTAAAAGGTCCCACATTATGGTCATTTCCTAGTTTTTCAAAGATCAGTGAAGCACAAATATCATGCAGCATCCACCATGTCGCATGTGTACACCACAACATAAACCAAGCACCTCCAGGTCAAATACTGCAGAAATAAATATTTCTCGCGGTTGAGTAGTTGTGCCATACCTGAAACTGTTGCTCCTATCTAGATACAGTGTCTTTGACACAGGTTAGCATTTCAGCCACATGGGGATGACTTTGAAAAGTAAAATTTAAGGTAATTAACACTGAAACAGCATAAGTGTGACGTGGAGATGAAACATTGAGGCACAGTGATGGCAGGTAATTAGAATGAGAAATGCTAAACTCTTCCACCATCAGTTGTCTTGTTGCTCAACACTGTCACTCTTAGTGCACACAGCTGACATCTACATCTACCAAAGGTGGGCATTGTATTTCTACCTAAGTAGTGAATTAAATTGGCTTTACATCCCACTAAATTGTATGCTTAATGCTGATTGGGGCTGAGCCAGAAGCTTCAGCAACAACTAGGAAGGATAGATAACCAGGATCATGCACAGAATTATCTCTGTTCCTCTGTTGTACACCTATCCTTCCAAGTTGTGCTAAACTCAACATAATGAAAAATATTTCTTTAATATTCTGTTGAGTTTTTTTTTTTAAATTAATTTTTGACAGTTTTCAGATCTTTGCCATCATAACTGAAGCTAATGGTGTAAAATTTACCAGGTGAAGAGGAAGTGCAGGTACTCACTCTTAAGACAACAGACTGATGAGCTATTAAAATGGGGTGAAATAAACTTTTGCAATAAGAATTATATCAGTACCAGTATCAATGTAACTTGATACTGTCCTGGTTATCATGATGTCTGTTAAAGTTCTCCACAGCAAGAATCTTCAACTCAAACCATGAAGATTATCAGAGTTTCTGTTCATAACTAATGTATGTTTATGCACCAAATTCCAGCTGAAGTATTTAATTTAGTATAGAATACTTATTCTCTTCTTTATTTAGCTGGTACTTATTTAGAAAGAACAAGAAGACCAACTGATGGAGCTACCATAGAAAATTTTCTAATAATGTCAAGTAAATATCCAGGAATAAGGTATAGGGATGGGAAACCAAAACTTTACCATGTCTGGATATTTCATTAAGTTATTGAGATGTTTATTATATGAACATTCCTCCTAAAATCTGGTTCAACCAAGCTCAGATTGAGATAAAATAGTTTGTTGTCTGCAGAAAAAAGGTGAGAGATTGGAGTTGTTCTAAAAGGTAATAACCATGTCAGACAACAATATGGAAGAGGCAGAGACGTTCATTTGTACAATAGAATCTTAGATTTCATCACGAAGACAAACTAGCAGCCTCCACTGTGTATTGTCTGATTTCATTATTGATGTCGGGTAAAATTTGTCATGTGATGCTAACATGGTAACTGCCACACAGTATCCCGGTTTATTTCAGAGACATTGCATATCACATTTGGATTTGAGTAACCTGGAGTAATCCCTCACAGATACCAAGAATTAAAAAAGAGAAACTAATGTTCCAGAGGCCATTAGCATCCATCAGCATGGCTAGAATTCCACCTATGAGTTCAAATGGTAAGAAATTAAACATAAATTGTAGTTATTTGGTTTGTCCAGATTGCTCAACCAGTGATTTACTACCAGTCTTCAAACAATGAGATGATCTTCTGGAAATCACAATGCACAGTTCACTGGTACATACCTGGTACAAAAGTGAAGATTGTAAAGATATCTTGATCTAAAGTCTTAGATGAGATAATCTATTAAATCAGGCAGAGCAAATGAAGTGCATAACCTAATAAATGTTCTTGTTAGAGTCACCCAGACAACAGCAAACACACAGCTGTACAGTCAGTTATATAATCTACCAATTCAGGAAGTGATTTCTTTCCAAGAAAAAGTCTGTAGGAAATAGAAATCAAAGAGAGTCAAATAGATCTCCTTCTTTACTAACAGGAAGTCAGGTAGCAAACAGACAGCTGTCTATCTTCATACAACATTTGCATTTATAAAATGCGTGTGCACACAAGAAGCAAAAACAACTGATACCGTTTAGCACTTGAGATGCTCATCAGGTTTGGTAATGTGTGGAATGGTTTACCTGGGAGGGCTGTACAAACTGGATACACATTTTGGGTTTCCAGGGCCGGTAGATAAGTCTGAGACTTCTGGACCCTTTACATACTGTGCTGTGTGGCATTTTCGTCTAACTTAAACATAATTTAAAATTTTTATTTAATTTTTGAAATGTTAATATTTACATCCTAAAAGTTTTCAAATCAACAATTAAAAATATTTTTTTCTAAATATGCATATACATTATTTCTTGTTTTTCTTCCTATAAATAGTAGGCTAATCAGGTAATAATTTCATTTTTAAGACTATTTTTTTTTAAATTACTTACAATGCAGACAATGTAAAAAAAATAATCTATTAAGAATCCAGGATTTTCCAGGTGAAAAATTATCATCCCATTTCCCAAAACAGCCTAAGATTTATATAACTGAGCTCCTCATCCACTGGCCTCCTGTAGAACAGCTCCGTGTTTTTATTTCAAATGTTTTATTTTTATGGCCCCATCACTCAATTTACTTTGTTCCTTAATTAAGGTGTCCTGCTTATCTGACTGTTGTCGTCTGTCACTGTGGTATCTCTGCTTATTTACCAGGATAGGCAGGTAGGTGTTCTTAACTTACGTTGATTTCTATGTCCGTGGTATCTCTGCTTACTTACCTAGTTTAATTTAAAAGACCGGTTGCTGATGTAGAATTTGTTACCTGGACATATTGTTAATGCAATCCAGCATATCCTTTATTTGAAGAACTTTCCTATGCACTTTCTTCTTATCAAGAAAGAAAAGTTTAAGCTATCTATAATCAGAGACTGCAGCAATAAATCTTTAGTTGATGGCCCTGTGGGAGTCTCCATTATTCATACAGAAATAAAAACTGGTAGAAGACGCCATTCATATATTGATTCAACTGAATTTCTTGTATCCCAGACAGGACCTTCAATATTTCAAATGGGACAACATCAGCCTGTTTTTGAAAAACTGTTTTCAAAAAAATTTCACATCTAATTATATTTCTGTATTATTTCATCTACTTATTTATCAAATATTCTAGTAAAGGAACTCACCATTGTATGTCTTTTAATAAAAGTTATTTATTAAGAAGCAAAACGACAAGGCATCTCTACCTGCAGATTATAGGAACGATAGGTGTAGCCGTGTCGTGACAAGGGAAATAACTCTGAACACAAGTTAGAATAATCTTAATGACCCTTTCTTGCTGTACCTGCTGGATTTTACTGGAATGTCTGACAGGAATCAATGAACTCAGGGTTACCCTGTAGGACAAGAGGCAATCACCTTCATGTGATCAATCATTCCCTAAGCAAGTGGTTTAAGTATAAACAGTAGGTTGCCATTGTCATGGATCACTGATTATTTACTTACCTGAGGTTAAAGGGTATTTCTTATAAACCCTGCCTACCTGTGTACATACAATATCAACTGCAGGGACTTAAAGATGCTGTATGCCTACATACATATAGACTGATAGCAGCAGGGTGCATTAGCATCACCTTCTTATAAAACTCGTATACCTGCAAAAAGTATAGGTAACCAATGAGGGAAATTACTTTTACGAATGCTGTGTGCCTGCGTACAGGAGATATAGCCAGCAGAAGTAAACTACCATTTTATTTCTATAAACAATAAACAATGTCTCCCTAAATACGTTAGATTTTAGTGTCGGGGGTGCGCTCCTATGATCTATCAATAGACTGAGGACATGGCCGTCAGCAGAATGCCACCCACCGTCCTGCTTTTATAAGCACTGCCCACCTACATACAGTAGCAACACATGAATATCTAGTTTATGTAAGAACTGTTAACCTCCATACAAAGGTAGTGATGTAGTGATATTACATTCCGATTAGGCCCTGCCTGCCTACCTACATATAGTGTTCCTCATCAACATGGGCCTTATTACTATTATAAACTGGACCACAAGCGGTATGTCACAGTCTTATTTCCTAAATACCATCCACTTGTAGATGTGACCAGCTCAGGAAAATGGCTGTTGTATTTTTAACATCATGGTCTGCTCACAGTAAGTTTGGCTGGAACCTATTGTCGGTTCTGCCTGATTGGTTTGGTAAAAGACAAAAAAGGCTACATATAATATTTCAGTTCACCGAGACTTGACTGAGCCATCAGCTGATTGTGGCTGGGAGAGACAGGGAAATGCAATTTTATTAGCAATAAGCCAGGATCTTAGACAGAATTCCACTAAACTGTATCGACCTGTTTCTTTATTCTAGAGTCAGTTGTGAACTTTATTTGGAAACAAATTAAGTGCTGATTAATTTAAACTTTTATTACCTTCATAAGTGATCACAAAGTAACCTTTACTGGAGATAAATATGGTTTGGCTACAACTGATATAACAGTGAGCTGTCTGTTTATATTTTAAGTCAGAATAACTGGGAGGATGTAGCTGATAACACTTCAGTCAACTCGTATGATCTTGGTGTCGATAATTGACATTTTTCATAAATTAATAGAATGCTAACAAATAAGCTGTCACGTTTTGTCAGAATCACATTTGACTTTAGTTACAAACAACTATTAATTATTAATTTCTAAATAAAGAATGGCCAAGTTTTACTCATTCTATGGAGAAAAACCAACAGCACAGAAATACTCTTGTAAATCTGCTACATGGCAGCTTATTTATTGAATTAAATGAGTTTTATCTGCTACCAATTACACTTAATTTATAAGCCTTTTGTTGTCTACATGTCATAGTCATTCTCTTGTTGTTCCCAGTTTTTGCAGAAAAGATGTGAATTTCTATCAGGTTCTCTAAATAATAGTGTTACTCTGTTGATTCAACTGGTGTTCAACCATTTTAGAGGAATAACATTGCATTGTGGGACGGCTGACACTTTAAAATACTACATAAAAAATCCAAGACATGATATGGAATTTGAGGATTTATAATAATGCCAACAGATTAAAGCGTGTTGCTGTTGTTGACCAGTTCAGTCTGTATTGAAATTAGTAATTTATAATTTTCTTAATCTGAAGAGGACTCATAGTGGAGAACAAGTTACTGGAGCGGTGACCTTGAAAGAAAAGACCCCTACTATATAACACACCGTGTAGTTTCTGCTGTATTTGGTCCCCTGTTACTGTTATACATGGCTGACACACAGGACTGCCCTTCATTTACTGAAGAGCAGTTCTTGTACACACTCATTTCTGTAGATGCTAACTATTCCAGTTATCAATTACAAAGTGTAATATCTATTACTACATTTTGATTAGGAAATAACATTATGGATAACTTATTTTAGATCACCCTTTTTCCTCCATTATTATGGATTGTTTTATGTGCACAGTTGATTTTTTGTATCTCTACCGATTCATAACAACGATAAAACGATCTCAGTGATTACCTGCAGTTGGATATAAAAAAAGACATACCTGTCCTTTGCATCCTCATGTGATGATACAATTTACTAAATTAAGTTTGAATTTATAGGGGCAATAAAAGATGATAGTTTTCAGCAGAACTGAGTTTAGTCTAAAGAGAGAATAAGGGTGTCGCTTGTAAACAAAACATAAAAATACAGAATTTCAGACTTAAATAAATTTAAAAAAAAAACACCACATTTTAATTTTATAGTAAATTCAAACTATTATCATGCTTCACTAAAGCAAGATGTAGGAATTGATAGATATTACCTGATTATCTCCCTTCATATCAACTTTTGGAATTATAATTTTCTTTTGTTTTTTACAGCTCAATTATTAATCTATTTTGTTGATTTTGTTTCCATTCCTGGTAAAGTTTCCTTCGGTGACATCTGTCCTACAGACTCCAGGAATTTCCTGTCATTGTTCAGCCTATATCAACTGGATTTCTCCTTTGTCATAGATATAATAAAAACAACAACAGCAAGAAGGTAAACACAGGTGAGTTTATTGGGTGAGAACAAATTTTAGACAGGTGATCAGTAAAATAGACAGGGATATCGGCAGGTGCAGAAGACTGAGGTGGGAGTAAACAACACAACACAATGACAAAGTTTTACTCTTCTCTACAGTGAAGACTCTGAATATAAAACTAAGAGGAGTCTATTACAGGTGACAGAGTCAGGTAAACAGAGATACAGCAGCCAGTTGTTGTTTTAGCAGAAAAGTTTCTCATTCTCTTGTAACAAAGTTTGGTAAAATTAATTATTTAAATTTCCTTTTATTTATGGAGTAAATTATTATAGCAGACAGGTGTTTATAGAATGTAACCTGTGTTGATGTTCAAAACAAAATGTGCACACCTGGAGTTTACCTAATCTGTTAAATATAATTAGAATGTATTATTTGAATTATTCATTTGCAATTAATTGGTGGTAAAAATATTTGAAGAATTGAAAAAGCAAATATATGAATATTAATTTATGGAGAGATGTGACTTGTGGAGAGAGGCTGGTGAGAAATGCTGGCTGCTATCTGTTCATTGGGACTGAGAGAGGAAGAAAAGTGAGAGAAATCCAATGAAAGGGAGAGAGTAGATGTGGTGAGCGGATGCTCAATTCACTAAGGGGGAATTTCACAAACAAATGTCTTATTGAGATCACATCTCATAGAAGCCAATCGGCGGTTATATTGGTGGCAGCAATTTTTGTTACTCTCAGGATGACCAGGTCGCCAATGTTTCTTACCCACTGCTGTCCCGTCCATCCAGACCCACTTTCTTCTCTCCTTCCTGCAGCCAACCCATGGTATCACTAAAACAACAGAAATACAGGCAACACTGACAAGGGAACAAACATAGATCTGGGCTCCATCATTTACTCCAGGACTAGTTCCTGTCAATCAAAGAATGTTGGCAGAGCATTTCCCTACCATGCAAATTAACTCGTGACATTTGCTTTCAAACTGGTGGATTAATTAGGTTGGTTTGGGGTTAAAGGTCAGAGGATCAGGGTTTTATTGAATGTCCAACATCTCTGCCGGTTCCTGAAATCAGTGAGGAAAACATGAAAACCAGAAAAAATTGGCATTTATTTATTGTTGGTTTCCTGCCTATGGAGAAATCTGTTTAGGGTTTCTAAGAGAACACATCTTTGCTGGTTTATCATGCAGTGAAAGGAAGGGGAACAGGGGGAAATATAGAGAACAAAATCATATCACACTTACAACCACCACGAAGAACAGTTTTTCTTATGGCATCTACCAGTTCTCTCTTCTGCTTGGTGATGGGGGAGATCAGGGCGGCTCCGTCTCTCTCGCACACCTCTGCTGCTGATGTCCAGTTTATCGGCTGACGGTACCCCTTGTACCAGACCCATGCGGTCTCACTAAAGGTGTAGCCCTTACTTGTCCAATCTCCTTTGCTGGCTAAGAAAATATATGTGAAATTATTCTACAGATCAGTGGAAGAGAAACATTAAATGATGAGGGTTTCTCTAGGGAAACTGTTTTATAAGGAAGTGAGTAAAATCAGCTGCCTGCCTCTACGAAAACACAAACAAGCGTCAGTCTGCCTTATTGCACTGTTGTTGGGAACTGTTTCCTCCTTTTTGAACTATCATAATGTATTTCATTCCTCGAGATGTCTCACAAGACACCATCTTCAAGCTTGAAAGTATCCGGTGAAAGGTGTTTGCCGGGCAATAACCCTGGACTCAAAATCACACACAATAAAACCTAGTGAGACGATCAAGAAAAACTCAATGCCATTACAGGGTTCATGGGATCTCCGCGCCATCTACCGTCGCCTCCATCCTCAAGGAGATGGCAGGGGCTGAAACCTCTGGTTGTTCTTTTTTGTATTACCAATGTCGGTGGGACTGATGGAGAAGCTGCTGAACCTTTGGATCAATGACCAGACCATCAAAATGTCCCCGTCTTCTCCTTGATCCAGGAGAATGCCAAGATCGTATGGGAGGACTTAAAGCAATGTGGAGGTGAAGGGACTAAATGAAGATGGTGCTGATACACTTGAGGCCATCCATGGCTAGTTAGAACGGTTCAAGGACCTGCATAGCATCGAGCTGATGGGGGTGCAGGTTTCCAACACGGAAGAATCTGGGCTGTTTTGGAAAAAGATGCCACCACACATCGATTGGTACACCGAGTGCGCCATCGACAACATCAGTGCTTCGTGGGACGGAATAAGTCTTTTGTGAATGGCAACTGGCGGAGGTCAGGGCCAGAGTGTATAGACGATTTCCATGGTTACCCCCCCATCCATCCATAAGAAAATCGTTGGTTTGATGGAGTGGACTGAGTTAGTGTGGTGCCTTTCTTATTGTCTCACGCCGAGGAGCCTACGATGAGCTGAGCGCCCATTAAGCTCGATCCCGGAAAGGCTACCATGGAGGAAGGCGACCACCCAAAACAGATGACTGTGAAGAGACCTGCATAGGCACTTATCCGCAGCCTTCTTGAAGGATGACGTGGGGTGTAGTACCGAGTGTGGCTGCATAATGGCCGATGCCACACCCTGTTATAAGGAGCTATAACAGGAGAGAAAAAAGAGGGATGTCTCGCGATGCATTCTTCAAATCTCAACCTTCAGCCAGTGGGGAAACGACAGGCCCTTCCGATAAAGGGGGTGAAGAAAAAGATCCCTCAAACTGCCAACGGTTCGGGTTAGGGATGCATTCCTCACACATCATGTTAAACATAAGGGGAAAAACCTTTTTTATTTAAGAATTTTCATTTTACGAAGCATTTTCCAGGAACGAATTCCTTTCGTAAATCGAGCGATACCTCTCATCATTAAATAAACCCCGAAAATTTAAAAAAGAAAAATCTACTGTAAAATCTTACATCTAAATATTTTATTTATACTGTAAATCGTCTGTTTTAATTCATAGAACTAATTTAAAAATCTGAAGCCAGTGAAGGATGTGATTAATGAGTTTTCTTTTCCTTTTCGAGAAGCAGGTGAGGTGGCCAGACAGGTGAGGTCGGTCCTACCATCATGTATTCACTGAACTTTTGCATGACTTAGACTGTCACCTTTGCGCTGTGTAAGGGCAGCATTCTGTGGGGTCCTCAATTAGTGCTACTGAATTCAGTTATGCAGCCATCTTTCCTGATTTAACCCAAGAAAAACAAAGCTATTTCCCAATTTCTGTTCAGTATCTCTGGTTAATTTTCAACAGCTTTCGTATATGAAGCTGATGGTGTAATAGTTAGCAGGCCAAAGAAAAAAGAATAGATGCTTCCTGATTAGGATAAACGATTGATCTGTTATGCAGACTTTGTTAATTATATCAGCGGAATATTTTCTTGTATTAATGTAACTCGCTTATGACTTGGTCACTAGGGAACTATTAAATTTTCAACAAACCAGACTTGAAGGAGAGCAGAGTTTCTCTCCATTGATTTTTGCTCATAAATTATATATTTTAGTACATTTTGATGCATTACTATGCACGGGTGAGAGTGAAAGAGATTACCTGTCAAGCATGAAAGACATTGTTCTCTACTGGTTTGTCTTCTAACAAGGATGTAACAGAGTCTGTATCATGGACCAGTAATCGAAACGCCACATATGTCCACTCTAGATGATAACTTGGGTGAGCTTGATGTCGCAGTTCAGTTTAGTTCCAAGTGCAGTGAATTGCGATGGGAGAGGAGTGACAAAAGTTATAAGGATTTTCTGTCCAGCCACTTAATGTTTCTGGTCATTTTTAAAGATAAGTCAGTCTCTGCACCACTTAGATATCAATATTATTTTGACAATCAATAAAAAAGAATATGCTTTTACTGTCATTTCTTAAAATACAATATTATTATTTCAAAGAACCACTTACTTATCTTGAAGAAAAGTGTTCCCTCCATATCAGTTGTCTGGTTAGATTTGATTTTTTCTTTGGAGCGAACACTGTGATTTTTGTTGTGAATAAAAGACACACAATCACCATTGATGCTACATTCCCGGGCACAGGAAAGCTTTGACCGGACCTTATGATACCTGCCAATCAAGCTGTAGTCACTAATCTTGTTTTTTAAAGACTCCACTTTTTTGTGTTTAGAGCTGACTTCAGGTTGGTAAGGCAGCCAAATAAAAACCGATACAATGACGTACTTCATCTTTCAATTTCACAAGTGGATTCTCAAATTTTGCTAACTTATTTTTGGCCGATCGCCAGTGATAAACAGCAGTTAACAGTATCAGCAGGTGTGTTCAGCTGTAAGCCTCAGTCACAAACTGATCAAAACCCAGCTACCTGCAGTGTGTATTTTTCCTTAACTAACCTGTGTGTCTACCATGGTGACAGCCAATGGTGTGGTGTTTCTTTTTGTGCAGGTCATTAAGCACTAGAAAGGCTTTTTTTAAAATGTTTTTATGTGCAATGAGAATCTACCCAGAGCACCAGACGCACACCTTCTGCTGCCCCGTTGATTCCAGCCGTACAATTAACGATTGTTTTCTGTTTGGAAAAAAAAATACTCTGTTACTTTTGCCACGTTTTATACATTTACTAATAAGTTATTATAGATAATAAACAGAGGATAATAAAGTTCCATTCTTTCTGGTGGTTTGTCTGAGATGTATAACGAGTATCAATGTCGCTGCATTCACCCTCCCAGTATAGAAAGATGCAGGGTTTGTTGATTTCTGTCACCTACGATCAACAAAAATTTTAATCCATCTTCCCTGAATTGGAACCTCATTTCTCATTTGTCTTTTAAACCTCCTATTATTTCCTAAAAAATTTTAAGTGTAAATATCTCTCTTTAATGCAGGTTAGTTTTTTAGAAATACATATTTCCATTCATCATTTTCAAACCCGGGTTTTATTACCTGATGTCGAGGTTGGTGGGAAGATTTTCCAAAAGTATAATCCAGAATAGTCTAAGAGCCCAGATCTACTAGCATACGCAAGTGTAGGGTGGTAATGAGACATCCACTTTCTCCTGTAATCAGCCAAAATATACATTTAGCTGCAAAACAACGATCTTTACTCTTATGTACCTAACAAGTTTTGATTTTTTAAATGTATAAAAGTAATAAAATGCATCATCACCTTCACTCTCACTTTCTTCTGGAAATGCAAGACTACCAGAGAGTAAACAGATGAGAGATCATCCATGAACTATATTAACATCTGGTGCTGATTTGAATACTGTACAGCAGTTGATTTAGCTAATACTTTGTGAAAAATGTACAACTATGCAGATAAAAAAATGATTATTATTGACAGATTTGTTAATGGAGCCAGTGCCCTGCATCCATCCAGCCGTCACCAGCTATGTCCTACGCACAACAATTCACCTATTCCAAATTCTTCGCTAGAGTAGTCCGTCCACATCAATCAAACTTGCAGGGAACTAATACAAAAAATGTTTGCATTTACCTAATTAGATTGCTAAATCTGTGGCACACAAGACGAAGAAATGTTCAATTATAACTTTTACATAAAAGATAGTAATATTAAAAATATTTAAATTCTGTGTTTGTATCAATTAAAATATCTTAAAAACAGTTTACAATTCATGTCTTCTAGAGTTCCCACAAACTTTAACTAATGAAAGGTAAATTTGAAAATCAATATAATTTAGATTTTTACATTTACATTTGTATCAGTATTAGGTTTTTGGTAGCAACCAACCATTTTCTGATAAAATATTTAAAAGTAAAAATACCTCTCTACTGGTTATCAGCTATGACAGCCTCGCCACTGAGTCTCAGTGGTGTTGATGGTAAACCCAGAGTCTAAAATGAGATACACAGAGTGGAGAACTGTATCCTGGGTTGGATCTAAAAGGAATTCCTAACCCTGACCTATCTCTGTTTTTAATAGAAAAATTATCTGCTTTTCAAATTATTTAAATTTAATATCCAGTTATCTGTGGCCTGCAAGAAGGATGTGAGAGGGACAATTATCAGGTCGCCTTTGCTGGCCCTTCTGTTACAAGAGGCCACATCACCAGTGGTGCTGCTGAACTCTGTACCTTCCTTAAACAGAGGGCCACCAAATAACTTTGGATAATGAGTCTGGCAAGGCTGCTGATACAGCTGCCAGTGTCAACTTATCCACTGTTATAGAACTTTCAAGATCATGTCCACTGAAACACTGCATTCTTGGAATTTGTATAAATTGATGGAGCAGTTTGTAGGACCAACTACTCTCATATTCTTTGTCTTTTGTATCCAAGGGCACAGGCGGACGTTTACCGTTGCCATATAAAATAATCTATCGACCAGGTCTTCCAGGACTGACAGAGCTAATCACATGCACTTTTATTGGAAAGCCAGTCTACATACTACTGCTCACGGGGGTTACCCATGGATTTAGAGGTATCTGGGGTGCTACTCCATTATACACAGCCAAGCTTTACTCCTTGAGTAAGATTTCAAAGTGCTCTGGTTCTAGCAGCATTTGGTCCATCTCAAGAGATGTGGTTGACTTGACACTGGATGGAGTTAAAGACTACACCATTTGCCTAATGAATATAAAATGGTGACCGAGGTTTAATACTAATTAAGTTTTGTTTTTAAATAAAATTTGTTTTCTATCCTCTGAATGTTCTGTATTTATCTTTCTACACTCCAGCTAAAATGTGTTTGCTAGAACTGGGTGAATCAGTCAGGATCTGTCACCTATGTATCATATGCCAACAATTATCCCCCCTCCTAATGTCAGTCTTAAGCACCAGGAGGGTCTGCGTCTGTTTTCGATCTGGTTAAAAAGATGAAACAGAGGACAAAACATCCCAGTCTCTCCAAACTTGGTTTAAATTATCCCTTTTAACTTCCTTAAACAACAGGTAACAGGAACGAAACTAAAGAGAAATGGAATAAAATTAAAACTATGATGGGAGGACCACACAGTGATGCACGAGAACGACCTTAAACGCTTTTAAAACAATCATTTGGAGTGCAGAAAGCAACATTCGGAAACGAATAACGATGTCAAGTGGATGTAGAGGACAGATACATGCAGCCATCCACATCAACCCGGCACATTGAGAATCATCAGGTGAACAGCAACATTGGCTTTGACTTTCCTCATGTCTGTAAGATGTGATTTTCTGCTGGTACACAGACAAACATTTAACGCTGTTATGAAGATAACTAAACATCTACTGTCTGTATATCTGACCTTGAACTCGAATGGGAAAAGTGCACACGGAGATTAGTTCGCTCCAGATTAACTGGTCAGCGCTGTTTGAAAATAATGTTTTAAACTAGATTACTGAAAACAAAAGATTCTGTTTTAAATATTTTGGTATAATCTTCATTTTTCGAAAACTGATATTAGAAAGTTTTTAGCAAAGCAGAAATGAGAAACGCTAGAGGAGGAAGCAGAGAAGAAGCCGACAAGAACTCACAGATAAAGCTGTACCATCTCTGGTTCAAATTGAACAACATCAGTTAAATGCGATTAACACAATACGTCTCATGATAATTCTGATGATATTGGATCGCATGTTAATTTGTCTATAGAAGTAAGGGACAATCATTATCTGCTTGTAAAAGGTTGCTCATCTCTTGTGAATTGTGATTTCAGAAAGAGCAGGGAGTCTCCGTCGTGTGTTGTTAAATTAGTATTCACCTTCACTTGGTTATTTCGTACAATATACCCATGGAACAGAGGGCAGGGCTTGACCACGGGGTCTTCTACAAGGTGTAAAGACTTTAATGAAAGTGCAAGAAGTCGTATTCTTACCGCTTGGCACAGAAATGTACAGGTGGATACAACAAACATTTTGGCCATGAAAAAACAACAACAAATGAACAGAAATTAAGTTCGTTTGTCAAGTGGGCAGTAGTTTGCGGTGGGGCACTGGACAGAACCAGAAAGTAGTATATTCAAAATTGTCGACCATACAGTGGTCTTACGTGTGTGACATTAATTTACGTACTGAATCAGGAGATGAGATGCTTGCTGTGAAACCACTTGGAAAATGCTCCAGCTGATGCTCGTGTAGAAAAGAAACTATCAGGGAAGAAGTAGTTTTTCTGGAAAACATTTCGCCGGATTTCCATTAATTGCTGATGAAAGTGATGGGATATCTGGAAAGGAACAGTTGGCAACTGGAGTATGTTTTAACGACACAAAGACCACTGAAAAAGTATCCGAGAGGAATTTCTTGGATTCGCAAGAATACATGAACTGGATGATACTTCATTGCCAGTATAGTGTTGAAATTTTCGCTTGAGTTTAGAAAAACTACATGGCCAAGGATACGACAGGTGCTCTACGATGGCCAGAAAGAGAAGGGGAAAGCTAGTTACAAGAAGGTAAGTATCCAAAAGCTACGTTTATTCATTGTTCTCCTCGTAAACTCAACCTGCTTGTGAACGATTTGAATTGCTTACCCGAGATACGCAATACATTTGCTACAATCAAAGCTATCACAATTTATTTTTCTGAGAGAGTCCAAACAAAACGTCTTCTCCAAAATGTGCCACTACTATCTGAAACACGTTGGACTGCAAATCACAAAAATATTGAAAGGCTTTTCTGACAACTCTGAACACATTTTAAATCAGTTAATAAAACTGGCCACTACACCTTTTGGTAAAACAATAAGATGCACACCAATTAGCATCTGCTTCAAGCACAATGACTTAATTTTTTTGCCTAACTGTAATCTCTATCTATTGGGCGATGCTAGAATCTGTAAGAGAAGTTCTCCAAGCTGTTGAACTTGATATCATAAAAGTGTGTGATCATGTCCGGGAGCTTATATGTGAGTTTCGTGAAGGCTGACATAAAGCAGAAAAACAATTGAACAAACTTTCTGCTGAGGTTCAACAGTTGTCGAAGAAGTTGTATTTTGAATTATCTGTTCCCAGACCTGCAGACAGCAGACATTTTGATCTACTGTTGGTGGCTCGGTCGTGGAGGAATATCTCCATCAAAAATTGTTTATACCTTATCTGGACTCTTCGCTATTTCATCACTGGAGAGAGAGTTTGGGTCGTTTTTTCCTTCCTCCTGAACAGATGGTGATCATTGGAGGTGAAGAATTCAAAAATCAAATACAGTGTATGGAAGTGAAAACTTGGAATCTGAATCTATCACCAGGTTTGAGATGCGGTCCAAGAAAGAGGGAACAATGTGTTAGCTAATTTTTAGAGAATGGACTCATTTAGTTGCTGGAGCTCCCTGATTTATTCCCCTCAATTAATCAATCAATTCGCACCGGTCTAACATCACTAGTAACAATCTACACAGCAGAAAGGTTGTTTAGCACAATGAGAAGAGCGAAAACACGGCTAAGGTCAATGACGGCAGATGATCGCTTGTCTGTACTTTTATGATCCGTGTTATAGAGCAAATGATACAGCTAATAAGCACCAACTTATTCAGAAAGAGATGGACAAATTTGGGTGGGACCTTTGATAGGAAAACACAATTAGTATATATATATATATATTTTTTTCCTTTCTTTCGTTAGCTGGCTTTCATCGCTGGGCACTTCCCTCATAATTTATCTCGAGGATTTTCTTTGTCATTTTACCCTCCTCCCAGAAAATAATCTTGCGGATGCCCATGTGTGATTACATCAGTTCCGATCGCGTGCAGGGAGGGCAGACATTCAGACAAAACTTTTCTGGCGATTTAAAACAGAAGCATGTGGTTCCTGATATATTCAAATTGCTGTTTGATGCAGGGCTATCATTGTCCAGGCCCAAACCCGCTGGGTAACCAAGGTGACGATCAATAAAAGCGTCTTTCTCCATCCTTGCAGCATGTTTACCGAGACAGTCCGGCTACACTGGCAGTCGGTGACAGTGCCAGCAAGCGGGACTCGTCATGTAGACAAATTTGCAAACAGACAAGAACATTCAGATTTGTATCACACGTGCGTCACCGATCTTTCGTATATCAGGATGCATGTTTTACTTATGCATTTACATAAATGAATAGTCAGCAATAGAGAATCCTTTCCTTAAACTTCTGTAACTCAGTTGATTAAAAATGTGTATTTCAATAAATCATGCGCAAAAATACGGATCCATCAATTAGTTATGGCGCACAGGGACCCAGACTGGACTGTGTCTATACGTGTACATCCCGATCTCGGTTTCAATTATTATGCACCATACTATCCCCATCTTCACTTGATTGAACGAGAATTTGCGACTGACATGATAAAATAGAAAAATCTCGATGGCAAACTTTTATATGTTTTTCTTTAGTAAATGTCTGGTTTCCTACCATTAGATTTTCTTTGTGTTGATATTTACTGGACTTTATTAAAGCTGTTTCTGCACTAATCTATCATTTTCTCTTTTGCTTACTCTAGATAAATACCAGCACAAAATACCTTTAAATATATATTTTTGAGTGAAATTATTAAGCTAGAATTGTTTAATAAAACATGTTGGAGTAAGGAATATAACTTTCTCCCAACATAAATTATGCACAGATATGGAATACGAACTGAAGCTCTGCGGATCTCTATGGGCCAAGTTTAATTTTGTTGGTGTGGAAAAAATAATCATCTACAGTTCGATTCCTATTCATAATTAATCAGACAGAAATAAACATTAAATTAAAATTATCTGTTTCTAATACTTAAAACCAAGTATGAGATCATTAAGTTGTACAGAGATGGATTATTAAATTTATTATGCTAAATGATCTCTGATTCTGAACAAAGAAATTCATTTGACTTCCATAAAAGTGTATCCATAATAAGTGATGAGGATGTAATATTTCTCATTGACGATTTACTGGATATATTTATATTTACTTGTTTGTAAAGGGGTTTGAGGAACTAATGCACCTCAACCTTGAATATTCAAATTTTTCTGGATAGATTGCTAAATCTCAAGTACAAAAGATTTATGCTAAAGGGATTTTGTATTATATTATTACAGGAGGGAAACATTTGTATCCAGAAATGTTCAGTTATAACGTTTATATCATCAATTATGTAAAAGTGCTTATTTTAATTTACAAATTATAAAAATACTGAACATTAAATAAAATTGGCCTATAAAAATTACATATCTCAAATGTTTATATATACATATAAGGTATGATTGACAAGATACTGCACAGGTAAATTGTTTTCACTAATTTTTTAAAAAATTTTACTGAAAAGAAGAAAAGAATGAGAGCTTCTGTTAATACATTAAAAAGAGTGATATATATATAGTTTTAACGTTACAACTAAAACCGTACCGTCCAGTACATGAGTCACTTTCTTACATATCGCCATGTCCCTACCTGGAACACTAACTTGATGGTAAAGAGACAGGCATCATACCACAAAGATTTAGATTCTTATTTTAGATTTGGCGGCCTATCCATGGGGTCGACCGTGGAAGATAAAGAAGAAACCATTTTAAAGATATACGTGTAAAAATGTGCTCTAACCTGGATTTTATCTCACCATTGTCGTCGAGCTGTCTACCACTCGAACACTGCATCATTCCATCCCTATATTTATCACCTGTGATGGTAATCCATGTTGAGTGGATGCGGTCTTGGTAAAACGTAATCAGAAGGAATCCACACCTTTTACCTGTTGATCAGCTGTACTTTTCTGATTTTATTATTTATGTGGGATGATTATCATCTCTCCACGTTTGGTCCATAAAAAAGTTTGTTCCTTCAGCAACCGGTGCTATCTTTGTTATTTTATATCCTGGCCTTTGCGAATTTTCATTTTGTAAAATAATTACGTGATTTTGACTTAGATCTCATTTTCTTATTTTCCATTAATTTTATTAAGAGACTGGACGCAACAAAAGAAAAACAATGAGAGAAATACATTCAGTTCCCTTCCTGGATGTTATAACTGTGGTTTCCTCTGAGTTACTGTAGAAATTAATTCCTTATCTTAAGGGGGGTTCTGATGGCACCATTGTCACTGCCTGATCTTGTGATGATTGTCTTTATTCTCTTATCCCTCGCTCTCTGCTGATTATCTCCCTTCATCATCCACAAGAGCAGATGTTATTTGTATTTTCTAAAGGTAAACACAACCATCGATAGAAGAGACACTAAAACAATTTCAGTCCCTGGTAGAATATTCCTTCTGTTTATAATATGAAAACTATCGCTGTATTAATTCCCTACCAGGATCACAAAAATCAACTATTGATTAACCAATCCAGAGATTTGTACAGGTTGGTGACTAACTCAGTTTCTATATTTTATATAAGTTTAACCAAGACTGGAAGCCAGTTAATATATCTATTTATGGAAATATTAATTAAATTATCTGTTCAGGTTTCTTTACAAGTGTCGACACTGAAAGGTTATTTTGAAAAATAAACATTATAGATTTTAGTAATGATTTATTGGCATGGCTGCCGGTTAAGTTAATTAATTGAACTCACAGGTACCTACTTTACTCTGGATCACCTTAGAGGTGTGCCACAGGGAAATGTTTTAGAGACATTGTTGTTCTTCATCCAAAGCACACGATGAGAATCTTTGTTTGTTTGGACGTCTTATGTTCACACCTAATTTATTCTTCATAAATTCGTATAAAGCTGATGAACAAACAAAAAAAATTGATGGATATGAGATGGAATCTGTAAATATTCCAAGAGATGTACTGTATATAAATAAGTGGTTCACGTGAAGGTAAACTATTAACTCTTTTACTGTATTTCTTCCAGGTATGCACATGTAAAATTTGATATGAAATTTCAGTCGTTACAAATTAAACCTATATTTTTAATGCAAACAACAATCTTTTATCAGCTGTGTGTAATGCAGATCTAAACACTAGATCAGAGATCTCCAAACTACGGCCCGCGGCGACTTTCTGTAGATAAAACACAAACATCTAATTTTTATTTGCTCAAAAGGGTTTATAGACATAGACAGACAGATGCATGCGTGCAGCCTTACCTTTAGGCCCTTCTCGTCTAGACATGCTTTGTTGAGAATTGATGACCCTTTCACACACCGATGTAAACTTAACTGCTTAGCTCAGTCAATCGTTATCAGCACTTTGAGACACTCGCAACATCTGGAAACTAACCGGCGAAAGAAAGCAACTTTTGTTTAATTCTGTGAGTGACTCTATTTTGTCTTTGCACCAATTACTTATTCTATGTTTCAATTAGTTTCGGCTGTGCTGTTGCATGTAGTACGATATAGAAGTCTTGCTGATTTCTCTGAATGTTACCTACTTAAATATTTAATACAGTTCGCGTCCAAAGCCGGTGTGAATCTTAAATTGCAAGGTGAAACAAATCTGATTTGTGATCTCTTAACATACGTCCAGGCTTTCCGAAAAAAATTGAAACTCTTTGAAGGACAGCTTCTTGTTAAGAACTTGGCTCATTTTCCATGCTCTGACAAGTTGCGGAACGAAGGAGAGGTGGAATTTCCTTTTGGTTTTGCTATAAAAGTCATTACAGACTTATTAGCACAATTTCTGCAACGATTTTCTGATCTTGACCAGAAAACAGAGGAAATTAAGCTGTTTCAAAACCCGTTCGATTGCAATGTTGAAACTCTCCTAAACCGGCTTCAGTTAGAAATAATTGATCTTCAGTCAGATGCAATGCTCCAAAGCAAGTATAAGGAGGAAGATCTTATCAAGTTTTATAAATCAGTGCATCCTGAACATTTTCCGAATTTGAGGCGATTCGCCATGGGATTGCTGTCGATCTTTGGCACTACCTATCTCTGCGAACAAACCTTCTCAAAGATGAAGTATATCAAATCAAAATACCGATCGAATTTATCCGGTGAACATTTGGCGTCCATCCTAATAATTGGCTCATCAAGTCTAAAACCTAAGTATGGGTACATTTTGAAATCAAAGACTCAGTTCCATCATTCCCATTAAACTTGTTCTGATCTTTGTGTTCATTTATGTTATTGTGTCTCAATATTCTTACTTACTTTGATTAAATTTGTAATCTTAAAGAAAATACAATTGAACAAAAATGGCCTTCTTTTCCTATCTGCAGTTGAGTATTTGCTGATTCTGGTAGAACCCTTTCTTTGGTTTGAGATTATTAATCATTCATAAGTTTGATTGACATTTTTTTCTTTGTAATTATCAAATCCGGCCCACTCAGGTGTGTCAGACATTCCATCCGGCCCGCGGTCTGAAAAGTTTGGAGACCTCTGCACTAGATTCATATATATATTAACATTTAAAATTATACCACTTTTGTAGAGATTTTCCATTCTGGCTGGAGAGAGAGAATGCGAAGAATTGAGAAGGTATCGCTGAAATATATCAAAATCTGGCTTGGAATTTAGTATTGGAGAGCAGGTGATATTACAATTAACTTGCTAAAAATGAAACTAAGCGCACAAACATTGTTATTTATTAAATACAGACAGCCAGTGAACAGCATTTATAGTTCAGCGTGTAAATCCAGGTCAGCGCTACATCTATGTCATCTTCTACTCCTACATCCTATCTACAGGAATTCATCTGAACACATGAATTCACCTACTGGAATTGCTTAGTTTGTTGAACAAAAGATTTGAAATAGCCAAGTAAACATTATATAATTACATTTCAAATCTTTATTGAGGGTTGAATTGTAAATTATACATAAGAATTAAATAAATTGATAAAGCGGATTTCAATTCTGTTTATGTTGTTTCCTATTTTGGATAAAATCTTTCAGATATCAAACATTAAAACATTTGGCTTACTACGGTTGTATACTTCATGTTTTTATATCTATCATATAAACTTGTCTAATAATGGAAACCAAGACAAAATATAACTATTAAAGCAGATCTTTTTTTAACCAAATCATATCTCAGTTATGTTCTCGATGACGGAGGCAGATTTAAAAAAAAAAAAGGAAGATTTTAGATTTTACTGGTAATTTATCAGCTCGACTTTCAGTTGTTTTATGTTGATGCCATTCCAGCTGCAACAAGAACGTTCACTGAGGATCTCAGCTGTTTATTTACATCTCATTATTTTAGGCAGTCAACGAATTGCAATATCTGTGTACTGTGTTTCAAGAATTTCTTTGTCCTTCCCATAACAGTAGCATAATATTCAAGCAAGAATAAAATGCTGGGAATGAGATAAAAAGGGGTTAAGGGGATAGAAAAGTTTCTGCATGAACTTGTGACTTGTGCAAAGAATCAATAGCTTAAGGTTTCCAGTTTTTATCTGAACATCACACTAAACTCAGCATTTCTTCCACAGAGAAAGAATACTAACGAAGGAGAGGTTATTCTTGAAATATATTTAAATCTGTTTTTATCAGGGAGAACCAAATGAAATTGCGGTTGAGTTCCATAAGACAGATAATCATGGATAAAACTAATTATATAAAGAACCACTAATAAATAAATTTACTGCATTTATTTAAACTTCCCTTGATAAATGCAGTTCATACTTAATTTATTCTAATTTCTACTTAACTATGCTAACTTATCCACATTCAGTAAATTAATTACTAAGGAACATGTGCACTGCAATGATGAATATTTGAATTTGCCTGGATAGATTGCTAAATCTGGAGTACATAAGATTAGATTTATGCTATAATAAAAGTTTGTACTATATAAATTACAGGAAAAATAAGTACTGTATATAAAAATGCTCAGTTATAACTTCTACAAAAGAGATTTGTCAAAATTAAAAATTTATATGTTTATTTTAATTTCCAAACTATAAAAGAAAATTGAACATTAAAATTGATCTGTTCAAATTAGTTATATATATGAAACAAATGATTGACAAGAAACTGCACAGCAGCTAAATATTTTTAAAATTCCGCTGGGCAGAAGAAAAAAATGACTTCTATTAATATTTTAAAAAGAAGATAAATTATAAAAGATTAACTTGCTGCTGAAATTCAACAAAAGACAAAAAGAATATTAAAAGAGGTCTTTCATCAAATGAAAACTTCATTTTAGGAACTAATATTTTCTTAATTTTGGGAAATTCAGGTTTGTACTTTTACGTAGAGGATCAGTCGTTAGAATGAAAAAGAAAAAAAGACTTAATGTTTTACAGATATTAAATAAAACCCAAATTTTAGCAAGGGAATTTAGTGCAGATCTCAACTGTTCATTAAAGTTGATATATATTTATATTAATATTGAAGGTAACAGAAGGGATGTTCGGTATCTGTGTGTTCACGGTGGAGAGTTTTTGGGGCAAATAATACAACATTTTAGAACAAAAATGACATTCTTTACCTTGTGAAAAATATAGAGCATCACCCAGTCAGTAGGAAGAAATAGATGAGCAGAACTGAAAAAAATTGCAAAGAAAAATTAATAGAATAGAAAACAATGCTTTCAATTGCATGAACTTGTTGTTATGTATACTTTATAGTACCTAAATATGAAAATCATCAGAGTGAAAAAACAAATAAATGAAAGGTTATCCTTGAAAAAAACTCAAATCTATTTTAGGGTTTAATACTGGACAGACATTAAAATTATGGTTTACTTCTATAAGATGGACAATCATCCACACACACACATGATCATGGAAGGAATTAATTTTCTAATCACCTGCTAATAAACAAATTTACTGTACTTAAGCTTCACCTGTTAAATCCAATTCATTTATTCCACTATCTATTCAACTGCAGTAGTAATTCATCCAGTATCAGTAAACTTATTAGTGAGGCACCTAAACAATAGATATTCTAATTTACCCAGCTGGATCGCTGAATCTGTGATACAAAAGATTTACACTAAACAGTTCACCTCACATAGTTGCAGTTGCAAATAAAAGATGCACCCAGAAAAGAATCAGATGTAGTTTTTATTTGATTGAGAAATTGTTAAAACATTTAAATTATTTCTTTTGTTGCTTCTTGTTATTCCTCTAAAATCTGAGATTATTCTGAAAATATTGCATTCTTCACATGTATATTTATAATTTTAACATTACAAATAAAAACTGTCTTGAGCATCAGTCTCTCTATTGCATAAATTACAGAATTACAGCTTGGATAACTGCTGCCAGGTCCTTTTTTTTGATCACTGACTGGTTGGAGAAGGGGAGGACATTACATCAGATAACTTGTTTAGCGTTTAGAGTAAACCAACAAGGTCACTGATGAAGGATAAAAGTAAACCATATTCAGGACATATGCTACTAACCTGGAAGTTAACAGTTAACTCAAGCAACCACCATAGTTGTTCTGATTAGTCTACCATCAAGCCAGACCTTCAATGTATCTCACACTTGTGATGGTAATGATTGTGCAGTGAATGTGCTTGTGGTAAACATAATCAAAAGGCATCCTCACCTTTTACCTGGTGGTTTCTAAATCTATTATTTATAAACATCTCTCCATAAAAATTTTGCTTCCACAGCAAAATCTGTGCCCTGTTATCTTATGAACTAATAATTACATTTTGTTTTTTTTTACTTAATTAATATTTTTCCATTAATTTTATTAAGAGGCTGGATGAACAAAGAAAATGAGAGAAATACATTCAGTTCCCTTCCTGGATGTTATAACTGTGGTTTCCTCTGAGTTACTGTAGAAATTAATTCCTTATCTTAAGGGGGTTCTGATGGCACCATTGTCACTGCCTGGTCTTGTGATGATTGTCTTTATTCTCTTATCCCTCGCTCTCTGCTGATTATCTCCCTTCATCATCCACAAGAGCAGATGTTATTTGTATTTTCTAAAGGCAAACACAGCCATCAATAGAAGAGACACTAAAACAGTCTCAATCCCTGGTAGAATATTCATTCTGCTTATAATATGAAAACTATTGCTGCATTAATTCCCTAAAAGGATCACAAAATCACCTACTGATTAACTAAATTCAGAGATTTGTGCAGGTTGATAACTAACTGAGTTTCTCACTCGCTGCTGCATCAGTCCCTGTCTACAGCTGTTCTGTGGATGTATGTGATGTATCCATCATTATTTAGGCAGAAATTTAAAATCTTGCACAAAATAAAATCATATAACGTGTATCAAATTAATTTTAAAAAAACCAAACTGCATAGAATTTATTCAGAGAGGATTGAGAGGACGCCGGTGGGTGAGGTGGCGATGGTATATGTAGCAAACGACTCTGGTATACACTGACGTTGAGTACAGGGCAAACGCAATGGGGCACCAAGATTGTCACGTGGTGGCAGACACAGCCTGTTGATGGTTTTTCCTTATCTCACCCCCGCATCACCCACCAGAGTTGATTTGAAACATCACAAACAGCCATTTATAAATTTGTGTGAATTTCTTCTGATTAATTTTCAATATATGCCATATTCTAGATAAAGTATCTTAACCTGCTAGGACACAAAGGTTACCATGTAAAAAGAAAGACAAAGCTGCTTCTTTAATATTATGTCTGCACAAACAAAGTGGAACTCGAGCCATGGAGGTCAGCAGAACTTACATACTATTTCTACTTTTAATTTATATATCATGAGAGTTATCTCCCTTCATCAAATGTATTTTATAAAACAATTCCAGCTGAATTATTTTACTATCACCACAGTACTTAAAGAAAATTACGTAATATTTTGCTGATCTGATTCATATCTAGAAAGATCAAGACAAACTAATTGATTTGTGCAGAAATAGTTTGCGATAACCTTTAGTAAACGTCCATACAGGTAAGGGAACCAAACATTTACTAAAGAAAAGCATTTTCAAAATTGTCTGACTGATGTTGATATTTTATTGTTAGACACAAGTCAATGATATCAACATAAACGATATCTAGTGGAACCAAGCTCAAGTTAAAGATATGATATTATGTTTACAGTAGATCAAGGAACACATTTTTGGAATTATATTAAAAGGTTATCCATGTTAGACATTTCTCTAAACATGGACATTACACGACTATTATAAACCTTAGATTCCATCGCAAAGATAAACTATCAGCCCCCTCTGCATCTTCTCTGGGTGTTTTTATTTCAGCTTTTTTTTATTATTGGCTGTCAGATAGGTTCTGTCGTGCCACTGTAATGTGAGAATGGTGTTATTGCCACAGTTTAAGATTTATCTCGGAAAAAACATGAGGTACATTCTGATTTAAATCACTTGGACTGAATCCACATGGGTACCACAAATTTTCAAAAATAAACAAAAAATATCACTATGGCATTTAATGCTACAGGCTTGGATTAGGTGGGCTGTTTTCTCCACTTCTGGCTCTAAAGTTAAATTGTTTTCTTTTGTAAATCCCATGTGGTTATATTTTGGCAGCACTGTGCCCCTGATAGAGTCAATTAGGACATATACTTGGAATGAGCAGTGTAGGTTAATATGTTATCATCTTGATAGGTGGACAGCTCTGTAAAGTAATTTATAATGCAGGGATAATGTGATTCTGCTACAACTGGTGTGTAATGGTGAAAGTCCTGGGTTATAATTTATATTTCAAATCTGGATAACTGGAAGGATCCAGTTGATAAAAGGATAACACTCAAATAGACTTAGAATTTTGAGGACATTAGGTATATAGCTATTTTAATTTTATTTTTAAATAAATATTATATATATAAATTCATAGTAGGTGAAATTGTTTCAGATGTCAAATAAAATAAGAATGACAAATTGCCAAGACATCTCTCATTACTCTACTTCTTCAATACAGACAAATATGATGTATATTCACCCTTTAATATCACCACACACACACATGCTCACTTTATATGGTTAATAAAAGTAACCAAACGCCTATGGTGTATAAAATACATATCACTTTCAATTCTTATAAAGGGAAATAACTCCTCACAAACATGAACAATTTTTAAAAAAACCCGCTTTTAATACCTATTTATTTGTTTCAAGCCTCAGTGCGATTAGCTGAACAGCCAGCCGTACAGGCTGACATTTTGTGGAATATATTTAAAAAAAAACAAGCATCAACAGCTTTTCTCTAAATGTCTATGTGCAATGATTTCTGTGTCTGTCGTTGTTTCTGTGATTTGTTTCATCAAATGACAAATCTGTCGTTCAAGATGAAGAAACAGAGAGAAAAAACGTGTGGAGGAAACAGTTTAGAGTAGAAAACCAACTTCAACTTCAAACTTTTGTTTTCCAGCCCACATCAAGGAACCAATGTGCCAACATTCATTTGTCTGAAGAACAATCTCCCATCAGTCTCATCAATTTGTTATCAGAATCACTTTGATGTGAAGTGGTCTGCCAGTTCACTCGCAAAGGTAAAGATAACAGGTTCCCACCTTTACACATCATGCGATCAGATCACTGATTTCATAATGAATCAAGATTCTTATATTCAAAGTAAAATAATTTCCTACCATAGATGCTAACCACAGAGGGACATCCTGGTCCTATTCTTATAAGCAGAGCCTACCTACTTACTGACTTACAATGTCTTTTCATCCCCTTTTTCTTTAGCCAACGGAATACAAATAATACAAACAAAGAAATTTGTGAGTTATGATAAAATATGAAGATATTGTGGTCTTAATTACATCAGTTTGATGGAGGATCTAATAACATGTTTCCAAGTCCACTGATGACTCTAACATATTCACAGTCACCATTCTGTTAGCTAACCACCACAGACAATCTCCAGCCAACTGTCTCTCTCTGTTAGTAATTATCTCCCCTGTCCCACCCCTTCTATCCAAGCTTCATCTGTGTTAAAATGAAGCAGGTGATGTAACAAATAAACTCCCAGCCATAGTGTTGATGATGTTGTGGGAGGTACATCGAAAGTTACTACTGATTGACATCTGCTGTCATGATCTCTCTTCATCCCACTTGTGGGAGCTGTTTATAACTTAGTTGGTGACTGCAGACAGCCCCAGTGAAGCTCGGCCTCAGTAAATGTCTTGTTTCTTCACTCGTGTAACCTGTTTTACCAGAAAACTGAATCAAGCTAAAGCAGATCTTCAGATGAAAGCAATGAAACATTTTTACAAATCTTTCTGAAATGAATATAAATCTTTTGGTACATTTGATAAGAAAAAGTGAAGATACACAAAGAATACTATCATGTTGTACAATTTCAGAGACACTACAATCACGGTTTCCTCAGACCGTAGAAATTATTTTCAAGGAAGATCTGTGAATTTTCAAAATATTTCTTAGCAAATAAACTTTCGTGTCAGAAGCAAGACATTTGATGTTTTGGTATCAACAACCACTCTCGTAAATGTGCCATATTTCTTCATTAGTAGTGAATTAAATCAGCTTTATATCCCATTAATTTGTTTACTGAATGATTCTTTAGATAATAAATTAGAAATTACAGGCTAGTCTTAAGGATTTTTAACCACCTGACTTAAAAGTTATGGTCTTTTGTCTCATTATCCTCATAAATGATCAAAGAGAAACGTAAAATATATTACCAGAACCTCAGCTGATTGGGGCTGAGCCAGAAGCTTCAGCAACAACTAGGAAGGGTAGATAACCAGGATCATGCATAGAATTATTTCTGTTCCTCTGTTGTACACCTATTCTTTCAAGATGCCTTAAAATCAGGAGAATGAAAATATTTCTTCAATAATCTGTTCATTTTTCACTTAATTTTCAACAGTTTTCAGATCTTTGCCATCTTTTGAAATGATGGAAACAAACAATGTAAAAGTTACCAGGTAAAGAGGAAGTGCTGTTACTTCTTCATTAACACAACAGACCCTAAGCCCCTACTTATTTTGTACCATTTATTAGTTGTACATTTAATAAATTAAGATAATTCTGTTTTCAAAATGATCCAATTTAGTAAATTAAAATGAATTATTTGATATTTGAAATTTAAGGCAGGTTTTCTACTGTTCCATGCTGTAATAGTTAGTGATTCTTGGCAAGTATTAAAGCAATTATTAAATTAACTTGTATATCAGCTGATGTTGTTGTTGTTTTTTGTTTTTATTTCTAGCCTTTATAATTTTGTCTTTCTGTTTGATGTCAAAGAATCTGTTGGTCACTGAAATTAGTTCTTCACATTTCTCAAAGATTAAATAATGACCAATGGACAACAGCAATCTAATATTTTACCTGATTTCCTGTTGATTTTACACACATTCATCCATGTTAATTAACTCTGCCCTCTTCACCTTTTCTCTACCAATGAAAATTGTTTCCAAACTTGGTTTTGTGAACTTCTAAAATATGTTCCTTATTAGGACTCAAAAAATTTATACCTGCATCAATTTACAGCTCATTTCTATGTAAACAGACAATTTTGGGGTGATGTGTATAAGGTTCTTGAGCTACTCTACCTTGTGGTTCAAGTTTTAGTCTACAGTTTACTTTGAGTTACAAAAGCTGATTGACACGAATGAGATCTTCTGCTTCCTCATTGTTTCAGTGAGAAATTTTCTGCCAACAGATATTATGGCCAGGTAAAATAGAAGCTGCTGCTGTGATGTGGTAATCAAGGTCAAGCCTAGGTGGTGGTACCGGATATTACCTGGTAAATGCGTGGACTCTGGTCGACAAGATATAAATAATTAGAGTAGATATGAAGACATTAACAGAAGAGAGTTTACATAGCATCCATTACACTGTCACAGGTGAGTTCAGTCAGAGATGCAGCTGTAGGTGAATAAATACACTGAAGGTTCATGTATTATGCTGTCCTTAAGGATTCATTTCATAACATGTATTGTAAGGATATATTTGAGAATTTAACATATATTATAGACAATAAAAGTTCCTATGTTGCATTTTAACTCTTGATTTATATCTTCTGTAACCTCATAGTAAAACATTTTACTTATCTTTTACTTGGTAGAATTATTCCACTTCTGCACTCTGGAACAATGTTTGTATTAATGAAGTGGGGTAATTGGTATTCTGAAACCAGTGAAGAATCTGATGGATAAAATTGTCTTCTTTCGATGGGAGCAGTTTACACAGACAAACAGGTGAGTCAATAGTGAGGTTGAGCCAGTGTTTTAGAATCACAGAATGATGACTGAACCAGCAGCTGATTTAAACTGTCACCTTTGTACTTTGTAAGGGTAATATTTTGTGGCTTTTTGGTTTACTCCTAGTAATCTGCTCCTTAGTCATATAGCCATCCTTCCCAGGCCTTATAAACCTGTTTCTCACATTTCTCTGATTAATTTTTCATCAGGCTTGAAATCCTTTTCATCCTGGGTGGGATATCTGAACTTTATGAGGTAGAATTCAATAGGGTACAAGATGCTGTACTTCTCTTGATGAAATGTGAATTATATCAGCAAAATTTTAGCTTGTATTAACATAAGTGGTCACCAAGATTAGGGCCAGATAAAAGACAACGGGCACCCTAGACAAGCCCTCAGCTTTTCACCCCCTTACAATTGACTTTTCATAATGGACACTGTGTGTTAGTATGCATGAAACTTCGACATTTATAAATACATATTCATTTTACATAAAAAGAAGAATATGATACTGATTGTCCATTCTCACTGTTCTACACTTTTCACAGGGTGTGTGTGAGAAGAAATTCTCATGATCACGTGTAATCGGCTCACATGATGCAAACGGGATCTCTGGAACAAAGGTGATCGATCATTAGTATTTTGGATTTTATTTTCTGTCCTTTTATCAAATGTAGAAACAAGTTCCTTCAGCTCAGGGTTTTTCTTTTTGCAATTCCATGTTCTGTAGACAAGGTGGATAGCGCAACTGACCTTTCTCCATCATTGAGGAATTGAAAGTGTCTTTTGATCAACTCCGGCTTGGGGTTGGGAAAGCTCTGCTCCCCATTGGCCACGGAAACAGGAGAGGGCAATGAATGTGTTGGGGGCAGGCTAGGTGACCGCCTGGTTAACCCCGCAGCGGTCTATTTTATTCTTTGACAAACGCGAACTGAAGCCATGGAAAACAGCAGAGCTTCTGTCCTTCTAGCGTTTGTGGTCGGGGATTAGATGTTCTGGAGAGTTGATGTTGGTTCATGAGTTAGGAAGGTGGAACTCAGCAAGTCGATACAATTACTACGCACACCTGGGAGTGGGACAAGCAGGAAGGATGCCGTCCTACCTTTATCGGTGAATAATTACCCGTGTCAGAGTTGTGCATTAAGCCGAGCATGTTAAAATTACTGTCATTATAAAACCTTGTACATTGCTGACCCTTTTTAACCTCTGTTAATTCTAACAATGAAGGTTTTATTGTCTGCTTATGTACATAAATCTGTACACAGGGTAACTCGACTACCCGATGTTCATGTGTGTGTGTGTGTGTTAATAGATCATAGCTCCATCCTCGCTCACACAGAGAATCTGGTAAGTGGACAAATTATAATCTCATTAATTAGCCTAACAGCACTGAATTTGTGTGAAACTGCAAAAGGCAATCAGGCGAAGAGTGGTAGAGGAGGGAGACTCTTTGGTGGAGGGGAGGGGGGTTCGTTCTCTCTCTCTCTTGACAGAAATGGTATTAACCATCAGTCTGTACTCACAGTCACAGAAACGGGGCACCGGGCTCTCTACAGTCTGAGGGCAGGGAGCCGAAAACACAGGTAACTGACCTGTGGTAGTACCCTTTTTTTCCCTTATTAAAGAACAATCTTGTGTCACGGGTTACGCAGCATTTAAATGGAGACGGCCAGGGTTCGGTGCAGAATGTTAAAGAACAGCACCAAAGGTTTGTACAGTGTGCACGTGTATTTATTCCAATTTTCGTAGCCGATTATACCTCTTCCCTCATCATTTAGGTTCCCTTCATTCATCAGAAGACAAAAAAAAAAGAAGAAAGGTCAGATCGTTTTAACCGATTAAACAACTGAAAACCGAAGGTGGAGGATTCCCTGAGGAGCGCAACATCCAGAGGCCAACAGTAGATTGTGGCTGAACCTCCATACAGCCGTAGCAGGGAAAGGGCCACGTGACCGAGCCTACTACTATCGATTAAAGGGGCTGCCTCGGGCAGTGAGTTGTTGCGACCCATCTCAAATTTGTAACAATGGCAAGATGACGGATTATACCGGCTGACTGTGACAAGTTTTCTCGTACTTTGGTAGTTGGAGATCAAGGCGAACAGTGAAGTGCGGCCACTGCCAGATATACGACATAGACGCGTTCCTAGCCTGCATAGCTAACCCTTTCATGCCACGAATACTCCATAACTTACCATTCATGATGAACCTTTCCGTACACTCAGATTCTCCCGGTAAACATCAGCCGGCCGGTCGTCTGCTCCCCCACAGTCGGCGGCCATGATGAACCCTTCCGTACACTCAGATTCTCCCGGTAAACATCAGCCGGCCGGTCGTCTGCTCCCCCAAAGCCGGCGGCCATGATGAACCTTTCCGTACACTCAGATTCTCCCGGTAAACATCAGCCGGCCGGTCGTCTGCTCCCCCACAGCCGGCGGCCATGATGAACCCTTCTGTACACTCAGATTCTCCCGGTAAACATCAGCCGGCCGGTCGTCTGCTCCCCCACAGTCGGCGGCCATGATGAACCCTTCCGTACACTCCGATTCTCCCGGTAAACATCAGCCGGCCGGTCGTCTGCTCCCCCAAAGCCGGCGGCCATGATGAACCTTTCCGTACACTCAGATTCTCCCGGTAAACATCAGCCGGCCGGTCGTCTGCTCCCCCAAAGCCGGCGGCCATGATGAACCTTTCCGTACACTCAGATTCTCCCGGTAAACATCAGCCGACCGGTCGTATGCTCCCCCACAGCCGGTGGCCATGATGAACCTTTTCGTACACTCAGATTCTCCCGGTAAACATCAGCCGGCCGGTCGTCTGCTCCCCAACAGTCGGCGGCCATGATGAACCCTTCCGTACACTCAGATTCTCCCGGTAAACATCAGCCGGCCGGTCGTCTGCTCCCCAACAGCCGGCGGCCATGATGAACCCTTCCGTACACTCAGATTCTCCCGGTAAACATCAGCCGGCGGGTCGTCTGCTCCCCCACAGCCGGCGGCCATGATGAACCCTTCCGTACACTCAGATTCTCCCGGTAAACATCAGCCGGCCGGTCGTCTGCTCCCCAACAGCCGGCGGCCATGATGAACCCTTCCGTACACTCAGATTCTCCCGGTAAACATCAGCCGGCCGGTCGTCTGCTCCCCCACAGCCGGCGGCCATGATGAACCCTTCCGTACACTCAGATTCTCCCGGTAAACATCAGCCGGCCGGTCGTCTGCTCCCCCACAGCCGGCGGCCATGATGAACCCTTCCGTACACTCAGATTCTCCCGGTAAACATCAGCCGGCGGCCATGATGAACCTTTCCGTACACTCAGATTCTCCCGGTAAACATCAGCCGGCCGGTCGTCTGCTCCCCAACAGCCGGCGGCCATGATGAACCCTTCCGTACACTCAGATTCTCCCGGTAAACATCAGTCGGCGGCCATGATGAACCCTTCCGTACACTCAGATTCTCCCGGTAAACATCAGCCGGCCGGTCGTCTGCTCCCCCACAGTCGGCGGCCATGATGAACCTTTCCGTACACTCGGATTCTCCCGGTAAACATCAGCCGGCCGGTCGTCTGCTCCCCAACAGTCGGCGGCCATGATGAACCCTTCCGTACACTCAGATTCTCCCGGTAAACATCAGCCGGCCGGTCGTCTGCTCCCCACAGCCGGCGGCCATGATGAACCCTTCCGTACACTCAGATTCTCCCGGTAAACATCAGCCGGCCGGTCGTCTGCTCCCCCAAAGCCGGTGGCCATGATGAACCTTTTCGTACACTCAGATTCTCCCGGTAAACATCAGCCGGCCGGTCGTCTGCTCCCCCACAGTCGGCGGCCATGATGAACCCTTCCGTACACTCCGATTCTCCCGGTAAACATCAGCCGGCCGGTCGTCTGCTCCCCCACAGCCGGCGGCCATGATGAACCCTTCCGTACACTCAGATTCTCCCGGTAAACATCAGCCGGCCGATCGTCTGCTCCCCACAGCCGGCGGCCATGATGAACCCTTCCGTACACTCAGATTCTCCCGGTAAACATCAGCCGGCCGGTCGTCTGCTCCCCACAGCCAAACGTAAACGCGCAATTCATATCGGGGGGGGGGAGGGATCCGGGCCTCGGTTTTATTCTCGGCCAATGGAAACCGATTATAGAAATTAAGGCGACCAATCGTCTTTATCGTTCGAAACCAAGCGTGTCACGTGGTCACCCGTCTTCGGCAACGAAGGCGGAGAGGGAAAACGCTACGGTCGCTCGTTCCAGACCGTCTTGGGACGCGGAATTTCCTTGGGTGGCCAAACGTAGTTCGGAAAACAGAGGCATATTGCGAGGTTAGGCTTCCCCCTTTTTTGTTGTTGTTGTTGTTGTTGTTTTCCAATTCCCGTCTTGCGAAATGCTTTAATTCTCCCGCCCACGATTACGTTTGTCGCCAAAGGCCCGGGGTCGGGTAGGGGTTGTGTGAGGTGGGGGGGGGTTAGGGGGACCCGACCCGGATTCGGATTCTTCATTGTCTGGTGAGATGGAAACTCCCGTGTTTCCTATGGCCCCTTTTCCCAGACCCTCTAATCATGTCTCCCACCTACACCTGTTCAGCCATTGGGAGATGATCTATGAGGTCTCACTCTCTCTCTCCGAGGAACAATCTCTTGGGCACTGTCGTCGTCGACTCAATGCCCCGTCCGGCTTCTTAAGGTCTCCTACACAGGGACTCTCCCCCCCTCCCCCCACGGAAATACTACACCTGACGTATAAAATCCTGTATCGTTAGCCAGCCTGGCAATTTTGGTGCTGAAGGGTCTCCGAGCCCTATGAAGTCAGGCCAGACCTTTATCCACACACCTTCAGCGCCGACTACATCTATCAAACAACCGCTATTTGGTGTGAGAGTCTCGGACTCTGTCCCCTCACCTTGTTCACCCTTCGGAGCCCTGTAGGCGTCCCCTTGCCATTATTAAGGCATGAAGGTAAGTTACCGGTCCCGGTCCCCCGGATACGCTGAGTTGGCCCGAAAGCGGTCAGGGAAGCAGTGGGCCGACCGACCCTTTAACCCTAACATCGCCATTTAGAACTGTTTTAGTTAGTTGTTGGCGACCCTAAATCCCCACCAACTTCGATTGGACAAATAACTTCCGCTCTGATGCGATTACTTCCCTTGGTCGTGTGGCGGTTTTAACCGCCGTCACGTGACCTCCTCGATGGCTGCTTTACAGCGGAGGCCAGTGGTGGAAAGGCGAAGGAACAGTCGATAGCGGGGAAAAGTGGCTGCGGGAAGTCGGCGGATATCCGCCTATCGGAGTGCTACTGCGATTTACTAAATCTGTGATGCGGGTAACGTATGAGATTAAGAACTTTTGTTGTTTGTGTACATGAAAAGAAAGCAGCCAGCTGTTTATGGAATATTTAGAATGTTTGGCTAATAAATATCAGTGGATTGATTATATGCGAGGTGAGGTGGGGCTGTTCACCTGTAGAGCTCCTCTTAGGGGCAGTGAGAAAGAATGAGGGGGGGTGGAGACAACATCTGATTGAACAGCGGATAATGGGCCCCCCACACATTTGGAAATATTTGGTAGATGTGAGGGACAGAACCAGTGGACGATGGTCGGATGTAGTACTTATTTTGAACTTCTGTCTTGTTTGTGTGTAGTAAGAAATGATTAGGGATCAGTCACAGGATGATGTATGGAGAAGCTCGGTTGTTATTACCCTAGTATTGATGTCTTGCCAGAATACCATCTGTCTGTAAGGACGGATTAAGGGGCTGTCATTTTGAACATTTGCAGGATGATAAGCAGAGAAAAATCCACCTCACTATGGATTACAGCAAAAAACAAATCATCATCTATTTAGCAAATTTTAAAATTTACCATGAGTTTATAAGATATTGATGGATGAAAATTAGGGGGCAATCTTAATTTTCATGAGATTTGTGTACCTGCTCACAAATTACAGGAACACACATACATACATGCAAACCAGTGCAGGGATTCTGCATATAAAAATTATATTTCTCCAATGATCTTATATAGAGATAAGTAAAAATCTTATACTTGTATAACTGCTGATTTTCTTTTAACATTGATTAGCATAACACTTTACAAAGGCAGGTAAAATATAACAACTCAGTAATGTGTTATACCTTTAATTTACCTTTACTGAAGAACATGATATGGAAGTAATGTTGATTGTGTCTCCACTTGTTAGAACTGCGATATTTACTTTTCTGTTGTGTTTTTCAGTAATGTTTTTATCAAACTGTCCCTGAATGACCCGAACTTGACTATTTCTCATTTGAGAGAAATCTGTTCTTAATACCTTGAGCACAGTGCCATGCTCTTGACATATAAGTTTAGTTTTTAAAAACATGGTGCGTTAATCCATCAAACTGTGAACAATATCCTCTACTAGAATCTCATAGATGGACTACCAACAGTTTTCTGTTAAATGTATCAATTCACCAAAAGTGAAATCGTTACCAAAGAACTCATCCTAAATATATCAGAGATCAATATTCTCTTCCCATTATCTAAGGAAAAGGAAGATTGATTTACTTCTGCTGATTTGTTTGGGAAATTTATGATATTTCTTAGAGGTGTAAACAGTATCAAGAATATTGTTTACCTTCATTAGAAAAAGTTATGAGTTTTGTCTGATCTTTATCACCTGCAAGGTCTACAAACATTGTCTCAATTTCTTTTGGTTCTGGAATATCATCCCTTATATGTATTTTCTTTTAACCTGTTCCTATTATTTTACAAACATGTCACAGTCTTATTTCTTAAATACCATCCACTCGTATACAGTTGATGTGACCAGCTCAGGAAAATGGCTGTTGTATTTTTAACATCATGGTCTGCTCACATCAGTAAGTTTGGCTGGAACCCATCGCCGATTCTCTCTGATTGGTTTGGTAAAAGACAAAAAAGGCTAAGTATGATATTTCAGTTCGCCGAGACTTGACTGAGCCATCAGCTGATTGTGGCTGGGAGAGACAGGGAAATGCAATTTTATTAGCAATAAGCCAGGATCTTAGACAGAATTCCACTGACCTGTATCAACCTGTTTCTTTATTCTAGAGTCAGTTGTGAACTTTATTTGGAAACAAATTAAGTGCTGAGTAATTTAAACTTTTATTACCTTCATAAGTGATCACAAAGTAACCTTTACTGGAGGTAAATATGGTTTGGCTACAACTGATATAACGGTGAGCTGTCTGTTTATATTTTAAGTCAGAATAACTGGGAGGATGTAGCTGATAACACTTCAGTCAACTCGTAGGATCTTGGTGTCGATAATTGTATTAGTTTTCATTTCATTTGTAAAGAAGCATTTAGTATAGAAATTGTTAGGTGAAATTGTTTCAAGCATGAAAGATAGATTGACATTTTTCATAAATTAATAGAATGCTAACAAATAAGCTGTCACGTTTTGTCAGAATCACATTTGACTTTTGTTACAAACAACTATTAATTATTAATTTCTAAATAAAGAATGGCCAAGTTTTACTCATTCTATGGAGAAAAACCAACAGCACAGAAATACTCTTGTAAATCTGCTACATGGCAGCTTATTTATTGAATTAAATGAGTTTTATCTGCTACCAATTACACTTAATTTATAAGCCTTTTGTTGTCTACATGTCATAGTCATTCTCTTGTTGTTCCCAGTTTTTGCAGAAAAGATGTGAATTTCTATCAGGTTCTCTAAATAATAGTGTTACTCTGTTGATTCAACTGGTGTTCAACCATTTTAGAGGAATAACATTGCATTGTGGGACGGCTGACACTTTAAAATACTACATAAAAAATCCAAGACATGATATGGAATTTGAGGATTTATAATAATGCCAACAGATTAAAGCGTGTTGCTGTTGTTGACCAGTTCAGTCTGTATTGAAATTAGTAATTTATAATTTTCTTAATCTGAAGAGGACTCATAGTGGAGAACAAGTTACTGGAGCGGTGACCTTGAAAGAAAAGACCCCTACTATATAACACACCGTGTAGTTTCTGCTGTATTCGGTCCCCTGTTACTGTTATACATGGCTGACACACAGGACTGCCCTTCATTTACTGAAGAGCAGTTCTTGTACACACTCATTTCTGTAGATGCTAACTATTCCAGTTATCAATTACAAAGTGTAATATCTATTACTACATTTTGATTAGGAAATAACATTATGGATAACTTATTTTAGATCACCCTTTTACCTCCATTATTATGGATTGTTTTATGTGCACAGTTAATTTTTTGTATCTCTACCGATTCATAATAACAATAAAACGATCTCAGTGATTACCTGCAGTTGGATATAAAAAAAGACATACCTGTCCTTTGCATCCTCATGTGATGATACAATTTACTAAATTAAGTTTGAATTTATAGGGGCAATAAAAGATGATAGTTTTCAGCAGAACTGAGTTTAGTCTAAAGAGAGGATAAGGGTGTCGCTTGTAAACAAAACATAAAAATACAGAATTTCAGACTTAAATAAATTTAAAAAAAAACCACATTTTAATTTTATAGTAAATTCAAACTATTATCATGCTTCACTAAAGCAAGACGTAGGAATTGATAGATATTACCTGATTATCTCCCTTCATATCAACTTTTGGAATTATAATTTTCTTTTGTTTTTTACAGCTCAATTATTAATCTAATTTGTTGATTTTGTTTCCATTCCTGGTAAAGTTTCCTTCGGTGGCATCTGTCCTACAGACTCCAGGAATTTCCTGTCATTGTTCAGCCTATATCAACTGGATTTCTCCTTTGTCATAGATATAATAAAAACAACAACAGCAAGAAGGTAAACACAGGTGAGTTTATTGGGTGAGCACAAATTTTAGACAGGTGATCAGTAAAATAGAATGGGATATCGGCAGGTGCAGAAGACTGAGGTGGGAGTAAACAACACAACACAATGACAAAGTTTTACTCTTCTCTACAGTGAAGACTCTGAATATAAAACTGAGAGGAGTCTATTACAGGTGACAGAGTCAGGTAAACAGAGATACAGCAGCCAGTTGTTGTTTTAGTAGAAAAGTTTCTCATTCTCTTATATCAAATTTTGATAAATTAATAATTCAATTTTCATTTTATTTACGGAGTAAATTATTATAGCAGACATGCGGCTTCTGACGAGTAATCCGTGACGGTTTTGATAATGAAGTGAGTGCCACCTGGAGAGATGGCTAACCTCCCTTTTTTGACTTATTAAACAGATTTTAAGATGTATTATCTGTTGGTATAGTTTATTTGCAAGATTTTATTATTAATTTATGGTGACTTTTCAGTGTTTGGGAAACGAGAGTAATGTCTGCTTACTAGAGTGTGGGAGTAGGAAAACCTGCAAAACTCTGAGATGCAGAGAGAGAAAATAAATATAGGAAAATCATTTGTGGATTTTATGGAGGGAGTAACACTTAGGAAAGGAAAAGTATATGGGATGACTGGTTGTTCTCTCACTGAGATGAGATCTTGCACACAAAGGGATGCTTAAAATTACATTGGTAAGAAGCCATTTCAAACTTATTTTCAACAACAACAATTTGTAGTGTGACTATGAGGACTACCATGTGACCAGCTGTTGCCGTCCACAGATGTTCCGTCCATCCAAACCCAGTGTTTCTTTTTGACTCTGCAGCCAATCCATGGGTAACCTAAAACAACAAAAATAAGGTTGATATTGACTCAGTCTTTTGCCTGTTGGTCAAGAGAGCTGGCAGAGTCATATGGGCTTAATGTGGAAATTAATGGATGGCATTAACTATCACTCAGACTGGTGGAATAATTTGGTCCATTTGAGGTTAAAGGTTAGAAGACTAGTAGTTTATTTAATGTCCAATGTGTCAGTTGGTTAATTAAGTCAATGAGAAATACATTAAAGCAAAAACATGAGGTCCATCTATTTTTTTTTGGTTTTTGTCTGTGACTAATCTAGGGAGAAATTTGTTTGTTGGTTTATCATGGAGGAGGAGTGGGGAAATCTGGCAATGGGATCATCTATCACTCACTTCCACTGCTGCCAGTAACACCAGCAGTCCCCTCTTCTGCTTGGTGATAGGAGAGATCAAGATAGCACCCTCACTCTCTCACCTTTTCACTGCTGATGACCAGTTGATCCCCTCACTGTACGCTTTGTACCAGATCCCCACAGTCCTACTAATATGGTGTAACTCTTGTGAAATCTTTCCCTGTGACTAAGAAAATGAATGTGAAGTTATTCTGTAGGTCAGCAGAAGAGAAATATTAAACAGTGAGGACTTATTCATAATTGTCTCTCTATGGAGTCGGATAGATTTTGTTTTAAAAAAGGGGACCAGGTAGTAAATGGAGTAGCTCATCTTTATACAGAATTAATAATATAATTCACTGGTCATAAACGATTATTTGGTTGTTAATGTGTGGAATGCTCTACCTGGGAGGGAAGGGTGTAGTCTCTACAGACTTGATGAAGATTTTTGGGTTCATGGGAGCTCAAGTCTCAAGTTTCTATTCCCCTTCATTGTGCCATTTTTTAGTGATGTACAACACGAGGATGATTTTAATTTGCCAGATTTTACTCTGTATATTACAAGTTTTTTTGGTTAATTTTTTCCCACGACACTTTTAAATATAAATTCAGCACAAAACTACAAATGATGGGAACAGAGTAGATGCGAGGGAATTCTTTAAAGAAAATCTTTTGTTTTTACATGTCAAACGAAGAACACAGAATGTAACTTTTGTTACATGATGCAGTACTTAAAGATTCTTGGCAAGAATTAAAACAATGATAAATTATCTTGTATCTTAGTCAAAGGTTTCTTTAGTTTAACCTTTTGTTGAATCTGGAAAAAATGTTCTAGTAGATTAAATAAGTTCTTTACATTTCTCCAAAGTTTAAACAAAATGCCAATGAGAAGCAGTAATTTAATATTTTATCAGATTTTCATGAATTCTCCATCAATCTTCCATCCATATCTTTTAACCCTGTCTCTGTACATTCACCAATCTTTTGAAAACTGTGGCTCCATTTGAATTTGATTTTATTTCAAATATCTTTCTGATCAAGACTCAAAAGAGACTCACCTGCATCAGCCTACCTCTGCTTTTATTTAAACAAAAAATTGTGGGTGATAATATATGATGTATTTGAGGTCCATTACCTTAGGTTCAAGATTTTACTGTGAGGTTTACTTGGTGTAATGCAGTTGAAGCAACAGAAGCTGACAGAGATGAATTAAATCTGTTTCCTCATGAAAAGAAAATGCCTCCACCAGATACTAACGGGTAAAGCTTAACATGTGGTACAGATGCTGACTGTGTGGTAATGAAGGCCAAGCCTATAAGATGGTGCAAGGTATTATCAGGTAGAAGTTTAGTTAGTTTCTTGCTGACCAAGATTAAAAATAAATCAAACAGTAGATATGATTGACAGAAGTTCACATAGCATCCATTACACTGTCACAGGTGAGTTCAGTCAGAGATGCAGCTGTAGGTGAATGAATACACTGAAGGTCTATCGGTTTCTGTATTATACTGGAATTATCTGGCCAATTCATGATGTCTTGTAAGCATATATTCGAGAATTCAGCAGAAAGTATAGAAAAATGGAAATTTCTATGTTGTAATTTAATGTTTTGTTTTATATCTAAAGTGAAGCTCACAGTGAAATATTTTATTTATCTTTTTAGATAAAATTAATCTACCCTTGTTTCTGTATTTAGTTAATATGCTCTGGGATGTTTTGACTGTAAATTGTTTGTATCAATACAATGAGGTAACTGAAGTATGAAAATAGTAAAGAATGTGATGAATTAAATGTTTTGCATTTCATTCCTTTTGGTGGAAACACGAGGTTGACAGACAGGTGAGACAGTAAAAAGGATTCACTAAAGGGCTATCACCTTTGTACTGTGGGATAGTGGGATAGTAGTTTATTTTTGCTACATTGTATTCTGCTCTAACCCAAGAAGACTGAAGCTATTTCCTATATTATCTTCATTATTTTCAAATTAATCTTCAACTTCTTTCAGCTTCTTTTCATCATTACTGTAACTCAGTTGTGATCTTGACACCAGAAGTCTATTAATTTTCTTCAACAAACATGAAGTTAAGCTATGAAAAACTGAAGACCACCTTCTTTTCTACCATTTCTGTCCCTAAAGTATATATATTGTATAGTGGCTAACATATTTTTATGATGTTTGTTATGATAGGAAGGTAGTCTTATTGATACTACGCTACACACAGTCTGGATCAAGAGAGAACCTGTGTGGATTTTCTACCTGACAACCAACAAAGGTAATGACTTAGAGTCTGGGGTAGAGACCAGTGAACTGTTTGCTGTATCTGTTTACTGCGCCAGAAGATCTAAATGGTAACCTGGATTAAGTTAATGGTAGAGTTCAGCTGATCTAAGCTGCAGCATAGGTCATCAGATAAAGCATCACAAAAGAAATGAAGATTTTCCACCTGGTCTCTTAAATTGTCTGGTCTTTGTTAAAGAAAAGTAAACAAATATGCAATACTAATTATTACAAAGAACCCAGAAGGCTTGGAGATTGTTGGTCCATTTGTGTCAGTTGTCTGCTCAGGTCGGATTTCCTCCTGGGAATGAAGGCTGCAGAAATACCGATTGATGTTGGGAAGGAAGACAGAGCAGAGCTCGTTGTTGCTACATTCTGTAGCACAGGAGAGCTCTGACCGAGCCCTGTTATACTTGAAAATCAAATTGTGCTTAGTGATCCCCTTGTTTACAGACTCCCTTTGCTTAAACTTGGTTTCTCTGGTGTGCTGGGCAGTCACCAGTGCTGTAACACAGCTAATTAGAACAGCTGGGATGATGTACTTCATCTCTAAATTCTAAAAGTGGATTCCCAAGTTTTGCTAATGTTGGCTGATCACCGATGATAAACAGAGTCTAAGAGTATTAGCAACTGCGTTCACCTGTAGGCTTCAGTCACCGATTGAGTAGAATTCAGCCACTTATTCTTTCTTTCCTCAACTACACAGTGAATGTATACGCTGTTTGTTTACACCTGACATCACCATCTTCGGTTTGTCGGTTTTATTTCCCTCAAACTCTCCCTGTTTTTGGTTTTCTTTTTTCTTTAAAATCACCTTTGCATTATCTCGGTGCCATTCATTTACAGAAGTTGATGGATGCTCTGAACATTTCTGAAAATATTATAAGAGAGACGTTAACTTCCAGACTGGAGGTGATTTGCTCAAAAGACCTTTGTATATTTTCTAACTTATTATCTAAATAAGTACCAAGTGGCAGACAGAGCTGACTTAATCCACTAATTAGGTAGAGATCTTGTGTATTAATGGGAAAATTCACTTTAATTTTCCACAGATATTTCAAAGGTCGTCTTTGATTTAATTTTTCTAGTAAAAATGTTACCCAGGTAAACAGAAACCTTTATTGATATTAGAATTATATTAGAGCCACAATCACCAACTAAATTACAAACTTTGACAAATAAAACAGAGAGATCGGTCACAGTAAACATCACATCTCGGCTGTTATTAACTTTTAATGTAGCTTTTGTGGTGATAGCAACACGACAGCTGATTATTGTGGTTACCGAATTATCTGCTTTGTTTTATCCCAAAGATGAGGACAAAGTTGTTAAATAATTACTGAAGCTATGATAGGGGCCTTGGAGATAATTATTAACACAGATACACCTGGCTGCAGAATGTCTGAGATGGTCAGTTATCAAAACGATGTTCAAGTTGGAGCCAGCAGGTATCAGACTCATACAGATGGAAACCTTTTCTATATCTGTCAGAAAAATGTTATAATTACGATAATGATTTTCCAACTGATAATGCTGTCACTTTACAAATCCCACAGTATGCACTGAAATTTTATTGTCTGTCTATCATTTGTATCTATTGTGATAAAGGAAAAAAAAAATTCTGAAGGTAACATCTTCTGTATGTGAGTTGATGATATTTATAAAAAAATACAATTGTGCTGCTCCCCTGTGGTCACATGTAGTGTGTGTGGGGAGACATCGTTTATAAGAACTGAATCCTCGTGTGCTTCTGCATGTTGGCTGTGGACAGTGTGTATATATAAAAATTCTTCAAATTAATCAAAGTGAGACCCTTTATTTCCAGTTAAATTACGTTAATGGATTTCATATATGGACATTGTCAGCTTTTTTTATAAACACTGTCCACCTGCATGCACTGTGTGTCACCAGCAGCTGTACAAAGCCATGTAATTTCTATAAAAGCTGTTAACTTCCATACAGGTAAGTGATAAATAGCAGTGAATCACATTTCAATACGCTGAACCGGGCATACTTACCTACATCTAGTATATTTCATCAGCAGGGATGCATCATTGTCCTATTATTATTATTATTATTATTATTATTATTATTATTATTATTATTATTATATTATTATTATTATTATTATTATAGGACAGTAGATTGGACCAGAAAAACTGCAGACAAGTCTTATTTTCAAAGTGCTGTCCTCGATACAGAGATGTGACCAACTGAGGTAAATCATTTTACTTTTGTCAACACACTCTTTTCTCTCTCATTAGGCTCATAAATGACAGAGGAGCTCCCAATGTGATGGTTTTATTCACAGTATTCACGATCTGTCAGCTGATTGTGGCTGAGGTGTTAATAACAACCAGGAAGTGTAGCCGTGAGAACTGCCTGTCCACTTGATGGATGTTGAGAAGAAGTTACTGGAGCTGAAACTTTGAATAAATACCCTAGTACATACAGTAAATTGCAGAGGCACAATGCACCACATACTTTTGGTTGTGTTCATACGCTGTGGTTGTTGTACTTCATTATCACCTGAGAAATAATGTCAAGCTTCGTGTACCTTTAAGGTGTGACATGCTATCCTTTTCTTCAGTTACTGAGCACCAGTTCTTGTGAACTTATACCTGTGTAGATGCTAAGTATTCTAATTTTCACTTAAAAATTGTAATATTTATATCTACATTTTCATAAGGAAATAATACTATAAACAACATCTTTCAGGATCAACTTTTCTACTCCGTTCCTTTGACTTGTTACATGTGCACTCGTTCTGTCTTCATCTTAATGTTTCTTGAATGAAATTAAAATTGTGCTGTTGTATTGTACGTGATTACCTTTGGCTTAGCTGTGTATAGAGAGATTACGTAGTTTAAAGATATCAAATTTGAATTTATATTGAAAAAAATTGAAAACTACTTTTATGGAAACAAAAATCTGTAGCAATTCTATTCAGCTTTAACAAAGGATAAGAAATAAAGTGAATGAACATAATTTAAGTACAGGTAGAAATATTGGTGAGAAACAAACTTTAAGCTGTGAAAGCTAAAACCTTTTAATCAATGCAGGAGCGAGACATAAGAAGTCAACGAAGTTACCTGTTATTCCCCATATCTCTGCTTTTAAGATAACAGTTTTCTTATGTTTCAAATTTGTGTTGCTTATTTATTAATTTAATTTGTTGATTTTGTTTCTAATCGTGGTAAAGTTTTCTTCAATAAGATCTGTCCTACAGACATTATGGAATTATTTTGCCTGGTCAGCTTATATCAGTTATATTTCTTCTTAGTTATGGATATACTAAAAACAACAACATCAGATAAAGTAAAAACAGGTGAGTTTATTGGGTGAGATCAACTTGTACAGTAAAACTGAGGTGGGAGTAAACAACACAACACGATGACAAAGGTCTTCTCTTGCCTACAGTGAAGGCACTGAACATAAAACTAAGTGGAGTCTATTACAGGTGACAGTCACAGTCAGGTAAACAGAGGCACAGCAGCCACTTGATGTTTTATTTGAAAAGGTCTTCACGATTTTGTAATAAATTCTGTTAAATTAATTAAATAATCTTTTTATTTAAGGATTAAGTTATTATAGCAGGAAAAGTGTTTATAGTAAGTAAGATGTGTCAGTGCTGAGAACAAGGTGAGCATCATCTGGTTTGAATTTGTCATAAGAAATTAATTACCTGGAGACATCTCGTTGTTTGGAGAGAGACTGGTGAGTAATGGTGGTGTGTTGTTTCCTTTCTGAGAATGGAAGAGGAAGGAGGAAGATAGAGGGAGGCAAAACAAATTGTATGTGGAGAGATTATGGAAGGGGTAATGCTAGGGGGAGTAAGTGCAAATGAGGCGAGTGGTTACTTGGTTCACTAAGGATAAATTTCACACACAAAGGGCCATGTCTGATTACATGGTACAGGGTACCACTTCATTTCATATAGTAGACAACAATGGCCGTTTATTCCTGGGTAATCTCGCCAGTTGTTTTGCTGCAGGGCTGTACCATCCATCCATACCCACTCATTGCTCTCCTTCGCCTTGCAGCCAATCCATGGTAAAACTAAAAAGCAGCAGAGAAAAGAGCATCATTGACATGGAAACAAACAGATCTCTGAGCTCCATCATCAACTCCAGAACTTCTGCTTCTCAATTAAATGGATAGGGCTGAGATCTGAGCATAATAAGAAAATTGACTGATGACATTTGCTGCTGATCAGGGTTCTTAATGGTTTTCAGATTACCATCAATTTATTTGAAGTCCAGTGCCTTTGTCATTTAATGAAATTACTGAGAAATGCATTAAAACAAAAACGTAGAGTTTGTTTATTCTTTTAATGTCTGGGTCCAGCTAGATGAGAAAATCCATTTACTGGTTTATCAGTAATTGGGAAGAAGAAGAGGACGAGTTGGAAATGTTGGAAATGACATCATCTTTCACTTACATTGACGAACAAAAACATTCAACCTGATGTATTCCACCAGTTCTCTCTTCTGTTTGGTGATGGGAGAGATCAGGATGGCTCCATCACTCTCACACTTCTTTACTGCAGATGTCCAGTTCATCTTCTCAGAGTACCCTTTGTACCAGATCCCTGCTGTCTTACTGAAGGAATAGCCATTACTACTATTTTTTTTAAAGGAGTCAGCTGGATTCCCTGGTTTTATAAACAAAAGACTAGGTAGTGAGTTAAAGTGGTTGACCTTCATAAAACAATACACTACACACACAAGAAGAAAACACACCCGAGGCTGATTATCGTCTGACCAACAAGTGCTTGGATTTCCAGGGGATGTAGATAAGTCAAGACTTATTTTTAAATATTAAGTGTATAAATTCTTTCCAGATTGTTTCAAATGTCACATAACGATAAAAGTAATAGATATATATTTCTTATCAAATATTTTTTTAATTGAATGCTAGCGAATATAGATTGTCCCTTTATGTTAGAAATTCAACAGCCATTAATTTCTAGATAAGGATCAGCCGAGTTCACCTCATTTCTAGGGAGGAACATAAATACACCCGTAAATACTCAACATGGCCATTTAATTATTGAATTTAAAATGTTTTATCTGCTACCAATCTCTACATTTAATGTTTTTATCACATTAATTAAAATGCATAAGTCTTATGAAGAGAAACTTTTTGATGTGTGTCCTGAATCTTTAAGTTTTGTTTCTTTCTATTCTTCCAATTATTTTTAAGGAAATAACATTAGAAATTTCACCAAGTTCTCTGCACCCAAATATTGTCGTTACTCTGATGATATGTCTGGGTTCATTTGTTCTAGAAGAGCAACAGTGCATTGTGGGACACGTGATCTTGTACTGATGGATGCTACTTTGGTGTACTAAATAACAGAAGCTTATTGAAATGATGTGGAAATTTGGTGACTTAATAATTCAAACATCAAACTCTGTCTGCGCATGTGATCGATCAATACAGTCAAAATAAGTGTCAATCTCAGAATGGAGGCATTATTTTGTATCCTGTTTCTTGCTGTACATTTAATTATTTGATTTTATTGTTTCCAAAATGCTCTAAGATAATGAAATTAAATAACTCATTTGTTATTTTAAATTTATCACTTAAAAAAAAAACTGTTCAATTGGTTCATGTTTTCCCATTAATCAGCACAAAAATTATGAGAAAAAAGGTAAGAGGAAATTAAAGGAAAACAATTAGATTTTGTACTAATCATCAAACTAGGAATACGACTGAATCTTTGTTGTTTGTTTCCTGTTAACTGCTGTACTATCTAAGGATTAACACAGTTTCTAATTATTTTGTATGTCAACTAATAGTCTCATTATTTTAAACTTTTTTTGTTAAATCTCAAAAAAAAATTATCGATCAATGAAATTAGGTTCTTCACATTTATACAAAGACTAAATAAAGAACAATAAGCAACAGTAATTAAAATTTTAGCTGATTTCTGTGAATTATACATCAACTATAACGTTTGGACTTTTTTAAAGTACATTTTGATCAACATTTCTTCTACACATCCATCAATGTTACTGCTTCTAAAAGAATTTTAAAGTATTTTTCAAACACATTCCTGATTAGTACTCAAGGAACATACACCTGCATCAATTTGCTGTCTCTTTTGATATAAACAAACTGTTTTGAGTGATGTATATGATGTCCTTGAAATACAATTATCTTTGAATCAAGATTTAACTGGGAAGTTTATTTTGTACAAGTGCAAGTGATGTTACAGAAGCTGGTTGACATGAATGAGATCATCTGCTTCTTCCTTATCCAAGTAAGGAAATGTCTGCCACCAGACACTAAACAGTAAAGATTAACCAGGCGAAACAGAGGCTGACATAATGTGGTAATCAACACCAAGCCTAGAAGGATGTACCAACTATTAGCAGGTAGAAGTGTGGTCTCATGTTAACCAGGTTGTGAAAACAAGTCAAATAGATAATGGCAGAGTGGATATGAAGATATCAACAGAAGTGAGTTTGCATAGCATCCATTACACTGTCACAGGTGAGTTCAGTCAGAGATGCAGCTTCAGGTGAAAGCACAAACAGACAGTTCAGCGGATTCTATATAACGCTATCCTTAAATGGCTATTTTATAATATGTGTAGTGGTATATACTTGTGAACTGAGTGTGAAGTATAGGAAAGAAACATTTCTTATGTTTTATTTTAACTTCCTTATATCTTCAGTAGACGTTAAAGTAAAATGTTATTTTCATGTTTCCCTGTACCACCACCACAACCCCATCTCTGCCACTTGCTAGAACACTGTACCTGTGTGTTGGATTAAGAAATCACCTAACCGAAAATCTGAAATCAGTGAAGAATGCAATAATGTTTCCTTTTGGCAGAAACAGTTTAGGTGGACAGACAAGAGAGACAGTCTTCTGACGCTGTGTGGACCGAACCTTCATCCGACTGTCTCCTCCCGTTCTGTGAGAGAGCAGCATACTATTGGATCCCACCTGGTGCCTACCAAATTCTATTCTCCCCCTTAGTTACGCAGCTATTTGGATCATTTCCTATATTTTTGTTCAGTATCTTCTGATTAATTTCAACACCATTCAAATCTGTTTCATCTGAACCTGATGATGCAAAAGTTCCAGGTAAAGGAGAATTTCCTAAAACAGCAGAGTGATTTACTATATCAGTTTTGCTAAAATAAGATTTTGAAATTAATTTTATCATCAGAATTTCTAGTTGTGTTAATGCAATTGTGTTATCACCTGGTAACCAGGTGTCTACTAGTTATGTTAATAAACTTGTATTCAAAGCAGAGAAGACAACAGGGCTACTGATCTCCAGTTAATCCAGATCATAAATTATAAGCTATAGGGACTCAGTGCATTTCGTTGATGTATGTTATGTTAGGAAGCTGCAGGTTGACAAGTCAACAAAACCACTACATGCACCTGAGACAAAGAGAAGCTGCTGTAAGGGTTAGGGTTGACATACCACTAAATGTAGTAGGAGAGAAGCAGAGGACACCGCCTTCTACCAGTGGTGTAGTATAGAACTGCAACTGCACTGTATGCTATCTGTACCTGTCCGCTGTGCTGGAAAGTCTGGAGGATACTTTGAATTAGCCTGATGTGGCAGCTTGGTTCTAAGTTGCAGTGAATTGCATAAGATAAAGAAGCATGGAAATTACAAAGATTTCTTGTCCAGTCTCTTAAATTTTCTGAGAATTCATTTAAATGTATCTTCATCTTAACTGCACAGATATCAATAGTAAGATAAAAATTTTAAAAATAATGACAATTAATTACTCTTATACTGTTAATTTTGTTAAAATTCAATACAAATTATTAAGAAGAAGCAAGAAAAGGTTCACTCACTTAGCTTGAAAAACATCGCTCCATCCATGTCAGTTGTCTGATCCAGTCTGATGTTATCCTCAGAATGAAGGCTGCAGAAACGTTGATTTTTGTTGTAAAAGAATGATGTACACTGGTTGTTGCTGCTACACTCTTTGGCACAGGAGATCTTGGACCAGATCCTGTCATACCTAACAATCAGACTCTGGTCACTGATCTTGTTCTTCAAAGACTCCACTTGTTTAAACTTGGCTTCTATGATGCTCCTGGCTGACACCAGGGTCCAAAGACAGCTCATTAAAACAGATACGACAACGTACTGCATCTTTAGATTTCAAAACTGGATTTCCAAAGACTGCTAACTTCTTTTGGCAGTACTAGCAGGTGTGTTCAGCTGTAAGCTTCAGTCACCAACTGATGAAAACTCAGCTACTCACAGTATGTCTTCCTGAACTTGCCCAGGAAATTCATGACTTGTTTGTTCACCATGGTGACAGCCAATGGCGTGGTATCCATTTTTGTGCAGGTTATTATACACACAGAGAGAAAGTCATTTCTTTTTATTTTCATGAGAATTTTCCTGTAACATTAAATAGCTTTTCCACTGTGCTGTCTATTCCAGGTTTTAAAAATGATAACTGTTATTTGTTTAAAAGAAAATATTCTGTTATTTTACTGCTTGATTCCACATTTTTACAGTTGTACAATAAGTTTAATGTGTGACACGTGCAGAACTTTAAATTTACTGCCATTATTAAAATCTTGTCAATTATTGACTCTTTATTAAATACCTATTTTAAAAGTGGAAATTTGTTGTCTGCTTATGATCCAAAATTTGTTTAGATCTGATGTCAGTAGTAACGGCTCAGCTGACTACACGTTGTGTGTGCATGCGTGTTAATAAATGATAATTCCATCCTTGGTCGCACATCGTACCATGCAGATAAATACATTATAATCTCGTTAATCTACTGATCCAATACGGTACTGACTTTCTGTGATACCTAACTAAATAAGCAAATATAGAGTAGAGTGAGAATCTGAAGTATTAGTCAGTCTATTGCTGTGATTATCTATGATAGACACTAAAATTGTTTTAAACATCAGGTTATCATTTTACGCTGACAGTCACAAAAACATGCATTTAATTTTTTTGGTAAATTTTGTTCTCTTACCTGAGCTGAGAGTAAAATTATATCGCAGTCTACAAGCACCCACCTGTGCTGTTGTATTTGCTAACAATCTCTCAGTTGTCGGGTGGATGTGTTTGATGTACGATCAGGGCAGAATGTGATTAAAATAACATCAGAGTAAATCTGACAAACTTTTTTTAAATTGTAAATCGAGCACTAACCAATTAAATTCATTTTTCATTATTTATTGTTTTTTCTTTCATGTTTGAATTCTAATAACGCATTTTACAGAGGGGAAGGTCAATATTGTTGTTGTTTCCTCTGTTCACCTGATGATTCTTAATTTACCGGGTACAGAGGTCTGACTGCCTTTATTCTGTCCTCTACATCCTCCTGTCATCGTTATCCCTTGTAATTTTTCAATGGTTTAACAGACTGTTGTCAAAATTTATAGTGGCATTTGTGAAGAATTGCATTTTTCTTACAGAGCCCACCCAGAGTGTCAAGCGGGTTGCATCACGTGCCATGTTTATCCATTGTTTTATCCTTCAGCACACTTTACTGGTGAAAACCCTCCCAGTCTCTACAAGGGCATGAAGGTTTTAAACCACATTTGCTGGAGGGCTTTCAGTTCAGACATCTTCAGGTTCTGTGTTGAGAAGTCAAAACCGAATTTTCTTTTCTCTCTTTCAGCACAGAAGTTCACTGGTTGCTCCATGGTAAAGTCTTTAATCATTTTTTTGTAGCCAAAGGATGGGATTTCAATGACCTATGAAGGAAGCCATTCAGCAAATGAAAGAAAGCTTCTTGGGAAGTTTCTTCTGACCACGATACAGTGGCTGGCTTTCTTTGGAAACTCCAGATAGACGAGTGCAGGATGATGGATGGTAATATCAGTAAGTCTCTTGAAATGGCCTTGTATTTGATGTCTTCCATCAATAATTATATTTTCCATGCTGAAATCAATGAACATTAAAGTTTCAACCATGAGACAATCTTTGGTTGTTTTCCGTGTATAGAACAGAGAACAAAAAATTCTTTGATTTTGAGACCTTTCACTGAGAGAGATAATGCTCACTGACTGATGATGGCATTAGGGTAAAATCTGAATTTCTGTCTTCACTCTGAAAGCTGAATTTGGCAACATTAAACCAGTCATGTTTTAGAAATGAATTTGTCAAGGGTATCCAGTTTTGGAATCGAGGAATATTACATTTGACATTCTTTTATTTAGCCACAAACAAACATGAAGCAGAGTTTTCAGGGCTTGTCGCTGTCAGGACCAAGGCACGAGGCCGACTAGAATTGAGAGGAGACTTGAGATGTGTTTCAGTATCAAGAATCAGCCATCTAGCTACCAAAATCAGCTTCAGCTTTCATACTGAACTGAACAAACGTTGACTCGTTTCACGTGAAGTGCATGATGTTTAAAATATCTTCATCTATCAATTATGCGCAGGCTCATTTTGCTTTTTAGTTTTTATAAAGCCGTCTGTTGACAAAATTGATTGCAATTTTCAAAAAACACACATTTTGACTGTGTGTATTGTTTTTCTCAATTTTGAATTTTCATCTTCCCTGCAACTTTGAAGGAATCTTCTGCAGCTGTGATCCTGAGGCTTGCTGAATACATTGATGACGGGTTGTTGTTTTCAAACTTCAGGTTTTGTCAGTTGAGTGTAATGGCTGATTTACCTGATAGCTACAGGAGTACTAAACCATGCTGGCAGAGGCTGGGATGTTTTCTCTTCTGCATCACCTGTCCAAATGGATGGAGAACAGACACTGACTTTTGATGCTTAAAACTGGCATGAGGAGAAATAACCTTTGGGCCACAACAGATGGTCCACACAATTCTTGACTGTATCTCCCAGTTCTAGCAAACATTTCAGCAGGACGTTAGACAATCATTTCTGCAGTAAATATGAAATAGTCCTTAGATTCAAATGTGGTAAATATATTTGCTAAAATAAACCTTAGTTGTTATTTTCCTCTGCTCACCATTTGATATTCACTGAGAAAATATTCTGGTCTCTAACTGTAGTGTCAATTCAATTACATCCCTCAAGATGGGCCACCTGTCAGTGTTTTGATCCCAGGGGCTCTAAACAAGTTGATCTTGCACACCAGATTAACATTCTGGGGAATTATGCAAATTTATAAGTTAACGATAGAGAAAAGTAGAATAGTGTAAGTAAAGGTATCATACACACTGCCAGTCGTACTCTTCAGTCCGGACATTCTCTTGCCATCACAAATCCATGTGCCCTTGGATCCAGAAAATAAAAGGAAAAAATGGAGCAGGTCCTGTAAATCTTTCTCTACCTTAAACAAATTGCAAGTACGACAATTATTTCAGTGGACATGTTTGCAAACGTTCTGTAGCAATGGGAGAAATGACAGTTGCTGTAGCAACAAAAGTTTCCTCTTAAGAGATGTTTGTTAGATGAAAAGCCATTGGACGTGAGTACCAGTCTTAGAAAACTGTGCAGCAGGTAAAAGGCATAGATTGCTTTTGATGACAGCTGTAGACTTCAAGTCATTGATCAAGTTTCCCCCTCAAGATGCATTCAAAGCACAGGTGAGAAATGGAGTGGTCCAGTGGTAGATCAGTTAGCAGCAAAGGTCGGTTCCTGAGTTTAACTCGTGGTTAGAACCAATTCAGTTTGACGCTTATCTTTATGATTTTTCTTTATTCTTCATCAGTTGGTCTCATGGTTTTCTTTGCATAAAATTCAGTGCTAAAAATATTTCCCCCTTTGTTTCACACCCTTTCCCTTTCCCATCCCCGGTTATTGTTCTGAATAAGCCATGTGATGGTAACAAGGTAGATTGACTACGATAGCTAAAGTCTTCCATATTGTAACGTGTATGTAATAGAGAGCCTTATGTTCCCGAACCTTTTTTATTTTTACTGTTAAATCTGTACATATAACTTAAATATTGTGTATACAATTTTATCAAGGTAATTTGTTTATTGTATGATATTTTATATTTTATATTAACCCTTCTATTATAGTAAGGGAGTTAATGAAAAGAAAACACAAACAAAATTCAAATGCTTAACAATTTGTCAAACACTTGTATAAAAATTATCAATTTATACATTTTTTTCTGCATGAATCTATAATTTCCTACACTATGTGAACTGTTTAGAATAAGTCTTTTGTACTACAAGTTCATCAGTCCAGTAAAGTAAATTCAAATATTTATTGTTGTTTTGACTAATGCAGATGAACCACAGTAGTTAAATGGAATCTGAAATATTAACTGGATTTACCAGGTTAAGTATAAATCAGTAGATTTGTTTATCTACAGTTGTTCAGAAAATTTACTTAACCCTTGATTATCTTTGTCTGGGTAGTTGTCCATATTACACCCCGAGATACAATTCCAACAGCTGCCCATCATTAAACCATACAATAGACTTACATATATTTTGAGAATAATGTTTTATTTGTTTCTATTCCTTCTTGCTGAGAATAATTCTGAATCTCACATTGAGGTGGAATAATGTTTGATGAGGATAAGTCACCTGAAGCAATGCATTCTATACACAAGTCACGACAGGATCAGGGAGGCTGACGCGTTATTGATTTTCTCCCTGCAGCCTTCTCTATTCCTTTAATCTGTTTCTGTCTTATTTACTGGATGAAGCTCAATATTTCCACAAGGTAGGTTATGCTATTCTCCTTTAAATTTTGGTAGCCATATTTGGTGCAGAGACATTCTCTGTACAGTGCATACTAAATACTGGTCATCCCTTTTGTTACCTGCAATATAAATATAGGTGAGCAGCTGAGATCTGCACTAAATTCTCTTCTGGGCAGCTGGGGTTTATTTAATTTTGTCATTTTGATTACTGTTTTAATACATACATGTACAAATCTGCAGGTGACAAACTTGTTATGATGATAATTGGTCATAAACGTAGTCTTCATAGAATGGCCAAACTTGTTTCTCCGTATATCAACTTGTTTTCTATAATATCAGCGAAAAGTTTGTTTTATGGTTCTTTCTTTCTTGCTGGATTGACAGAAGTCTCCATGTCTTCCCAGCCTTTTGTTATATTAGAAAATCACTGTTTACTCTTTTTTAATTATGTGTTTTACACACATAATCGTATCAGGTATGTAACTTTAACAGGCCAAATTCTTTATTGTGTACTGGTTTTTTTTTTTAATATTTTCTCTGAATTAAAATAAACACCAACAGAATTCAAATGTTTTTACTTGCATTAAATCTTTCATGTAAAAGGTATAATAATGGAATATGTTCTGAAATTGCCTGTGTTTTCGTCCTGTAATTATACAATATAAAATATTTGGCACAAATCTTCTTTATCTCAGATTTACCAATCCAGATATTGCAAATTTCAATATTTGTCTTTTAATGTGTATTATTTCCTCACAAATAAGTTCGATGAATGTGGATGAACCATTGTAAGTAGAAATTAGAAAGTATGAATTGTTATGGACTGGATTTACCAGGTGATGTATACATACAGTAAACTTGTTAACCCATAAGGGAATCTCTTTAATCCTAGATTATCTATGTTTAGGTTGTTGTCAGCCTTATATGATTAAATCACAATTTCAACAGTAGCTTAGTATGAAAATTTAGAATAGATTTAAATATATTTCAAGGATAACCTTCCCTTTGTCTTTATTCCTTCATTCTGGGAGTATTCTTTAAGTAGGAATAAGTCTTCTTAAGCTATAAATCATTTGCACAAATTACAACAGGTTTACACAATGAAAAGCATTGTTTGCACTCTATCCATTGTTTCCTTCTCTGCAACCTTTGCTATTCTCTTAATCTTCTTTTGTCTTATTTCTTTGATGAAGCTTAACGATTTCCTCGAGGTGCAGTGTTTTAGTTCTCTTTGATATTACATTAGTATTAAGCAGCACAAGGAACGTCTCCAAACATAAGAAAATACAGCAATTCTTTGACTTGAAGAAATTATGAAAATAAAACCATACGTACTAATTCAAGTCAGTTAATTCAAATGATTATTGCTCCTTTGTACCACATACATACTAATTCATGTCAGTCAATTCAAATGTTTATTGCTCCTTTGTATCACATACGTACTAATTCAAGTCAGTTAATTCAAATGATTATTGCTCCTTTGTACCACATACATACTAATTCATGTCAGTCAATTCAAATGTTTATTGCTCCTTTGTATCACATACGTACTAATTCATGTCAGTCAATTCAAATATTTATTTCTTAGGGTGCTCACACTACGAGGTATAGTCAAAAAGTATCCAACCTTGAATTTGTTTGAACAAAATAATAATGCGTGAGCAAAATCCGCATGGGTATTAGGTGGCTGCGTCCTTCCTGACCATGTGCAAAAATTTTTGTGTCGGTAAGTGGCGCCAGTCGCCCACAGTGACGCGTTGAGTACAGACGTGAAGAGTGTGCTGTGCGATTTTTCTTTTTGAGTCAAGATGACCGAGCGCATTGAGCAAAGATACTGTATCAAATGCTGCCAAAAACTTGGTGATACGCAAGCCCAGACTATCGAGAAGATTCAGAAGGCCTTTGGAGATGATGCTATGGGATAAACGCAAATAAAGGAGTGGTACAACCGGTTCAAAGATGGCCGCACCTCAGTGGTCAGTGAGCCATGTTGTGGCAGACCATCGACCAGCAGAAACGACAAAATGATTGCAAAGGTTCGAGGAATAGTCTATGAAGACCGTCGTGTGACTATTGAGGAGATTGTTGCCGAAGTTGGAATCAGCCATGGGTCAGTTCAGTCAATTATAACAGAAGATTTGTGCATGAGGAGGGTGTCGGCCAAATTCGTACCAAAGTTGCTGTCTGACCAGCAGAAAGAAAACAGAAGGGAAATCTCCCAGGACATGCTGGAGTGTGCTAGCCAAGATCAAAACTTCATGAACACTATCATCACCGGCGATGAGACATGGGTGTATGGCTATGACCCTGAAACAAAATTGCAATCATCCCAATGGAAGCATCCATCCTCGCCAAGACCAAAGAAAGCAAGACAGGTGCGCAGCAATGTTAAACTGATGATGACCTGTTTTTTTGACTACAGAGGTATTGTGCACCATGAATATGCACCACAAGGTCAGACAATTAACAAAGAATAGGGTTCTTCGTCGCCTTTGTGAAGCTGTGCGGTAAAAACGACCCGACCTGTGGGCAGCAAAGAACTGGCAACTCCACCATGACAATGCACCCGCTCATTCCACCCACGTCATCCAAGCATTCCTCGCCAAGCATAACACACCACTTGTTCGTCAGGCTTCCTACTCCCCAGACTTGGCTCCGTGTGACTTTTGGCTATTCCCAAAGCTCCAAAAAAAACACTCAAAGGGAGAAGATTTGAGTCAACAGAGGACATTAAGCAAAATTCGACAGCATAGCTCTACAGCATCCCAAAAAGTGATTTCCAGAAATGTTTCCAGCAGTGGCAGGAACGCTGGCAGAAGTGTGTAGACTCCCAAGGCGAATACTTTGAATGAGACTAAATCAGAATGGTGAGTATTTTAATATTACTTGTTTTTTTGGCCAAAGGTCGGATACTTTTTGGCTACACCTCGTATAACTGGATATCAACATATGGAGGCTAATGTAGAATTTAAACCAGATTAATTGTTGTAAACTGAATTTAGTAGATGAAGTATAAATGCAGTAAAGTTGCTTTTAACAGACACTCAGGAAACTTAATAGATGATCATCTTCACATACTTAATTGTATATCTATTGTAATTTAATGGCGACATCCACTGGTCTTCAGCCTTATGTTCAGTGCGTGATTTTAATATATTTCAAGGATAATCTTCCTTTTTTGGAAAGATGCTGAATTCCATATTGTTTTGTAATGTTTAAATAGGAATATGCTAATATAAGCTCTGGATTATTTACACAAGTTATGACAAATTCTCTGCATTTGAAAACATCTTTTACACTTTATTGAGTTTTGTTTCTCTTTATCCTATGCTTTCCATTAACTATTATTTTTTACTTTAATGAAGCTCATTATTTGCTACAATGTATGGTGTTTTAATTCTGTTTGATAACTGTACTAGCAGTGTGCAGTATGGATACAGTGTCTAGAACCTGTGCAAGAATACTTCACACTGTTTATGCTCATTACAACATTAATATAAATACATGTTTCTCTGCTAAGAGATATGAATCAATATATAACCAATAAACACATTTTTAATTATTATTTTTAAATATAACTCTCTCATGTAATCTAATGGTCAGTAAAGGGTTTAATCTGATGAATTTCTGTAAAGTGATTGGAACGATTCCGCAGTGTCGTAGATAGAAAAATGTCCAGGTGACAACATTTGTGGTGGATCTTTGTTGATTATTTACCAAACAGAGGCAAGAGGTTTTCTTATATGAACAGACAGACTATCATCAGCCACAGTTGGTGTGAAAAGCAGGTGTGCATTATGATTCTATTCTTATAAACAATGTCCATCTTTATGCAATAGCAGACTCGAAAGTAGAGATACCTCGCTGTCCTTTTTTAATTAGAAAATACCATCTACCTGCATACAGTAAATCTGACCAGGAACTGGGCATCAATATCTGATCCATATAAGTACTGTCTATCCCCTGGTAGCATCAGTGAATGTGTTTCCTCGTCCCATCCAGGTGGAATTATGCAAGTGACCAAATTAACCTTGAATTTATAATGCAAGTAAATGGACAAACATATGAAGGAAACAAGGTTTTGTTGAAATTCTATTCTGCTTTAAGAAAGAAGAAGAAATAAATTAATGAATGAAAGTTTAAAGAAAGCACAAATCTTGAAATATTAAAGGTAAATTTTAAACAAATTTCCCTTGGTTTAATTTACAGCAAATCCAAGATGTAATCTTGCTTCTTTTCTCCTTTAATCTTGATTTTAGAAAAATATATTTATTTAATTTATTTTTTGCATCTTATTTATTAATTTAATTTGTTGATTTTGCTTCTGGCCACAGTAAAGTTTCCTTCAGCGACAAGTGACCTACAGACTCCAGGAATTTCCTATCATTGGTCAGCCTATATCAATTGGATTTCTTCTTAGTTATAGATATAATAAAACAACAACAATAAGGTAAGCACAGGTGTGTTTATTGGTTAAGATAAACTTGTACAAAGAAGGTCAGTAAAACTGACTGGAATATCAGCTGTTGCAGGAGACTGAGGTGGGAGTAAACAACACAACACAACTAAAAAAGTTCTGCTCTTGTCTATAGTGAAGACACAGAATGTAAAAATAAGTGGAGGCTGTTACACCTGGCGATGTCGATGACAACAGTCAGGTAAACAGAGGTACTTTTTGAACAGGCGGGTCCAGCTACAGGCCCCCTTTTAAGATAGTCGCCCGGATCATCGTGTGCTGGGGGAGCCGATCAACGGAGAGAACAAATATATATGAAAATTACCTGACAGTTGAAATGTTCAGGAGTGGATTCTTATTGCTGTGGTGAGAGATAAGGAAAGTATGATGAGGTCAGCCAGGTCATATTATCATCACAGATATGAGGAAACGGTCCCGATGCTCACCTGGGCTTGGTGCCTCAGAACTAATTATTTACTTGTAATGTGTGTAGTAAATTCCTTATTCCTATAATTCTTTATCGTTATAAAAATAGTGAAAAGGTAACTCTTAAGGGGGCTGAAATTCAGCTTGCCCGGGGTGCCGACAACCCCAGAGCGGACAGCAGGTTGTTGTTTTAGCGGGAAATATTTTGATATTTTTAGACAGATTTTGATAAATTAAATATTCAATGTTCCTCTCTTATTTGTGAAATAGCTCAATATAGCAAAACATCTGTTTTCAGAAAGTAACACGTGCTGATGTTGAGAACAAAGTGAGCGCCACCTGGAGAGTTAGTTTACCTTTCCTCTCAACTGGTAAATGAATTTTTTGAATAGTTCATAAAAGTTTAACTGTTAGAGTTTATATATAAGAACAGGTGAAAACCTAATCAGTGGATATTAATTTATGTGTACCTCTTATCATTTAAAGAGAGAATCGGGTAAGAAACGTAGTGTGGCATCTGCTTGCTGGGACTGAGGATGAGGATTACATGGAAAAAATTTAAAAGTAGCAAAATATAATTGTAGAGGTTTATACAAGGGCTGACACTTAGGAAAGGGAGAGTAAACAAGAAAGTGGTCAGTCACTTGGGCGTTCATCAGAACATGGAGCATCATACCATTTTAAGTAATACTGAAGACAGCATTGTCTTTCAGTCCCAATAGGTGTTTCACCATTGTACCATTTATTTATAACCACCACTGACCCGTCTATCCAAACCCATTTGCTTACTTCTTGTGGCCTGCAGCCAGTGGTGGACTGGCTCACTGGGATACCGGGGAATTTCCCGGTGGGTCCCAAAGCGATAGTCCATCACTTTGGAAATAACGGAAAAGAGAAAAAAGGAAAAATATTGCGTAGATTCTGAGAAGATTTAAATAAGGCTTCTTTGATGGTGTAATTTCTTTCGGTAGATAATAGATATTCTCAATTCCTTGTTTGATGAAGCATGTTTTTTTTTTTTTCATTTTTAAGTATCTTTTTTAATTTTGTTTTGGTTTATGAGATATTAAGCATTATAAGAAATGTTCCCTCGGTAATCTGGACTAGCGTAATTTCAAATTTCCCGGGTCACCGCACCGACCTGCAGCTACTGTATTGGTGGTGCTGGTGGGTCCAGGAACTTGTAAACACAGGCAAGCCATTCCTATTCGTTTTTCGGCATTTTTTAGCCCCAGCCATGTGTCTTGACCTTTTGAGTGGGCCCTTTTACATGTTTTCCCGGTAGAAATTTTAGACCCAGTCCGCCACTGCCTGCAGCCAATCCATGGTGACCCTAAAATAAAAGAAATAGGGGTGCATTGGCAAGGAATAAAAGCACAGATTTGAGCTTCCTCATTAATTCTAGCACTTGTTCTTGTCATGCAATGAGAAGGGACTAAGAAATGTTGTGGATGAAATCATCTCTCACTTTCAACCATCAAGAAAGAGCTTTCTTCCGACAGCTTCGACAACTTCCATTTTATTTGGAGTGATGGGGCAGGATAGGGCAGCACCGTCCATCTCTCACTTCTTTACAGCTGGTGCCCAGGTCGTTCTGTTAGTGTAACCTTTGGACCAGAACCCAGCAGTTGCATTAAAGGTGTAGCCCTTATTCGTGAAATTTTTCCCTGGCATTAAGAAAATTAAAGCGGTGCTGTTCTGTGGATCATTGAAAGAGAAATATCACATCACTATGACTTATTCATGAAATTTGTTTTAAAGGAGTCTAATTGATTGCTTTATTTGAGAAAGAAGGGGCCAGGTAGTAAATAGAGAGTAGTCCATCTTCAAACAACAACAGATGTACATGAAAGAACAAAAATGAAACACACCTGAGGATGATTAACCCGTGAGTTGCTGATCAGATTTTAGGCTGAATGGCCATGACCAGGGAATGTAGATAAATCTGAAACTCTTAGGCCATTTGTATCTTCTACCACATCTTACTTATGTCTAACATATGGTTGATTTTACTACTAAATATTTTATATATACAAAAAGGAATATTGTGGTTTTTTTCCTTAAAATAAATGAATTTTTTCTATGAAACAAATTTGAAAGTTTAAATGAAAACATTGGGCCACAGGGTTCTTTTATTGCCAAAGTTTTCCTGAATGGATCATCATCATCATCACCATCATCATCACCATTTGTTTCGATATGAAGGAATAAGTCACCTTCTCTTGCCGATCATCACATAAGAACAAAAAACTGGGGGGAGGGAGAGAGAAAATGTCACAATGATGATAATTACCTTTTATATCGGCTAATGGTTTGATCATTTTTACCTCAGTGACTTCCAGGACTAATTAGCGAGGAACGGTGATGTAATATTTTAGCTGATTTCTGTAAATTTTCTAACAGATTTTAAACTCTGAAATTTTTTTAAAATGTACTTCATATGTATGAACAGTTTGTCTGGGTGTTCATCTGTGTGTTCTTTGACTCTACTTCTCTTTGCTTTCTACTGTTTCAAATTATTTCCAACTGAATTTTCTACTATTTTTTCCCCAATATCCTTCTAATTAAAATTCGACAATTTTTATTTGGATAGGTTCACCCCCATGTTTTTAATTTAAGAAATCCAGTTTGGGTGATATGTATAATTACAGTAAAGTGAACTGCTAACTTAGATTAAAGTTCCTTCTGAAAGGTTTACTTGATGTAGGTGACGTCTATGATATGAATGAGATATTCCGTTTCCTATTATTCCAATGAGAAATTGTCTGTCATCAGGTACTACACCTGTTTAACAAGATAACTGAAAACTAAGATGGGGTAGTATTCAATACCAAGCCTAAAAGGAAGTACAAGATATCAGCAGGTAGAAGTGCAGTCTCCTGTTGATCTGGTTGTAAAAATAAGTCAGATGGATAATAACAGTAGATAGGAAAACATTAACAGATGAGTTCAATCAGAGACACAGCTGTAGGTGTATAAATACATTGAAGACTCAGAAGTTTCTGTATTATTAAATGTTAATCTATTCATTTTATGCTGCACATAGTAAGTATATATTTGAGAAATTAATGAAAAGTAGAGAGCAAAACAATTCCATGTTGTTTAAAGTTTACAATTAGGTATTTTATTTATTTATTTTATTTATAGATAAAATTACTCATCCCTGTTAATGTACATGCACATTAAATTGTGTGTAATAATGAATTAACTTCATTCAGAAAGGTACTCGCTCAATGTGTTAAGCCAGATGTAACAGCAGGAAACATCAGATTTGACAAATTTCTGCTGATCAGTTGTTGATATATGTGGTAAATGAAGCGAGATAAAGAGTTACAAAGATGATGGAGATTTGCCTTTAGTCATTTAAATAGCCTGATCACTGTTAAATGTGACTCAGTCCAAACACTACTCTTCATCTGTAGTACTTTGACAATGAATAAAAAGCAATTAAATGCACTTATATGGTTATTTCTTAAAATGTAAAGCTAATTATTACAAACAACCAAGAAAAGGTGCACTTACATAGCTTGAAGAACCTGACTCCCTCCATGTCTGATGTCTGGTCCAGTCTGATTTCCTCCTCTGATTGAAGGCTGCAGAAACGTTGATTCCTGTTGTAAAAGAAGGATGTACAGTGGTCGTCGTCACTACATCCTTTAGCACAGGAGAGCTCTGACCGGACCTCATCATACCTGACAATCAGATTCTGGTCACTGATCTTGTTCTTTAAGGACTCCACTTGTTTAAACTTGGTTTCTTTTGTGCTCTGAGCTGACAGCAGAGTTGTAACACTGCTCAGTAAAACGGCTATGATTATGTACTTCATCTTTAAATTTTAGATGTGGATTCTGAAGTTTAGCTAATTTCTGTTGGCTGACCACCAGTGATAAACAGAGATTAACAGTATTAGCAGGTGTGTTCAGCCGTAGCTTACAGTAGCTTCAGTCACCAACTGATGACAACTCAGCTGCCTCTGCAGTATATCTTAATCTTTGCATGAATGTATAACCTCCCTGTTTACCATGGCAACAGCCAATGGGGGGCTGGCATCTATTTGCCTGCAGGTTGTTGGGCATAAGATCTTTGCTTGTTTTCATTTACACTGAGAATTTACTTGCGACACTGGATGTATTTTTATTGCAGTGTTTACCCAAATTAATTTTTTTCAAATACACCTTTATTTTTTAAAAGGAAATATTCATATTACTGTTAACACTTTTATTTAATATTTTATTGATAAGTTATTACTTGTGCCTAAGATGCACATTCACCAGGAGTAGTAGTGAATGTGTGTAGCTTTAAAATTGCTGTAGATATAAAATCTTCTATTTTACTGACATCCTACCAAATTTATTTTCTGGAAGCAAAAATCTTATTGTCTCCTTATGAACATCAATTTTCCTCTGATCTCAGGTTCATAGTTTTAGCTTAGATGACTTTGTGTGAGTAAATGCATTATAACTTCATCCTTGGTCACACAGCGAACATGGCAGGTGAATACATTATAACCTTTTCAGTTAACCATCCAACACAGTACTGATTCCGTGTGTTGCTGAAGACACAAACAAACAGTGATGCAGGGTAACTATCTAGAAAATTCTAAATCAGGTTATCGCCGCTTTCGTTGTCCTTCATTGAACACTAAACGCGGTTTAAACAAGAATCTGTCGTTCTACACTATGTCACAAAAGTGCGCATTTAGTATTTTTGGTTTACTTTATACAAAATTTGGTTGTCATATTTGACAGAAACATGTGGAAAGAATAAATTTAATTGTGATTTACAAATTTTTTTTACCTGTGTTATTAATTTTGCTAACAATTCTTCAGTTTTTAGGTGGTGATGCACTAATGTATCACCATCGTGGTTTGGTGCAGAAAACCATCAGAGTCAAGCTGTGTAATGTGGCATGGAGTCTGTAAATACACATTAGAATTGCCCAAGGTAATTTTTATCACATTTGGTTTATTCTTATTTTCATTAGAAGGAAGGAAAGATGGATGTTTCTTAATTACTTATAGGTAGGAAGTTGATTGTCAGTGTCAGGGAGTTCACACACACACACGCACACACTGAAGATGCAGTATAGGACTGAGCAGGTGTCTCTAATAAATTGTGTGAGAAGCTCCATATGGCGATTTGTTGCTATCTGATGTAACAGTGAAGGGACCCTGTGAGTGGGTCTACTGAAAATAATTCCTCCTACCTGTACTGCTGTAATATCAGCTGCCTCGATGGGCAGGTGCTATGTGATTTTTTTACAGTAGAAAACAAATTAAACTAAACACAAAGTGGAATCATGGAGAACTTTGCTGGGGAAAACTGTTAGCTGCCTTATGAAATAGTTTTCAATTAACTGTAATTATGCGTACTTGCACTATATTTTTGTAAACAGTACAGGTGTGGTGTCTGAATAACCCTAACCCTGTCTCTTCCAATATGTCACAATGCGATCTTTTTTATTTACTTTTCTTATGTTTTTATTTATATATATTGTGTGTGTGTGTGTGTATTGTGAAATAGTTACATATTTTAATGTTATATAATTAATATATGGAGTTTGTTTCTACTATAACTTAGTGTTCGATCCATCTACCGCAGCGGTCACCTGTGTGAATTATGGTTCGTGTTTGGTTCAATGGTACAGTCTCATTTTTGTATAAAATTATTCATTGTCTACTTTTTTGTTTCAAATGAACAAGGAATTTGAGAGTAAAATCTGAAATATGCTTGTAATAGAAAACCGTCTGTGAGCAGCAGAAGAGAGACCTGGGTGGGAGCTGAGAGAGACAAGCAGTTTTAAACTGTAATCTATAAATACTGTTTTTCCTGACTACTACTCTGTTATTAGGTTCCAGCAAGATCTGGAGGTAGTTTGAAGATAATCATCTTCCCTCTGTGTTCATTTCCCACTGGTAAAATGCTGAATGCATGGCTGGAGTAGCACAATCATTAAATTGGAATAAGCCACCTTAAGCTTTGATAAACACCGCTTACACTCCACTTATCTTTGCTACTCCAGAACTTTATCCCATAAAAGCACTTTTGTCTTATTGCCTTTAGGAGGTTAAATATTTTCCACAACCTAAAGAAAATCTACTAGTATTATGCAGTACTGAATAAGTCCCTAAGGTCCATATGAAGGTACCACACACTCCTGGAGTTTCATACAATGTATGAATATAAATCAAAAGATGATATCTGAATTAATACTTGTTTTTCATTTACTTTCGTGGTTATAATGAGAGCTATGGTACATAAACATTTAAATCTGCAGTTTAACAAAAGATGCTATTAATATATTAGATCCACAAGACAAACAATAGGAAAAGAACAATTTTATCTGCTCATAATTGACTGTTTTCACACCGTCACTAACACAGTTTATTTTCATACTTTGCAACATTTTAAAGTGAAAACAGAATTCAAGGTTTTGTAAGATTCCTCTGTTCTTAAACTGGTACTAAAAATATAGAAATAAACATTAAATATTTCCATGTTGAGCCCAACTCTCTAAATTCTTACCATTATCAGTTTTGAATCTGGAACATCGATGGTCCCAAATCAGCCTGCTGAGGCAGTCGTGCTGAGTAATCCAGAAAAATGTCCTAGTGAATTTAATTAATCAAACAACATTTTTCACTATAACCAGTATCTATTACTGCTTAATTAACCCTCCAATGTTGAGACATTTACTCAAGAAGGAGGGAATCTAATTAAAACCTGCAATAATGGACGCATTGGTTGGTTTCAATCTATCATCAAACCTGTAAGGTACATTTAAAAGGAAACGGTACGTAACACTAACAGACCAGCGATTTCACTGCTCGATCCATCTATGTGTTTCACCTGTAATTATGTGATGTTAAGTGTTCTGTATATATCTGCTGTACAACAGACATAATCTGCTATATATGTAAACTGAAACATTTAGTGTTGAGGTGAGCTAGTAGTAGTTGGAATACATTAATTTGGTGAACTGTGCATAGGTAAAGAAGAGATACCACAAACTGCCTTGATTAGCAGGAAATCAGCTAAATATTCATCAGTATTCTACCTTCTGTGCTTAGCCGTACATCTTTTCATGATTATCTATGTCTTGTACTTCTACATTTTTTTGAAAGTAAACCACATTTTAAACTCCTGTTTGGTGTTAACCTCAAAGACAGGTTTTTAATATGCTTTTATTGCTCAGAAAAGTACTGAAGATCCCATTTATGTGTGTGGGCTGTTCAAATGGGAGTAAATCATTTTAGGCTATAGATTATTTACACAAGTTACAACAAGTTCCATGCAGCTAAAAAACATTGATTACACTTTATAGATCTTTTCTATCTTCAGTTAATCTATATTGTTTTCTTTCTTTGATAACATTCAGTGCTTTCTTTGATGTTTTATTCCCGTTTGAAGACTCAACCAGCTTAATGCATCATGCATCACAAGGAAAACCCCTGGACGCCATAGTAGAGCCCTGCACACATGAATATAACTCAAGCCTGCAGCTCGCACTAAATGATCTTGCTAAGAGCTGGGATTTTTTTGTGTCTCGTTCCTCTATTTAGTTTTCGTGACAAAGGTGTTTTTAAAATGAAATTTTGAATTACATATCCATATTATAATTTTTCATTAATGTATCAGGTCCAAAATAGAATCGCTAAAAGGTGAACAATAGGCAGAGTTATTGTCATATAATCAGTTATTTTCACAATATCGTCAAATTTCCTTTTCACAGGGACTCTTCCTTAAAATATGAATGGAAGTCATCTCACACTTACTCTCTTTTTTGGTTGTTTCCTTTCAGAAATTTTAATGAAAATAATTGCACTTCTTGTTTCCACACTCACTGGGTTCGTATCATTTAACTTCTATTATTAACAATAGAGGTCCTAAAACTGATCCCTGTAGTATACCAATAAGGTGACCCAAAACAATGTATTCACAATTTCAGTTGGTTAACCAAACAAATAAACAGCCATTCAACATAAACCGTTTATTTATTTATTTTTTTTAAAATCTCCTTTGGTATTGAGATCTTTACCGGAAATTTGAACAAATAACTTAATCCAGATCTACTTTAATAGACACACCAAGTGATTGCCATTATTGTCAAGCCAAACTAGTTTATATATATGGAAATACATCAATAATGCAAATGTAACAATCAATCTGTCCCTAATCTTCAATATTTAAAAAAAAATTCTTATCTGAATTTTAAAAACAATACTTAAGGAATTTAAATGTTTCAATTTATTTATGTTATCTAGAACTTTCCATTGAACTTTATCTAAATGTGTCTCTTATTTCCTACTGCAATTATATAATGTGTTCTGCTTGGAATAAATATTTTATATCCCTGACTAGTATTGCATGTAAATAGATTTACTACTTTAGTGGCTGAAGATTACCACTAGGATACATTATTAGTCTATCAAGAGATAACATGCATATCATGACTACAGGTGGTATATTGTATATTATCAGACCTCTCTTTCATGTTCTGCTGCTATCATGAATCAGGAAGCTGTGTCCAAGTAGATGGCCTTTCACTGGTATTTATTAGACTCTGTACGTGCAGTTCACAGTGAAATTACAAGCTGTTATTTCTCATTCTAATTTTGAACAAAACTTCCTATGGTGAAGTTTAGAGAGACTTAACATAAGGGAATAAATTATTCCAAAGACATGATAAGTTCATGATTGTAGGTTATGAAAACAAGCAGGAGCCTCTCTGTCTAGATAGTCATCTTATGATCTGAACGTCTATGGGTACATAGCCAGGTAATGGGATATTGATAGAGTCAGCAGGAAATCTCCAAGGCTTGGATTCCACTGTAAATTATTAACAGAGAGGCTGACTGGTACAAGGATAAACATAACACAACCATTCTGGATGCCTAAATGCAACAAAATTGATACTTCATGTTAAGAAGAAAACATAGAAACCAGACCCTGGAAATTGGATGGAAACATGACAGAATACTTGCAGGTTTCCTCAAGAACAATCTGATGTCATCTTCACAGTTTTAGGTAGAACTGAAGTGTGATGAGTTGAAAAACATTCTTTATCCTGGGAAATGTTATTGGTTGACTTCATTAAAAAACAAAGATTTTACCTTATTCTTCTACCTTTTAAAACACCCATTTTTTAAAATTTTTTCTGTCAGTTTTTTCTGCTAATATTCTAAGGTTATGTTAGAAGATGGTGCCTTATAACACAGGAATGTTCAATGAAACAACTTAAAGTTACAATAAAATATGGCAGTCCGTTGCTCATGGTCAGTGTTATTTTACCCAGTGGGCAAAAGGGGCACCTGTCTTGGGGCCCATCTCTAACAGGAGCACACCACAAGTGGATTCCCACAAACATTAAATGGATATCAACTTTGGCAATGAGCTGATTTACTTCCAGCCAATTCTCTGTCTTTTTGGAACAGGGTTATGTAAAAGTCTCACCATAAGATGCTGAATCAGACATTGAACTACATGGGCGGGCATCATTCACACATTTGTCAGCCAAAAGGTACGCAAGGCATTGCTTTGTCATAGATACCATATATGTGTATACACATTTATTTTTGTATTTGAATTTGCTATACCCTGAACAGAGGGGAGTAAATATGAAAAAGTACTTAAGGTCTGGGGTTTACCCAGGGCTCCATAAGTATTTAAATTGATTCCACTTACCTCCATATGTACCAATGGAGTATTCTGTGCCTGTGAAGGGTGTTGACAAAATTGGTCACTTTTGCATCATTCTCCTGTAAACAATGCACCTGTGGTGCCCAACGGAAACTGTCATCCGTGATGTCATCTGTAACAATTCTGGTCTTTGAATGCTACCTGTCCACAAGTTAGTCGCTTTAGGCTATCAGATGTGGCTGTTTGGTCATTCTCTGTTATGAACCAGCAGTAAAGAAATGGCTAATTGTGTAATGAAGCAGCTCATCTCTTAAACAGAAAACTGCCAGTGAGTAACACACGGACGTTTACATGAAAATCAGTGGGCCTTATAGCTGTGTGCTTCTTAAACCCTATCAAAGAGGCAGAAGTTTGGTAACATGACAGGTAATAGTCCCAGAGTTTTGGGTCAGGGGCCAAAATTAAATCGAACTGGTAATAGGTGTAATCTTCATTATTATTTGATGGTTGGCAAATTTTGAGTTGCACATTTTCATTCACAAAAACAAAGACAAGGGACTTAGTAAAATAAGCTATATTTACTGCATGCCTAGTTTTTTAATTATCTTTCTTTGAGGTGAAGTATTCTGAAAAATGTGAAGAACACTTCTCTTCCCTGCAGAGAGGCTTGAGTTTACAATGCACAGCATTGATGCCATCTAAATGGTACAAAGTGTTTTGCTGAGTAGAGAAGACATTATTGCATTTCTTTAGACTTGTTTGGTGGGAGTTAGCATGTATATATTTGTTGTTTGGTAATCACAACACTGGGCAGAATTATTGCTCTGTAGCAGAAGCTGGTGGAAAGTGAAAATCAGTAATCAGTAAAAGATTTATTATAACCACAGGCAGGTGAACTGATGACCAGAACTGAAATTTACATTGTCAATTTTAAAAGGACATATCCTGGAGAAGAAGTTAAGTTAGTGAATACCTAACAAATACTTACAGTATTCTCCAAGAACTCCCTTTCTGATGTGCCAATGTTTAGCCCTCAGTAAACCTGTAGCTGTTTATGCTGTTATCATGTTAAACATTTACTAGTAGATCCATATCCCCCTCCATCACTTCAAATTGTTTTAAGGAACAATTTTATCCTTGGTTCTCTTCAGTCTGAACGTTTTACATTAGGGATAAAATGTTATCGTGTTGTATTGTTTTGACTTCCTGTAGCTTAGAGTGACAGAAAAAGGGAACGAACACCTGTCCTACCTGTGCATTCTTTTCGTCCAGGGAAGATTGAGTAGTTTACAAAATTTTAGATGGAATTAAAATGTTTTCCTTTTTTAAAATCTGATGTCAAGTTATGAAGAAAGATTAAAACGGCTTCAATTGCATAGTTTAGCCCACAGACCTTTTGAAGGGATACGTTTGAAGTACTCAAATTTTGTTCTCTAATGAGGGACACGGATTTTGATATCTGTATAATGTGACATATAACTGTGGACATAAATAAAAAAAGGATAAAAGACCCTTGGTTAGATATCAGGAAGCTGTTGTGCAGTCATCATTGCCTGCAATACTCTGCCTAGTCAGGTAGTTGATGCTGATGATAGTATCCAATGCACTATTTTTAAATAGGCTTCTTCGTGATGTTTTGGCAACAAGCTACATATAATTTTTGAAAAATGTCTTTCCCGTCTTATAATCAGCCCCTGTAAACTTAAAAATTGTACTATTTTGTTTTTCTTCTAGATAAAATCACTCTGCCCTTGTTAGTGTACATCCTACATCCAGCAGCGCTGTTAGTGGAGAGAATCAGTTGAAATCAGAAAAGACCATGGATAATAAAAGGGTTTTTTCCTGCCTTTTGGTGGAGACAGCTCAGGTAAGATGACATAAAATTAATTACTGTGCACACTGAAGCCTGATTGGATTGTCAGTTGATTGCTGCTGCCATTTTTATGTCCTGTGTGACCTCACTATAGTGCCTAGGATCCTGGCTGCTTAAATTGTGTTGTCTGGTCCCCAAGTACACAGCTACCACCCTCCCAGTTGCTGTTTAACACCAGAATAATTGTCTAATGGTTGTTGATATTGTATCAACTTAGTCCTTCATTATATTAACAGGCATAACACATGGTTTAATCAACCCCTGATTAAGATAAAGTATAGTGCTGCCAGGTGAACAAATGTCACTATTTGTATTAAGGGGTTAATAACTTGGTTGATTAAGGTAGAAAGAGGAGGTCAGAAAATAAATAATACGCTGCCTGAGTAGCTCAGCTTGTAATGCGGGTGTAGGTTGTGTCTTACCTCTACGAATGCAATAAATTACCTTGATAATCAGGTTAATTATGTACTGAAGAATTCTGAGAAACTCCATTAGAGAGAAAACACAGCTGTACCCTTTACAGCTTTGGCTCGTAGCTCTGCATCAACACAAAGAACAAAAGGAAAAAAAAAATAACTGGGGATTTTTTACAGGATTGCCAAGAAAAAAATCTGTTGGCCCCTTTGATTTGCTATGGTTAGAGGCCCAATAGTTCCCAGCAGTAAACCTTAATTTACTCTGCCATTTTACCCTAGATGTCACTCACTTTATCAGATGTCAGAATTGTTTTGTTTTGAGCTCTATTTTATGTGGACTGTGCCACCATCAGAATGCTGTTGTTTTCAGCACAGTGAAGCAAATATTCTCATCAAGCATCTGGTCTCTGAGACTTATTCTAATACTTATCCATCGTGGCTAAGACCAGTAAATATCCTTCATCTCAGATTACAATCAAAGACAAAGTTTGATCAGTAGCCAGGTTAACCTCCACCTACCATCTTCAGGCTTTGTTGTTTCGTTTTTGTCCATTGTGTGAACTGTTGGGATGCTGTTCACTGTTCACTTCAGCCAAATGGTTGCACAGACATGGAAGATAGGACCAAAAATTCTGCAAATTGTTTTGTTGCTCTGCTTCAGATCAAGAAAATAACAAAAAATGTTTGATGTTTATTAAATTTTTCCAACAACTTCACATTGTAAATGTGAACGACATGGGTTTGGTCATCTTCGGTCCTGTCTGACAGAAAGGAGCACAGATTCCTATGTGAGGGCTTCTTCAAACAGCATGGTGGTGTTAAATTGAGAGTTTACCCTGGACATGGCCTATATATATATATATATATATATATATATATATATATATATATTTCTATTTAATACAGTCGGCATGTGACTGTTGATACATCATTGATGATGCTCATTTCTAGAACTACCTGGGTATCAGATGAGCTTTTTCTTGAAGGTTTCCACAATACATTTGATATTTAACAGAAATATGTACAGTAGAATATTTTCAGATAATCAGTATTCCTGTTTATTGGACATTGTGCAGGTTGGGATTTGACACCTATTTTTTCAACCTACATTTATCTCTCCATCTACATCAGGGTGTCAAAAGTCCATTGACACAGTGACAGTGTCACTAGGAAGTTAGGATTTAATTGAGAAGGAAAGAATGAGAAAATGGGCAAAGGTTTCTTAATATTTATTTTAAATAGTCTTTATTTTCTTTATTTTAAATTTAATTCAATTTCCAAATGGTTTGTATCTAAAGTATTGATCACCAATTGCTTAAGGCTGAGGATTACCCTGATGCACTTGCTTAAGGGACCATGATCTACATAAGGGGCATACCTACCTACCTACCTACCAATAGAAGGAAATAGCATGAACAGTGGCAGAAGTGAACTCTCTTCCTAAAGAAATTAATAAGCAGCTAAATGGTTATTCTTAAGCAGCAACAGATTTCGTAATCCTAATTTACATATTTTACAAATATCAATAAATAAAGAAAGAAATAACAAAATTAATTTGCATAATAAAATTCACTGAAATCAAACATTTGCAGGAAATATAATTTGTGCTTAATGGAAAATCTTTCTGTCTCTGCTTACAAACTGAAGGATGTAAACACAAGCGTAATGGAGGGGTGACAGAAGTAGCAGATACAGGAGAATGTAGGGAAGGTAATCCCTCCCACAAGTGTAGGCATAGGAGTGGCTGGATGGGGATCGCTATTTGTGTCACTTAGTGTACAGTAAAATAATTCCAGCTGTATAACATCAAGTAACAGAAGACTGCTGAGCACAATCTCTCAATGCTTCCTCAAAGAGAGATTGCAGGGAAGCTGGCTTAAACGGGCGGCTTTACTGTGATGAGCTGATGCTGGAGGTTGTGAAGTTGCATTTCTATTGTTATGAATTCTGCTTATGAAAACAAATTAAATGACTTGTTAAAATTACTCCCTCATTCCATAGTTTGTTTTTTTAATGGCTGAAACCATCCTCAGCATCTTCATCCATCATCCTTTGATGACCTGGTCTATCGCTATCACATCCAGTCCAGTTTACTAGACATCACCTCTTAAGTCCTGGTTGACCACTCATTCCTTTTGCATAACTGCTTTGCACGTACAAGGAATGAAGGAGCAAACTTCATCTTCTATGTTTTAAAATTCTATCACTGGTGATGCCTTGTAGACCTGTCAGTTTCTCTCAGTTTTAATTCTTCATTTCACCTGTCACTATATCCAGTGTTAGTTCAGCATCACTAAGTGTGTCAGTAACTGACATTCCAGCTGTTAACATTATCCTCTTAAGAGATATTACTGCAAAGACAATCATTTAATAGTTCTAACATCTTTTAAAATCTTTGTATAGAAATGTTTCCTGAATTAATTGCTTTATTTATATTTACAGAACAGATAACTATATAGAATATTGAGTATTTTTGGGGATAAGGAATAAAAGGTAACTATTAGAAGATAAAAGGGACAAAACCAAGTGTTCACTTTACTGAGGGGCGATGGATAGCACAAAGAGTCATCTGTAATTACATGGATAACCATGACAACACCAGTGTTCACCATTACCAAGTTGACCAATCAGTACCCTCTGTTCAAAACTATCCAGAATCAGAGACCCTTCCCATCTCTGTTACTGGAGAATGAACACAGTGACAGATCCTGGCAGCACCATCAATTGAAGCTTCAGATGCATTCTGAAAGAAAAAAAAGTGAAATAATAGAATAACTGCATCTCAAAGTGTTGACGTTTTGCAGAAAATACTCTGCCACTGATTATATCAGGGAAAATATAGCAAACTCCAACAGCAGTCAGAGGATTAAATGCTTCATGAAAATAATCATGATGCTACCAGATGTTGCAACCCCATTTGGTTTCCTAATTTGGGAACCACTGATCTAACAATAAAAGCAACATTGACAATGATGAAAAAGGATCAGTTTACTTCACAACAGCAAGAAGTATTGGCCTGGATACATTACTGACTCATTATTTGCATCTGTTAATTTATAAATGGATGGGAATCTTTGCCTGAGATGAAGGCTAAAGTTAAGAGCAAGAGGAGTGTACTTAATGCCCAATGTCTTGCTGTTGAGATCAGCCAATATGAAATAAAAAAGAACAGCTCAACTAATTTTCGGTGTCATTTCTGCATCCAATTGGGTAAAAAATCTGTTAATGTCTTTACTGATCTATCACTCGGTGGAACGAGAAATTTAAAGACAACAAAAAAAAAAAAAATGTCACAAATGAAATTGTCTCTCTCTTTCAATAAGGAAGAAGATTCCTCCTGGATAATCTGCTGTTGTATTTCTTGAGGAAGGTCAGGATCTCACCATCATCTCTCCATCTCCCTGCTGCTGATGGCCAACACCTCAGCTTCTATAACCTCAAAACCTTAATTTGTGTTCCTGCTAAAGGTGCAGCCATTTTCTGTGAAATTTCTCTTTTTGATATAAATGTCAGTAAAATCAGTAATGTAAAAATCTAAATTGTCATAAAGTTACTGTCTGAAATTGTAAAACCTGCTGCCACATGCGATTAAATAACTGAGTTATGTAGAAAGGACTGGCGAAGAGGTAACGTTGTTTATTAGTAAGGGAAAATTGGTAAAGACTGAACAGGCACAACATTTTCCTCTCACTGAAGTCCTGATCTCTGGTGTACTGGTAGTGAAACCACAAAAACAAGAAGGCGGCATCATGCACCCATCACTGAGCAGGCCGCTTCTCACTCACTTTGAGACTTGTGGACCTGTGGCCCAGCTGATGAACCTCCATTGGTTTATATCTGACCCTCCTCTCACAAGATTCACAGTTAGAATTGTGGACAAATACCACATGTAGTTAGTTTACACTGAAGTTCCAAACTGTGCTATTTGCCATTCTGCAGCTCAACAAAGCAATTTATTGGGATAGAGTACACAGAGGCTTGATAAAAATAAATAGACAAAAGCAAATGATTGAAGGTTACGGGAACAAGTCTATAGCCCAGAGGAAGACTCAGCGTGCAAACCTTTAAGGGCTGTGGGTACATAAAGTGGCAGGTAAAACAGTTTAAGAAAAATAGCAAAACAAACGTATATATATATATATGAAATGAATAATAAACATTTAATGACAGGTAGAAAAGTGAATTATTTTCTTTCAAATGACAAATGCATCATTTTGACCTCACATTTTGACAGGATTTCATATGCTAAATGGCACCGTCTATTGCTTGTATTTCTAGTTCTGTTGAACAACTAATAGAAATGGTGGACTAATTGCATAACCTTTTAACCAGTCTACAAACAAACCGGGGGTTGGATCACCTGCTACCGAAGTGGGAAACCTTGGAAGACATCTGCCCTGATAAATTGGAAAATTATGACATAAATTTAATACTGGTACTTATACGTCTTGTATACACAAACATTTTTTTCTCCTAAATATTTCTTTCTAAAACCTAAGTGTAACCTATATGCTGAGGAATATGGTAATAAAAGGGTTGATAATAAATAATCATGCAGAACAAAGCCGTGTTTATATACCTACTTGAGCATATGTTTAGAATATTGGCAGGTATCTGTCAACAAATGAATTATTTTGCTTATCCTCTCCTTCCTTAGTCCATCAAAATATTAAATATTGATGAGATTATTTTAAAAGTGTAATACCTGATTTCTTATTAATAAATGTGGTAGTGGATTTTTACATATATATATATGTATATAACTATACTGACATTTTCTCATCTAATCACTAGGTGACAGTGGAACAGACTAAAGAAAATCCCAGTTGATGTCTCCTCCTAATTGGTTTGCTGGAAGATTTCCAGAGAATGAATTTTAAGATCAAAAACAATAGCGAAGAATTATGAAAAAAAAATGTTTCTGATGGGAAATTTAACAAGAATGTTATTCTGAAAAGTAAAGAGAATTAATGCTGCAAAGAACAATAGGTGTGTAGATAGGAATACAGTTAATATTATCAGACACAAGTGATGCGTGGAGTACATCCATGGCAGGCTGCTGCTAACATATCGTTCCACTTGCTCCGGTTTGCAATTTTTATTACAGCTGACAGCAAGTGATGCATCAACTGTAGGCAAAGGAATACATGGAATATTATACGTGGCATAGCCATGGTAACCAGAAGGTGAAGAGTAATCATGGAAAATCTTATAGTTTGTATAAATTGTAGGTAAAGTTAAAATAACCATTAGGAGTTTTAAAAAAAATGTAAAATTCTTAATTGTGTGTTACCTGCTATTAACCATTGGAAATCCAATATTTAATATGCCCAGATTTCTAGACATTTTTAAAAATTGCTACAAAAAGACACCTACTTGATTAAATTGATTTTAAAATTTTCATGCAAAGACTCAAATAACTCAAAAGTCTTGGGGTTCAGGTCAGTAATCTAAATGAAAAAGAGATATGTCCAGAAAATGAAAGGAAAGGGAAAAAATGAAAAAAAATATGTTTAATTTATAGCCCAGAAGGTAAACAAAAAAACATAGAATAAATCACTTGACTGTTGAGATAAAGGAGCCAATATTGATTTAATTTCTTGAATCTCCTTACTGTGATTAAATTGACATTAAGCCTATCGTCTCCACCCCAGTAATCCTCAATGGATGACAGAGAACACCACTAGAGAATCTTATGTCTCCTTCCTGGAGACGTCCATCCAGGTGCTGTCAGCTCTGTGCACCTACTTCTGGGTCTGTGTGGTGCAGAATTACTTTCTCTAACCAGGTGTTAGGAGAAATTATTGGTAACAGCTCATATTAGAAATCCATTGGTCTCAGGTAACTAGGCAGGCTGGCAAACTGTGAAGTCTGGCATGTGATGGAGTTTGTCTAGTGATGCCCTGCTCTCTCTCCACATCTGGAGTCTATCTATTGCTCCTTCCCATGTTTAATAATAAGAGATCTGAGGTATGAACACATGCAACAAAAAGATTCACTGTTGGATTCTTTCATGTATTAAGTAAATAAACAAACTAGGTAAGGCACTAGCTTCACTAGTAAAATCACCTCCATGGGATAACAAGAGGACATGATGGAGATCAGCATCCTTCTCATTGTACTATCTACAGTATAAATTAAGGTGTCTATTAAATGACTCATCAGAGATTGGGAAACTTTCCCTGTCTGTAAAGACGAGAAACGTAATTAGTAACTTGGTTGTACGAAACTTTTCTTACTATTCATTAATTACATTTGCTTAGCACTTTATATGCCTGTAATGTGTGTCTGCATCTTCAACACACACACACACATGTATTATCAAAAACTTTGGATGATGTGACAAACGGGCATATCGCAATCTCATATAGACATTGTCTGCTTTCATACATTAGATGTGACAAATAAGGTTACATTGTCTTTGATGCATTCTATGAAATCTGTAAATGCCACAACATTATGAGTTATGATGGAAAATTGTCATCTTAATTGTATCAGTTTGCTGACAAATCTAATAGAATATTTCTAAATGTAAGCGTGAGTCTGCTAAGCCGTGGCTCTGTCATATTCTCAGAAACATTTTACCTGCCCACCACATGCATTCGTTCTCAAGCCAGGTGTATCTGTGTTAATAATTATCTCTTTGCTCCCTATCATGGACTCAGTAACGATCCACCAACTTTGTCCTCATCTTCGTGATGAGATGAAACAGTTGATTTGACACACAAACAACTATGGTATTGGTACCACCACCATGGAAGTTTCATTAAAAGTTAATATTGGGCGAAACATGATGTCCACTGTCTTTGATTTCCCTTTGTCTCATTTGCTGAAGTCGGTTATACTTTAGTTGATGAGTGCAGTTGCATCTAACGAAGCTCAGGATGAATAATTGTTTTGTGAACTAAATACAGAAAATCAAACTAAAGGAGATCTGTAAAATCTGTTGGAAATTGACTTTTCGTTTGGTATTTTCAAAAAAAATATGTTTAGAAAGGGACAGGTTGATATAAATATTACTGAAGGACAAAGGAACGGATGGATGTCTGTTGCATGTAGGGGCTCATACACAGAATACTTGGCAAAGCATGGTTTTCAGTGAAAGTAGATTAAAGATACAGCAAGTGACTGGGTGAGTATTTAGTTCTTTTTTGCAAACTGTCAGTCAGCATCTCACTGTTTTCTTCATAAGATCTTAGACGCTTTACTTCTCACTTGTAGCATTTCTGTAAAAAAACAGATTCAACATGGTTTGACCACGTGTGTGTGTGTATGTGTATGTGTTTGTGTGTGTGAGTTTGTATATGTGCATGTGTGTGTTTGTGTTTGTATGTGTGTGTGTGTGTTTATGTGTGAGTTTGTATGTCTGTGTGTTTGTATGTGTGTGTGTGTTTATGTGTGAGTTTGTATGTCTGTGTGTTTGTATGTGTGTGTGTGTGTACACAAATTCATTTAATAAATCTGAAAACATCGACCATTACCTTGCCTCAATTTCTCCTATAAACATATGGTAACTGTTGACAACTTACTCATTAAATCATATATTTTTTTGCTGACCTTTGAATAAATCATTTTTCTCTACTCTTGCTCAAATTTACTCTGTTGTTATTTTAATCACATTCTGCCCTGATCGTACATCAAACACATCCACCCGACAACTGAGAGATTGTTAGCAAATACAACAGCACAGGTGGGTGCTTGTAGACTGTGATATAATTTTACTCTCAGCTCAGGTAAGAGAACAAAATTTACCAAAAAAATTAAATGCATGTTTTTGTGACTGTCAGCGTAAAATGATAACCTGATGTTTAAAACAATTCTGGTGTCTATCAAGGGTAATCACAGCAATAAACTGACTAATACTTCAGATTCTCACTCTACTCAATCTTATTTTTTGAAGTATTACATAAATGCAGTACTGTTTTAGATCATTAGACTAATGAGATTATAATGTATTCACTCACCAGGTTCATTATGCTACTAAGGATAAAGTTATCATTGATTGCCATACAGACTCACGATGTAGTCAACTGAGCTGTTACTATGAATATCAGAAGAAAAGATCGTCAGCAGGCAATGGAATTCTCACTGGATAAAGGTCAGTAATGTACAAGATTTTTATAAGGACAGAGTTCTGCACAGGTACGACACATCCAGCTGATGGTACAACTTGAACACAAGTAAATATTTATTAATAAAAATATGAAATCTAGTGATAAAAAGAAATATCAAAAAGAACACCATTTTATGATTTGAATAAATAGTGCAACCAGAAGAGGTATCCAATGTTACAAGTACATTCTTGTAGTTCTTAAAATAAAACAACTTTATCAGTCTGCACAATAGCAGACAGTGAGCTTGTTGCTAATGGCTGTCACCATGGTAAGCAAACAGGTTATACGTTTCCTGGGAGTTTGGGAAAGGTATATACTGTAGGTAGCTCAGTTGTCATCAGTTGGTGACTGAAGCTTACAGCTGAACACACCTGCTAGTACTGCCAAAAGAAGTTAGCAGTCTTTGGAAATCTAAAGATGAAGTACGTTGTCGTATCTGTTTTACTGAGCTGTCTTGGGACCCTGGCGTCAGCCAGGAGCATCATAGAAGCCAAGTTTAAACAAGTGGAGTCTTTGAAGAACAAGATCAGTGACCACAGTCAGATTATCAGGTATGACGAGGTCCGGTCCAAGGTCTCCTGTGCCAGAGAGTGTAGCAACGACGACCACTGTTCATCGTTCTTTTTCAAAAAAAGTCAACGTTTCTGCAGCCTTCAGTCTGAGGATAACATCAGACTGGATCAGACAACAGACGTGGAGGGAGCGATGTTTTTCAAGCTAAGTAAGTGAACCTTTTCTTGGTTCTTTTTAATAAATATTTAATAAAAATTATTCAATCATCATTATTTTTCATTGTTTCTCAACATGATATTGATATCTACGTGATGCAGAGATTGTCTTACCTTTAATGATGACAAAGAATGTTAAGTGACTGGACAGGGAATTCTAATGATTTTTGAAAACTCTCTGTCTCTTACAATTCACTACAACTTAGAACTGCACTGAACTGTCATGTCACATCATCCTCATCCAAATTGGCATCTAGACATTTTGGTAGAGTGGATAGGTAAGTTAGTCACCTGTCCTTCCCATAGACCCTGCTACATCATTGTTAGAAGAAACACCTTTACAGCAATGTCTTTCTAGCTCCTTTTCTCAATTGTGTGTGTACCAACATGTCCTCATTGAAATCCCTAACATCACGAAAAACATTAAACTGCACTACCTCCCTAGAATATATCATTTATGAACAGAACAAAATCTCTGCTGTTTTCCGTATCTTCAGTTCAAATTTGTTGGAGAATGAATAGACACTTGGAGACCAGTCATAACTTAGTTACATTAGTATAAAAAAACACCCTGCTGATATAATTCCCATTTCAAAAGGTTGGTAATCATTTGTCTTAGTGATAGAATACTTTCACTTTATCAGATTCAGATATTCTGACAAGGATGAAAAGTACTTGAAACCTATTAAAAATTAAACAGAATGCTGAACAGAAATAGCTTCGTTTTTCATGGTTTAAAAAACTAGACGGCTTCATGAACAATGAGCAGAATACAAATTGGAAGGATGCTACAGAATGCTGCCCTTTCACACTACATGGGTCCCCAATTAGCTCAAAGGTTCAGTGAATGAGGTACAGGGGGACTATTTCGCTATTGTCTCACCTGGTTGGCCAATTCAACTATTTCAACAAAAGGATGTAAAAAAAAGCAACTCATCAATCCGATTCCTCACTGGTTTCAGATTTCCAATTAGCTAATTTAATTAATACAGATGATGATCCAGTGTATAGTCAGTAAATACAGTAAAAGAGACGGAAGAATTTTTATTTAATAAAAGAAAATAAAATATTTTATTGTAAACTGTACAAAAGATGAATTTTCCTTTTTGTATACTTTATGCTAAATTCTCAGATATATACTTACAATATTTATTATAAACTGGTCGCATAATCACAGTATAATACAGAAACTGGTGAATCTTCAGGGTATTTCTTTACCTGCAGCTGTATCTCTGACTGAACTCACCTGTGACAGTGCATTGGATGCTATGTGGACTCGCATCTGTTAATGTCTTCAAATCCACTGTGTCATCATCTTTTGATTTCAACAGTGTACCCCATTTTTTGTTATTTTTCACCTCCAAATTTGTTGGTTTGTATCAAAACAGGCAGTAAATCTATGCAGATGTAGTAAGTCTCATCAGCATTTATCAGGAAGGTATTTGGAAAACAAAATTTCTATTGGGAACGGTTTTCAGTGGCTGAGTTAGCCAACATGGATGGGGGTCCAGACAGATTGCTTATAGATGTGTAATTTGAAAAATGGGCTAACATATTAACTCCCTGTATCTTAATGGGTCAATCTTTGGACAAATGCGAAGAACTTATTTGATTGAGCAACAGATTCTTCGAGATTCAACAAAAAGTACAGATTATAAAAGCTAAAAGTAGAGAAACCATGAGATCTTATGCACGATAAATTATCCTCGTTTAATAATGTGCAAGAATCATTGAATAGTGCAGCTTGTAGCAGAAAAACAGAGGTTAAAGTTTGTATTTCACACTTAGAACAAAACCCTTCTTCGTCTTCTAATCCCCTCTCGTCTCTCCCACCTTCACCTGTTGTTTTGTGCTCGTTAACAGTGAATTAAAAAAGTCCTCTTTTCAATGACGAAATATTAACTGTTATTTTAATTCACTAAATTATAACATATTGAAAACACAGTTAATTCTTTACATACATCACCAAAAAATAGGGTTCTATGGCTAAAACTTCTGCTCCTTATAACTGTTCTCTTCATTGGGGACTCCTGCACCAGCAAAGTCACCAGACCACAAGAACTTGTTCTCCGGCTCTGAAGAATCTGTGAAGTAGCACCACCAGAAAACTGACTGCCACTCAAATTTACATTTAAAAAGGTCTAAAGAAATCTTAACTTCTTGAAATGTATTTGGTTTTTTGTTTTAAGTAGAGTATATAAGAACTTCTGGTAAATAAATAGAGCAGCTTCAGAATTGAATAATCATCCTTATGTTACACATCCACAAAATATGGCCCGGATACAATGGGCCTGGAAGTCTCCCGCTTTCCTACAGTCCCTGGAAACCCGAAATGTTTCTCAAGTCCATGGAGCCTGCAGCCCTCCCAGGTGGGCCATCATTCCACACAGGAACCAATTGTGTGAACATTTCAGAGGTTAATCAGCTTCATTTGTCTTTCTTCTTGTGTTGGCAGGTCAGACGCACTAACATAAAGGTGTGTGAAGGTGGAATACTTACTCTCTGTTTACCACCTGCCCTTCTAATTATTAAAAAAAAGGAAATTTGTTTGACTCTTGCAAACAGTTTCCCTAGAGAAACCCTCATCGTTTAATGTTTCTCTTCCACTGATCTGTAGAATAATTTCGCATATATTTTCTTAGCCAGCAAAGGAGATTGGACAAGTAAGGGCTACACCTTTAGTGAGACCGCATGGGTCTGGTACAAGGGGTACCGTCAGCCGATAAACTGGACATCAGCAGCAGAGGTGTGCGAGAGAGATGGAGCCGCCCTGATCTCCCCCATCACCAAGCAGAAGAGAGAACTGGTAGATGCCATAAGAAAAACTGTTCTTCGTGGTGGTTGTAAGTGTGATATGATTTTGTTCTCTATATTTCCCCCTGTTCCCCTTCCTTTCACTGCATGATAAACCAGCAAAGATGTGTTCTCTTAGAAACCCTAAACAGATTTCTCCACAGGCAGGAAACCAACAATAAATAAATGCCAATTTTTTCTGGTTTTCATGTTTTCCTCACTGATTTCAGGAACCGGCAGAGATGTTGGACATTCAATAAAACCCTGATCCTCTGACCTTTAACCCCAAACCAACCTAATTAATCCACCAGTTTGAAAGCAAATGTCACGAGTTAATTTGCATGGTAGGGAAATGCTCTGCCAACATTCTTTGATTGACAGGAACTAGTCCTGGAGTAAATGATGGAGCCCAGATCTATGTTTGTCCCCTTGTCAGTGTTGCCTGTATTTCTGTTGTTTTAGTGATACCATGGGTTGGCTGCAGGAAGGAGAGAAGAAAGTGGGTCTGGATGGACGGGACAGCAGTGGGTAAGAAACATTGGCGACCTGGTCATCCTGAGAGTAACAAAAATTGCTGCCACCAATATAACCGCCGATTGGCTTCTATGAGATGTGATCTCAATAAGACATTTGTGTGTGAAATTCCCCCTTAGTGAATTGAGCATCCGCTCACCACATCTACTCTCTCCCTTTCATTGGATTTCTCTCACTTTTCTTCCTCTCTCAGTCCCAATGAACAGATAGCAGCCAGCATTTCTCACCAGCCTCTCTCCATAAATTAATATTCATATATTTGCTTTTTCAATTCTTCAAATATTTTTACCACCAATTAATTGCAAATGAATAATTCAAATAATACATTCTAATTATATTTAACAGATTAGGTAAACTCCAGGTGTGCACATTTTGTTTTGAACATCAACACAGGTTACATTCTATAAACACCTGTCTGCTATAATAATTTACTCCATAAATAAAAGGAAATTTAAATAATTAATTTTACCAAACTTTGTTACAAGAGAATGAGAAACTTTTCTGCTAAAACAACAACTGGCTGCTGTATATCTGTTTACCTGACTCTGTCACCTGTAATAGACTCCTCTCAGTTTTATATTCAGAGTCTTCACTGTAGAGAAGAGTAAAACTTTGTCATTGTGTTGTATTGTTTACTCCCACCTCAGTCTTCTGCACCTGCCGATATCCCTGTCTATTTTACTGATCACCTGTCTAAAATTTGTTCTCACCCAATAAACTCACCTGTGTTTACCTTCTTGCTGTTGTTGTTTTTATTATATCTATGACAAAGGAGAAATCCAGTTGATATAGGCTGAACAATGACAGGAAATTCCTGGAGTCTGTAGGACAGATGTCACCAAAGGAAACTTTACCAGGAATGGAACAAAATCAACAAATTAGATTAATAATTGAGCTTTATGAAAATAGACAACAGAGAACTTGATATAAAATGGAAATTAGAGATATTCAAGATGGATTCTTGTGATTTTTTTACATTGAACCATAATAATAGTTTGGATTTTCTATAAAATTAGAACAAAGTCAACTTTTTTAGAGAATATTATCATTCATATATTATAGCTTGTTTCTAAGCAGTATATATTTTACTTGATCTTTGCTTAATTGCTTTATTTTTTTTAAAGCTAAATAGAATTTCTGAAAACTAACGTTCATTTATTCCATTATAATTTCAAATTTAATTTTATAAACTGTATCCTATCACCTGGATTGATAGAACACACATTCTTTTCTATACACGTCTAAGCTGGAAGCAATCTCTAGGCAGGTATGGAATACAAGAGTGAATTTGTATTTTCATTAAAGCAACCAGTGCACATAAAGCAATTCTTGGTAATGGAGGAGAAATGTTAGTCAAAAACTATTTTGTCTGTAATATTTTTACTTACTCAAAATGTTGAAATAGATATTAGAGTTTGTAAAAAAAACAAACTGGAAGAGGCATCTACATAGGTGGAATTCCACAAGATGATCACTTTAAAAGTTTAATTTGTGACATATTTTCTAAGGTAATAACTACGACTACAGGGTAACTGTGTGTATACTAGTATCAGTGGACCAATGGAAACAGCAGAGGGTATGTGGCTGGTTGTGTGCCTGGAGAATACTGTATGTACTAGGCGTTCATTCAAAGTTGGAGCCCTAGTAATTTATTTTCAAAATTTAAAAAATATATATATATAAAAGTTACACATTCTATTGGAGCCATATATCAACAAATTATCTTATCATTTCTAGGAGATTTTGTTAAGTAGTATTTCCAAGTAACATCCATCCATAGAAAAGTCAACTGTCCCACAATGCATTGCTGATCCTTCGAAATGACTGAACATCAGTGTTATTTTTTATTGTTTAGAAAACTTGATAAAAGCTTAAAAACTTTTGTTAAAAAAAAGATGAAAGGATAGGGAAAAACAAGATAAAATATCATAACTTAAGGACTGGAGGTAAACACCAATGTGGGTTATCTAATATATATATAAACATTGTCACCCAGTTCCTAAGAGTTCAACTTGATCATCCCAGTTATCCTGAACCGCAACATAAATTATGAACAGCGACAGTTCACCATTACATCGGTTGCAGCAGAACCACACTTTACCTGCTTTCAAGGTTACTTTGTAGAGGAACTTTTTCTGACGAAGGCGATACATGTTAAAATACCCTGCATTGTCTGTTTCCAAATATGGGTCAGAATTGGTTTCATTAGGGGCCCAGTGCATGAAACCAATAAATGTCTGTGTGAGATTTACAAAAACAGAACAGTTTAAACCATGGAGACCAAAATGAATAGAATATCTCATCCGGTCTAACAAAAATGAGCTTCTCACTGGTTATTTTGAAAATATATCAAATTTTAAAATATGCATATATTAGAAAATAGCAAACTAAGGTACTGAGAATAAAACTTGTGTGAAGCAAGAGCATCACTGTAATCTTTTAATCATTAGTTATTTATTAATTTAATATTTTCATGTCTGGGTATCAAATAAAAATCCTTGTTGGTATAAAATGTATTTTTCTGGTCTCTTCTTTCCATGGATCAGTAAAACAGGCGATGGAGACGACGTTTAAAAACTACAATTCACTGGCTCTCTCTCCATGGTAACACAAAACAATCAAGCACCACTGCTGAAAACAAAGTGGTGGCTGCTGGTGTATCTTCAGAATCAAATCAACAAAGGTGATGTCTGTCTCTTTCATAAGGTCTACCATGGTTATTATCCTTTAATACGACTTCAAGCACTTACCTTTGATCCACAGACAACACGTTATTTTGTTTCAAATCAGAGTTTGGTTCAACTAGATATTAATTATGTTAATATATTAAGTCTGTGATTAATTATACAATATCACGATAATCTTTAAAATGTTTTCTTAATTGAATTTGGGGTGTAAAGAAAGAATCAGTTCAGTTGACATCAGTTACCCACCAATATAATTTATGTATGGGAATTTATTTGGTAGTAGGAGAAATCCTTTCTGCGGCAACCCATCGTTCCAGTTTTTGTTTACTCTCTAGATAAGAATTGGGTTAGAAGAAACCACAGAGGTAAATAAAAAATGTTGTGCTATAGTCATAATAATGCAGTTGGAACGTTGAAGCTGCTTGATATAACATGTTGATAAAAGAGTGATGACTGCCTTAAATTAGGAACAAAGCGGTAGAAGAACAAAAGCTGAGCTGATCTCTTTGGCTTGAGTTGAGAAAATTAGCAGACATCTTGAAAAACAGGTTATGTTACATTGACGCTAGTGCTGATACAATTCAAAGTACACCAAACTATTTCCTTGGGATTTTAATAGTTCATCAGTCCGTTGTCTTGGTGAGAAAATATGTTCTCTTTCTCTTCGCCAGGTTACTTATACATCATCAGGCAACCGGGACGGCAAGGATTTGATGGCTGTTGAAAATCAATCAGATAAGACCGGGCTGAATATTTAGGAAATGGCTTCATTCTCTTGGGTTTAAGACAACTCTGGAGGGCTCGGCCATATAACAGAGGGACAGGTTCTGCGCCATTTGAGTCCATTTTGGTAAAGAAGAAATACCCCTGATGCTGATATCGGCTGAAGAACGGGACCGGAATGCTCCTCAGTTTCACAAGGATCGGAAATTATGACACTGGATGCGATGTGTATGACTTTTTAGATAATGCTGTTGGTCCAAGAACATCAGAAATGAAAAACATGGTTGGTAGGAAGATATTTTTACCAAATATGTTGTTTCTGTTTTGTTTTTTTTTTTTCAGAGTAAATGGTGAATGTTCAGATTATAATCTCTTTGCAGAGTAAGAAACTGCAACAGCTCTGATGTCGCTTGTAAAAAAAAATGGGAGTGATTTTAATGAATTCTATTTCGTTGCTAAGAAATAAGGGGGGGTGTTGACCTTCTACACCGCATTTTCTCCGATAAAAGGTTAGTTTCTTGATATTTTATCAGGTGAGTTTTTTATTTGTTATTTTACACCTAAGACAGGAAGGAAGTGATAGGGTTGGGTCCTGGAAGCAGTCAGTGGTAAAAGAAAGAAAGGCGGGGATGGTGAGAACAAAAGCATTTGATTAGAATTAGCCAAAATTCTTCTTTTTGAATGTTTTTCGATAGTATAATAATTAGACATTAATCATTGGAGAAATACTTCCAAAGGCAGTAAATCTGTCTGCCAGCTGAAGAAGAGATGCAAGACACACAAAAGAAACTGAAGTGGAACCCGTTATTGGATTACTGATGTTGGCAGGAATAAGCAAGTCATAGAAACAAAATCATGAAAACCTAAATGTATTTAGAGCAGAAATATTTTACTATGACACTGAGAAGGTTTTCTGAAGCCTTGGGTTCTGTGACGTTTATGACGATGGACGAAGAAGGGAGGTGAGTGACAAACTGGCACCAATTACAGGTCTTACAAATATGCGTGGCAAACTTCCACAAAGGCTGCACTGTGGAAGAACATACTACCATTAATGGACATCTTCTATTCTTAGCTTCAGGGGTTAATATGGCATTTGCAAAAAAACTTGTTATACACAAACAATGACTATTTATGTTTAGTACTGGTCAAGGGGATGCCATAAGACAATAAGTGTGGTCTATACAGGGTGTTGAACAAAACATGGCTGAAGATGGTGACTATTTGTGTAGCTTCCCTATAGAATGAAAGAACAAGAAAGAGATACCATGGGAATTTGTCAGCATTGGTAAGAGAGGCTTGAAGAGAAGTCTATTGTGTTCTAACAGAACATGGTTGTTGCTCCATGCATTCAAAACAGGAAGAGATTTGTTATTTTCCTATCTCCAATGCACTGCTACTCGAGAATTGGCAGGAAAACATGGAAAAATAGCGAGTAGTGATGTTGCTAAGGTGTTGATACAGTTGGAAAAATGTGTGTAACTTAATCTGTCGCAAGTAAATGTAGATAATAACCCTGACCAAATGTTGTCGTCGTACCACCAACCCAACACCACACCTTCTGGGCTGACGGACGAGCCAGGGTTTGTCTGTTTCTGGTGATGTAGTCCAAGTTTCTCTCCATCCATGTGCATGGTACTCAGGCTGCTGTAGTAGAGCACGACACGTGTATCAGTAGCAGCAAGGTGTGGACTGCTTTTAACGTTTGTTTCTGTTTTTTGAAATAAACTTCGATGGCCTAACATGGGGAGAGGGTGCTGTTCTCACCCAAGTCTTTATTTTTCCTCTATGGCACAGCCCACACCTGAGGGTAGTGGAACAAAGCCTCTCTACGCACACAAATGCGGCGGCAAGGCAATATTAGCGTGCCCAGTTGTTTCTCCAGCATGTTCACCAGCACGACATCATACCTCAGAGCTGCAATAGTGCAATATGCTCAGATCAACATTCCTGTAGAACATACAGCATAATGCCAGTCCTGAAACCACAAACATTATCCGTGTCCCACAACATGTCACTAAGCCATGCAGTGACCTCATGATGTCCCACAGCTTCACACTGTTCAGCAATTTCTAAACTCCTCTGCCGATCTTTGTTTAGTATTACAGTATTTCTTCAACAGCAACACCGAGACAAGAACGTTAAATTTCTTTCCGTGTGCATTCATTCCCAAGATTCTCTTGCCAATATTTTCCATGCAATAGAAATTATCGAGAGAATGTGCTCCACCATGTTGGCTGTAGTGGATGGGTGTTGTGTAAAATGGTGGACAGACAGAACATCTATTTGTTGAAGGAATTAGTGGACTGTGGTATTTTAACCATATGCATAGGTTGAAAAATGAGGGCCCATCAGTTCACGGCTAAAGATGTAGCATGATGCTGAAAAATTGCACAGCTGAAGAGACCATGGAATCAGCCCCATGTTTCTAACTTTTCCCTTTAGCTGAGTGAATTATACCTCCCTCTGCCTCTTTCTCCGTGTTTCTCTCTGAATTCTCATTTAACTTGTATAGTACCAAGTTTTAGTAGTCACACATATGTATGTACGTACATTCTATAAAAATCTCTAAAATTCAATTTATTTAATATATACCTGGAAATTTTATTTATTTGAATTTCTTAATCTAGTGACCATGACCAATTATCTTTCTGACAAGGTTAAACTGGATTCGAAATCTGCATTTCTCTAATGTTTTATCTGAAGTGAAAGTCCCAGGAGTTCACATATTGGAGAAAACCGAAAGGGAAACATGGGAAGATGGTAAGTAAATGCTAACCTGGCTATTTGTTTGATTGCAACACCCTGGATGGAGTATAAAGTAAATCTGCTGGTCCAAGGTGAGACATGCAGAGAGCTGAGTATTACGGGTTCGACTTGGAAGAGATGCATTGCATTAAAACAAAAACAACAACATCACGGTAGTCGGACTGGCCATGTGTACCAGACCTTAACAACAAACAAACCGACACCTTATGATTAACTATTCAGAATCACTAGTCGTTAGCAATTCAGAAGGGCCACATCATAATTGTGTAGACAAATTTAAGGGTTAGAAATTTCCGTAAAAGTCATCAGATAATTTATTTCCTGTAGCTGCAAGCCAAAGATTTAATGAGTGCGGCCGATCCATGTTGCTAATTAATCTTGCATGAAATGTTCAGGACCCGCTGCACTTAATTATCACAACAAGCAATTTATTATTTTCCTAAATATTATACACAGACTACACCTCCATTGCTAAACAAATTCCAGGTGTGTAGCACAAACAAATACAGTTTTGTGACCTTGTATGTCCGCATCTCATTAACTTCCCACCAAACCAACGACTGCTCAACAGTTGTTAGCTTTTTAGTACAAACTCTGTGAAACTAAGCTGTGCTAATGTTAATATAATCCAAGTGTGACTGGATTAGTAGAACACCAACAGGTGTATTGGACAGTCGGAGAAGAAATGTCTGGTTCAAAGAGGAGATTAGCCAGCAGTTGCCCCCCCCCCACCTACTGGACCTTATCAGGAAATTCTTTCTGCGGTGATCTGTCATTTTTCCTTTGTTCTCTCTGGATATGAATCAGCTCTGAAGTGAATAAGTAAAGGTATTCTTCTATAATCATAGTATTCCATCTGATATGAAGCTGATGTAGCACTGGGGGGGGGGTGGGTAAGGGAGAGAACTCCGTCCAAATTTAAACTGCGAATAGAAGGTCGGCGGCTGCCAATGATGACTTTGTTTCAATTTTCCTTGTGTGGAGGAATTCAACAGTGCCCCCTGGCGGACACAATTGCGTCAGCACCACAGGGGAAGATTCTGCTGATGTAATTCGATTCCCGGTGAAGTGAGGGGGAGACAGACACGAGCGGCCTGTTGGGATCAAAGAGCCCGGCTGACGCCGATCAAACCAGGGACTCACTTCTCCTTGTGCCTCCAGGGGGACTTTGTTTTGGAAGGTCAGACCCCTTTCTCGTCGGCGGAAGCGAGTGTGGAGGAGGAGGAGATCACCCTTCCTTCATTACGGCCGATCGTTGGTGGCACCAGGGACCACGTCTCACACTCAGGCCATCGTGTGAGGGCAACGGGATGATCTGGAACTCTCTAAACATCCACCTACTATCAGCTGTGAGCTGCTGGGTGCAAACCCGACAGCATGGGGGAAGGTGAGGGGACTGCTTTTAGCCGCACTGGAGGAAACTCCAACAGCCCTCGTAAAGGGATACAGCAAGACCTCATTACCATTCAAATATGAAACGATGCTGGGAATGCCCTTTCTGTCGGGATAGCTTGGCGGGAAGATGCTCGTGACATCTCCCATCCCCACCGTATCTCGGGCCGGGCAAATGGAGGGACGAACGGGGTGATGGTCTTGTACAAGGAGCAGCCGGACAGAGTTCCCTGTTGCCCAGGCTGCAAGACCGAGGATCGTGACCCCGAGAAACCTGGAAGGAGGGACACTCTGCCCGCGACAGAACCCAAAAAGCAGCCTGCTGCAGCTGCTCCACATGAGATCATCGCTGGATGCGGCAAAGGCCCAGCAAGGAAGTCAAAACGGAAGCAAACCAAGGCAGAATATGCAGCTGTGCCAACTGCGATTTTGGCAGGGCTCAGCTCGCCCTAAACTGGTTTCTGCCGGAAGCACCGACGGCGCCAGCGGCTGATTCGCCGAACAACAACACACGAGGAAGGAAGAACAAAGGGGTGGGGAGGAGCAGGCCTCCCTAAATCTCCCCTAACCAGAACAACAGAACAACAACAAACTGGAGGAAGGACCAGGAAACTGACCCCTTCCCCGTTGGTGAGGACGACGCTCCTGACGTCGAGTCCTGATCTAACCGAAAACAACACCGGCCGGGCCGCTGAGTTGCCAGGTAACAATGAAGCGCTGGCCAGACAGGAACCTGCATCAGCCGAGGAAGTAGGCACTTAAGGTGGGTCACCCTTTTGTTTTGTTCTTTGTAATAGGCTTTTTTTCCTTTTAAACTTGTCCGTTAAACCTACTATGACTAAGAAATTCGTTATATTCTTTCTCAATATCTAAGGGACCAGATACAAACAGCATATTGATATCTACCGAGGTGTCTTAATATGCAGTAAACATGTTTACAGGAACTACACCTCAACACTCAGGACTGCTGCCGCCAGTATGGATGATACAATCGGGTCGCGTTCCCATTGGCTAACGACACTGGGGCCTTCTCTGTAAAAAAAAATGGACCAGCTTAGGTGGCTCCTTCATGGGCAGGGAGCAGCAAGTTCCTGATCACGAATCTCCTAAAGATAAGCAAGGCGGGGAAATTTCTGATTGATTTGGTGGACATCTTTTCCTTGGCCGGAACGCAATTAAGAGAAAAACACCAGCATTTTGCAAAATCTGTCAACAGGTGTCGATGCAATGTTTTTGTATGTATCTCTTTATAGATTAAATGCTCATGCATTGTGTTAGAATTAGTTATTTAGGAGAGAAGATAAATACAAACCTGAATGGTTTTAAAAAAATATGTTGAGGATGAAAATGACTCAGAAGGTTTTATAGATGAAGATAACATATTGGAGTCTGGCAATAATGATGATTATCATAGCTAAGAATATCCCAATCGTCTTGAGTTTACAGAAGGCGATGAAAGTGGAAGTTAGTTTACAAACAAATTAATTAAACTTGGTAAAAGTGATGTATTTTCTCATAACTAAGAATGAACAAAATTAAAACTTTTGGGTAAATTCAAACAGTAGGAGATCATTATTTTGTAGCTAGAACTATACGTGGATGATTCATAGGAGAAAGAGGATGAGTTAATGCATTCCTACCCGCGTGTCCGTTATTAGGCTTGGGGTTCTTAGACTATTCCAGATTATGATTTTTCAAAATCCATCACACACCAAACTCAATATTAAACGATAATGCAAACAAGGCTAAGAAGCAGCGCGATACATTAGGGAGAGACAATACAGACACAAGATGTGTGTGGAAGGGTAGGAGCAGGATTAACAAACAAATATGGGATGATATTCCTGAACCAATTGATACAAACTTTTTGGGATTAATTGGTTTGTAAAGATGCCATTTTTTTTGGTGAATTTATATATTTTACGGAAAACTGTTGGTGGTCCAACTATGAGTTTCTAGTAGAGGATGTTGTTCAGGGTTTGATGAATTGTGTTATCCTATCTGTCAGTATCAGTTTTCATACTCAGTGTTATATATGTTATATATGTAAAACTAAGGAGAAAAATGTTTTAAGAATTAAGATTAAATTTCATCTAAAGTATAAAATAGGGAAAAGTTTTCGGTGAAAATTAAGTGAGAAAGATTTTCATAGCAACGAATAAAATTATTTAAACCGATTATATATATATATATAAATGAGCCCTTAGCTCTTGGATTAAGTAAAAATGGATGGAGAATTCTAGAAAATGTACCATAATAAATGGAATAAACGAACATTCGCCGAAGATTAGCTTTTTGATAAAACTACAACCTTCATGCACAGAAATGCAGCTGCACACCACCTGGTTGGTAAGAAACTGATGATTGCTCAGATCAGACGTGTCTGTATTCTCCCTCCCAACAAGTCCATCTTATTCCGTGTCTCCAACGTCAACATTTGCGTGCCAGTCTGAAGCAGAAAATTAACAGCTGCTTCTGCATCTAATGAAGGTAAATTCCACGTTTTTCTTCCCTTCTGGCTTCATCCTGGAAATGCAGAGAGCTTGAGGTTTGTCCTCCACCAATACACAATATTCCTTAACAAGTAAATTTCGATGTCCGAACCCTAAAACTGGATGTTCAGCTACTGACAGCTGTTTTCTACTAAAGAACCACCTGGTTTACCTCAATCTACAGGTGAGAACCTACCAAACACAAACAGCCCTCTCGATGTAAACTTTTACGTCAGAAGCAAGGTACTAGATGTTCAGGTATTAACATCAGATCTATTTGAAGTGAGGTTAGCCAACATCAGTCGGAGACACTTTGATGGAAACTTTACCGAAAAAGCAAATGTCACAGTTCTAGAAAGTGGAGGCAAACCCAAAATAATTGTCAAAACCTCATGTTCAGTAAAGTAGACTGAAGATACGACACACGACAGGATATGTGCTCATTTAGCCAGCTTTGTGAAGTCTTATGCTGATGGATGTTTGGCAAAACGAATATTGACAGGTACACAAAGGTCAGCTTTCTGTTGTTTTCTATATAAGATCATTAGAGACCGATTATTTTCCATATGAAGAATTCCTGCACACGTAGAGACTCAACACACGAGTTGTACGCATGTTTGTCTGTGTGCTCGCTACTCGAATCTCATTACCAAATTTGAAACATCTTTTTCTTTGCTTTCCTTCTGTACATCTTCCTGCAAATGTTCAAAACGACAGCCCCCTGATCCTCCCCTACAAACACACAGTATTGTCCGTCTCTAATAATAACTGATCTTCTCCATACACCACCCTGTAGCTAATCCCTAATAATTAATTGCCACGCACAGACACGTGATAAAATTTGAACTCTTTAAACAAATTCCCCGTTTTAACATCACATCATTGCTAAAGAAATTGGTTTTGTTCCTTACATCTACCAAATTCTTTCAAATTTACGGAGCCCCATAATCCACAACCCTAACCCAGTTCCCATTCACCTCATCTAATCCACTGCACTGACCTTTTTTCCCAAAATCCATAACCCATTGATATTTATTAACTAAAAAAAATCTGAAATATTTGTAAATATTTTTAACATTTTTTTGATACACGATAAAATTCCACTGGTCAACAAAATTAAATGTATTATACTCGTTATGAATGCAAACCAACTTTTTAGACTAATTTTTCATGCTGATTTCAAAATTTCACTCCATTTGTATGCAGCACGTATCAGTTTTTCAGTAGATACATGCAAATATTTACATATTTGTATATATGAAATCATTAACGTAATAAATAAGGACATAGTATTTTTAGAAAGTAAATGAGTTTATTGAGTTAAAAATCATCACTATCATTCTACAAAGAGTGAATACACAAAAAATGGGTCAGACAAAGTTAGAACAACAGAGTTAGAAACATTGTGATTTGGATTTCCTGCGGTGTTCCTGATCTGGTTGATCACGCTAAAGTGTCCAGCAGTAGTGAGCCAGCATACTGTCATTCCAGAAGCCTTGGTACCGTTTCTCTATAGCACTAATGTCCTGGTGAAATCTTTCACCATGTTCATCAGACACTGCTCCAATGTTATCTGCGAAGAAATCCAGATGGGAGTCCAAGAAGTGAACTTTCAGTGACATGCGACAACCCATTGCTGAGTAACATTTCAGAAGATTCTTGATGCCATCCTTGTAGTCCATTGCCTTCTTGTTGCCCAAGAAATTCTCACAGATCCAATTGAAAGCATTCCAGGCAGGCAGTTCCAGTTCATCCAGTGTTGTCTTGAAGTTGACATCTTTGAGTACTTCTCTAATTTGGGGTCCGACAAAGATACCCTCTTTCAACTTCGCCTGTGTGATTTTGGGAAACTATTCTACAATATATACTCAAACCCTCTGGCATTTCTCTTCCCTAGTGTCTTTACAAACTGTTTCATCAGTCCAAGCTTTATGTGCAAAGGAGGCAATAGGACATTACATGGATCTACAAGAGGTGTATTCTTGACGCTAGACAGTCCTGGCTGGTATGATGTTCTTCTCTGCCAGTTTGATTCCGAATAATGTCTGTCAGTTGCCCGACTATCCCATAGACACAAGAAACAACAGTATTTTGTGAAACCTGCCTGCATTCCCATTAACATCATACCAATTACGACTGGACAATTTGAGATGTTGAAATACCTATTTCATCAGACAAAACTTGATTGGTTAATTTAAGATGATGAAATATTGCATCTGAACTATGCAGCAATGAATAATGTAGTTTATTTTAAAGGTATGTTTCCATGATGTAAATGAAATACATGCATACACGTCATTAATTGGAATTTCTATGTAATGCATGAGCTAAAACCAAAAAGATTTCTCATCTTGAAAACTGTACGTGATGTCAAAAAACTAATTGTATATTTGAAATCAGCATTAAAGACTACACTAAGTACACCTTGACATATGCTTGATGAAAAATACTTGTTGACCAGTGTTCTTAATTCTATAGCACAGATTCACTTTGATGTGGTTTTAACAAAATTCTGCACAAAGCGACAATTATCTCTCATTAAATGCATCATCCACCCAACAGCTAGAAGCCTGTTAACAGGAATACTAGCACAGGTCAGTTACTTGCAATCTACAGCAAAATTCTCAACTTGCCCTCGGATAATGAAGCAAAACAGCCGAAGCCACGTTTCCGTGACTGTTACTGTGAGAGTACAAACTGATGTTTAATACAATTTCTGCCATTCTCTCAAGAATAAACCCCCCCAAAAAAGTGATAAACAGACTGAGAATTCTTTAGATTCCCCCTCCACTCATTATTTGTTAGTTTCTTGTACTTCACAGAAATTCAGTGCTGCGTTAGACCGTCAGACCTGAGAGGTCACAATGTATTCACCCACTGGATTCTCCGTAGGACCGAGGATGAACTTATAATTTATTAACACACACAAGCATGAGATAGTCGGCTCGGCCACTACGGCCGACATCAGAAGATAACTGATGAATGAACATATGCAGACGAGAAAATTCTTCCTGTTAGAATTAAAAAAGGATAAAAAGTTTGTAAAGTACAAGATTTTTGTAATGTACAGTAATTTTAAAGCTCTGCACATGTGCGACACATTCAGCTTAAAGCGCAACTTTTCATTTAATGGGAAAACAAAGTTAGTCTTCTAATGACTTGAATAAACAAGGAAGCAAAAGAATTATCCAAAGTTTCAGGTAAATTCTCTTTCCACATAAAAAAAAAACAAAAACAAGTTTTTAATGTTTAATAACCTGGATAAAACAGACAAGCAGCCATCGGCTGTCTCCATGGTGAACAAACAAGTTGTAAATAGGAAGAGATAAACTGCACGTAGCTGAGTTTTTATCAGTTGGTGACTGAAGCCTACAGGTGAGCACTCCTGCTAGTACCGTCCGTTCGTCTCTCTCTATCATCGGTGACCACAAAAACGAAACTAGGAAACCTTGGAAATCCACTTTTAGAATTTAGAGATGAAGTACATCATCCCAGCTGTTCTAATTAGCTGTGCTACAGCACTGATGACTGCCCAGCACACCAGAGAAACCAAGTTTAAGCAAAGGGAGTCTGTGAACAAGGGGATCACTAAGCACAATTTGATTTTCAAGTATAACAGGGCTCGGTCAGAGCTCTCCTGTGCTACAGAATGTAGCAACAACGAGCTCTGCTCTGTCTTCCTTCCCAACATCAATCGGTATTTCTGCAGCCTTCATTCCCAGGAGGAAATCCAACCTGAGCAGACGACTGACACGAATGGACCAACAACCTTCAAGCCAGGTAAGTGATCCTCTTCTTGGTTCTTTGTAATAATTAGTATTGTATTTTAAGGAATAACAGTATAAGGGAGATTAGTTATCCATCTGTTATATTGACTGTCAGGATATTGGGATCTAAGTGATGCAGAGACAGACTTAACTTTAATATGGCCAGAAAATTTAGGTGACTGGAGTCAGGGAAACATCATAACTTTTGTGACTCTTGTGCCATTTACTGCAACATAGAACTCAGCAGATCTGTCACATCAAGATCATCAAAGTTATTATCTAAACTTTCTACCACAGTGGACAGATGTGCCTGCAGTTCACTGGCTCCTGTGATGGAATCTGCTACATCATTGGTAGCAGACACTCCAGTAGAGAACAATGTCAACATGTACACCTTCACCTTCCTAACATAACAAAATAGAATATATAATTTATAACTAGAAATAACTGAAGAACAGAAGCTCTGCTGCTTTCCATGGATGAAGTTCGAGATTGTTGAAGAATTAACGGACACTTTCTCAGGGCCGGCGGTGTGACCCGTGGCGAGCGAAGCTTCCCCAAGCTGGAGTTGATCAAAAGACACTTTCAATTCCTCAATGATGGAGAAAGGTCAGTTGCGCTATCCACCTTGTCTACAGAACATGGAATTGCAAAAAGAAAAACCCTGAGCTGAAGGAACTTGTTTCTACATTTGATAAAGTAAAAGGACAGAAAATAAAATCCAAAATACTAATGATCGATCACCTTTGTTCCAGAGATCCAGTTTGCATCATGTGAGCCGATTACACGTGATCATGAGAATTTATTCTCACACACCCTGTGAAAAGTGTAGAACAGTGAGAATGGACAATCAGTATCATATTCTTCTTTTTATGTAAAATGAATATGTATTTATAAATGTCGAAGTTTCATGCATACTAATACACAGTGTCCATTATGAAAAGTCAATTGTAAGGGGGTGAAAAGCTGAGGGCTTGTCTAGGGTGCCCGTTGTCTTTTATCTGGCCCTAATCTTGGTGACCACTTATGTTAATACAAGCTAAAATTTTGCTGATATAATTCACATTTCATCAAGAGAAGTACAGCATCTTGTACCCTATTGAATTCTACCTCATAAAGTTCAGATATCCCACCCAGGATGAAAAGGATTTAAAATCTGTTGGAAATTAATCAGAGAAAAGTGGGAAATAGCTTCATTTTTTGTAGGGTTTGAAGCCTAGAAGGACGGCTGCCATAATTGAGGAGCAGATTGCAGTTGATCCGGAATAAAACTAGAGCCTCACAAAGTACAAAGGTGACAGTCAAACTGAGCTGAATGTTCAGTAAGGAAGAAAATAAACTTATTCATCCGATTCTTCACTGGTTTCAAATTCAGTTCACTTCATTAATACAGACATTGTCCCAGTGCAAAGTTAGTAGATACAGGTAGCGGAGGTGGAAAGATACATAGCAAAAGTTAAAATGCAACACAGAAATTTTTCTTGCCTATAATTCATGCTAAATTCTCAAATGTATCCTTACGATACACGTTCTGAAATGGCCTCATCAGCACGGTATAGTAGAGAAATTGCTGAACCTTCAGTGTATGTATTCATCTGCAGCTGTATCTCCGACGGAACTCACTTTAATTATTATCTTCACATCTGCTGTCATTGTCTATTTGACTTCCTTTTACAACCTGGTCATCGGGAGACCACACTTCTACCTGCTGATATCTTGTATGTCTGAAGCTTGGCGTTGGTTACCACCTATTTCCCCTGTCGCTGGCAGACATTTTCTCACTGAAACAAAGAAGAAACAGGTATCATTCATCTCAGCGTTTATAGCATGAACTCCACCTACATCAAGACTGGAACCAAAGGTACTGTACCTCTTTATAAATATCAACCAGGTGTTTGTTTATATAAAAACAGGGTATAAACTGACACCAGTGTGAGTTTACAGAAAATTAACCCAGTTGATATTTGAAAAATATACAATATTAAGCGGGAAACAATTTTCAAGGGCTGGAGAAGGTAACGCTGTCTGCACAAACTGTTCCTAAAGATAGAGTTATTAAAAAAGACTTCAGAGGTCACAGGTGCTGTAAAATTCCAGAAACCTGCTAAACTATTAAAATACTGTTGCTCATTGGTCTTTGTTTAATCTTTGAGAAGTGTGACGGACTTACCTGGCTGAGTGGCGCATTCCTTCAGAGTCAACGGAAAAATCAAATTATAAAAGGTAAAAACAAGCAAACCATCAGCTGAAATATAAGGTAATTTGTCATTGTTTTAATATGTGCCATTAATCAGTTGAAAGTACAGCATGGAACAGAAGAGACCTAAAACTTCTCTTAATCCCCTGTCATCTTCTCTGTCCTCCTCACCTGTTGTTTTGTACTGAATAACACAAAATGAGAATCGATAGAACGTTGTTTTTAATTGCCTTAAATTTGAGATGTCAACTGATTCATATTAGTTCACTACCTTAGAACATTTGAAAACACAATTATCTTAATGCATTAAAAGTATAACCAATAAACAGGCTACAAAATAATTAGGGACCTAGGATTCCTGGTTTTAAGATCGACAAACACTACACCTGTCCAACAGACTTTCGTTCTTCAAGTTTTCCTTCTGTGGGTTTTCCAAAGTTGTCTCCCTTTAGTTCAGACTCCTGTAGCACCAACAGCCAAAGTTAACAAACTACCAGAACCCTGCCACAACATCTGGAGACTCTATGTAAAGGGGCAACACTAGAAAACAAAGTTTCCCTCAAATTTATATTAATGATGATCTAAAAAAAACCTCAATTTTTTAAAAGTTGTTAATTTTCTGTTTTCGAGTTGTGTATAAGGAAAATTTGTACAATACACAGAGCGAGATTTCAAAAATTAATAATCATCCTCAAGTTACATCTCCCTATCGTGGTGCAGTATATAGAGGACCTGGAAACCTCCCTCTCACCTACAGCCCTGTAAACCCCAAATGTTTATCAAGTCTGTGGAGTCCACGGTACCAGCTGATGGACAATTCAAATGTCAACCAGCCTCAGTAGACTTTTCTTCTTGTCTGCACAGGTGAATTGGATTAATGTAGAGGTGGGCTTCTTACTCTCTATTTGCTATGTGGCCCAGTATTTGCAAAAAAGGGAATGTACCTGACTCCCTTAAAAACCAGTTGCCCTGAATAAGTCATCATGGTTTAACATTTCTCTTCCACTGATCTGTAGAATGACGTCATTTATTTTCTCAATCACAGGGAAAAATTTCACAAATATTGGCTACACCTTTAGTGCGAAGGCAGGGATCTGGTACAAAGGGTATACTTTATGGTTCAACTGGACATCAGCGGTAAAGCGGTGTGAGCAAGATGGAGCCGCCCTGATCTCCGCCACCTCTAGGGAAAAGAGAATTCTGGTGAACACAATCAAGACAAGTATTCGTATATGTAAGTAAGAGGTGATTCTATTCCCAGCATCTCTCTCACAGACCATAAACAGATTTCTCCCTGGATGGACCCAGTCATTAAACACACAATACACAAATAAACCCCAGGTTTTTGTTTTCATGTTTTCTCACTGATTTCCTTAACTGACAGAGACACTGGACATTAAAGAAAATCCTGGTCCAGTGACCTTTGACCTCAAAAAGACCAGTTAATCAGCCAGTCTGTTTGACCCACTAATGTCTCTGATTAATTTCCATATTAGGCTCCTGACTCCACCCACTTTGTTTGATTGACGGGCTCTTGGAGTAAATGATGGACCACAGATTTGTGTTTGATCCCTTGTCAAGGTTGTCTTTGTTTCTATTGTTTTTAGTTCATTTGTGGATTGGCTGCTGGAAGAAGACTGGAGAGTGGGTCTGGATGGATGGGACGGCTGTGAATAGGACCAGCTGGGCTAATTCTTCACCTCCTGCTGAAGGTTGTTGTGGACAAAATAATGACCTGAAATTGTATAGCAATCCATGTAGCTTTCAGTGGCCATTTGTGTGTGAAATCTCCCCTTAGTGAAGTGAAGGACTACCCACTTCATTTACTCTCCCTAGCCCTTGTGTTATCCCTTCCATACACTTCCCCCACACAGGCAATTTCCCTCCATTTATTTCTTTCTTAGCCCCAATAAGCAGACAACATGCCGACATTATTCTTCAGCCTTCCTCTCCAAATAACAAGATGTCCCCATAAATGAATATTCATAGATTAGTTTTTACACCTTTCTCACATAAACTGTGACAATTAATTTATTATGAATAATTCATATACTATACTTTAACAATTCTGTTTAACAAGTTTAAACGGGTTGTAAAATAACTCTCCAGGTGGCGCTCCGCTCAATTTGTTCTCAACATCAACACGCGCTACTTTCTATAAGCCGCCTGTCTGCTAAAATCATTTACACCATAAATAAAAGGAAAACTAAATAATTAATTTATCAGAATTTTTTACAAGAGCAAGAGAAACTTTTCTACAAAATCATCGTCCCTGTTTACCTGACTGTGACTGTCACCCATAATAGATTCCACTTAGTTTTATATTCATTGTCTTCACTGAAGAGAAGGGTAGAATTTTGTCGTTGTGTTGTGTTGTTTACTCCCACCTCAGTCTCCTGCACCAGCCCTGTTTGTTTCACTGTACAAGTTGATCTCTCCCAATAAACTCACCTGTGTTTGTTTACCTTATTGTTGTTGGTTTTTTTTTATTGTACCTATAACTAAGGAGAAATCCAGTTGATATAAGCTGACAAATTAAATGACATTGTCAGCGGTTATAGGTCTGTTGTCATTAGCGGGATCTTTATGGCGACTGCGTGTAGAATCAACAAATTAACTTGATACATCAGCCGAAAAATTTAGAAACAAAAGAAAATTCTCATCTTAAAAGTTAAGATTATAGGAAGTAACCAAGTCTAGGTTTTCTGTCTTCCTGTCTCCAGTGAAGCATAAGAATAGTTTGAATTCTCTGTGAAATTAAAAAGACAGAAGCTTTTCAAAAAAACAATCTCACCTGTTGTGTATGGCTGATCCTCTCTGCTCATCTATTTTTTTCTTTCTTTGAATTTTATTCTCCATTTCATTGGTTTTTTTGTAAAAGCTGAATAGAATTCTATCATTTATCTCCTTTATAAACCAAACAATTTTCTAATCTAGATTAATCTCACCTGGAAGGAAAAAATGTACTTAATTCAATTCAAAATAAAATTATCTCAATTGTTTCTTTCTATAAATATCATAAATGATCAGTAAATAAATGACAGGCCAACACTTAAGAAGCAGAAGAGTTTGACTTGTGACAAAATTTCTGAGGTAGTAGTAAGGTAAGGTAGAGCAGCCGCAGGGTAAACTGCGTACAATAGTAACACTGAATACACCAGAGCGTAGGTGGGTAGCTGTGTTCCTGGACAATACTGTATGCGCCTGAGGTTCGTCACAGCTCCAGTAAATTGTTCTCCAATCTGAATCCCTTTTAGATTAAGAAAACTACAAAATACAAATTTCACTGAAGCCCTGTATTGGCCTCTCTCACGCACACTATCGTTTGGAATACTGAACGGTGTGTTAACTAATTTGTGCTACTCGAGTTATTTCATAACTTAACGATAAAATATGAAAATATTGTGGTCTTAATTACATCAGTTTGATGGAGGATCTAATAACATGTTTCCAAGTCCACTGATGACTCTAACATATTCACAGTCACCATTCTGTTAGCTAACCACCACAGACAATCTCCAGCCAACTGTCTCTCTGTTAGCAATTATCTCCCCTGTCCCACCCCTTCTATCCAAGCTTCATTCATCTGTGTTAAAATGAAGCAGGTGATTTAACAAATAAACTCCCAGCCATAGTGTTGATGATGTTGTGGGAGGTACATCGAAAGTTACTACTGATTGACATCTGCTGTCATGATCTCTCTTCATCCCACTTGTGGGAGCTGTTTATAATTTAGTTGGTGACTGCAGACAGCTCCAGTGAAGCTCGGCCTCAGTAAATGTCTTGTTTCTTCACCCGTGTAACCTGTTTTACCAGAAAACTGAATCAAACTAAAGCAGATCTTCAGATGAAAGCAATGAAACATTTTTACAAATCTTTCTGAAATGAATATAAATCTTTTGGTACATTTGATAAGAAAAAGTGAAGATACACAAAGAATACTATCATGTTGTACAATTTCAGAGACACTACAATCACGGTTTCCTCAGACCGTAGAAATTATTTTCAAGGAAGATCTGTGAATTTTCAAAATATTTCTTAGCAAATAAACTTTCGTGTCAGAAGCAAGACATTTGATGTTTTGGTATCAACAACCACTCTCGTAAATGTGCCATATTTCTTCATTAGTAGTGAATTAAATCAGCTTTATATCCCATTAATTTGTTTACTGAATGATTCTTTAGATAATAAATTAGAAATTACAGGCTAGTCTTAAGGATTTTTAACCACCTGACTTAAAAGTTATGGTCTTTTGTCTCATTATCCTCATAAATGATCAAAGGGAAACGTAAAATATATTACCAGAACCTCAGCTGATTGGGGCTGAGCCAGAAGCTTCAGCAACAACTAGGAAGGGTAGATAACCAGGATCATGCACAGAATTATTTCTGTTCCTCACCTATCCCTCCAAGTTGTGTTAAACTCAACATAATGAAAAATATTTCTTTAATATTCTGTTGAGTTTTTTTTTAAAATTAATTTTCGACAGTTTTCAGATGTTTGCCATCATAACTGAAGCTAATGGTGTAAAACTTACCAGGTGAAGAGGAAGTGCAGGTACTTCCTCTTGAGACAACAGACTGATGAGCTATTAAAATGGGGTGAAATAAACTTTTGCAATAAGAATTATATCAGTACCAGTGTCAATGTAACTCAAACCATGGAGATTATGAGGGTTTCTGTTCATAGCCTATGTAGGAATTTACTTATCTCTCTTTCACTATTATGTTTATGAAACAAAATTCCAGCTGAAGTTTTTAATTTATTCTAGTTACTTATTCATTTAATTTTTTCTCTAAGCTGGTGCTTCTTTCGAGAACAAGAAAACCAATGGAGGGTAACTGTAGAAAAAGTCTCTAATAATGTCCACCAAATATCCAGGCATAACTTTTACTGATGGAGAACCAAACACTTACTGTAAATAATGTAATTTTAACATTGTCTGGATATTTTAATTAATTTATTAAAGTATTTATTACATGGATATACATAAAATCTAGTTGAAACAAGCTCAGATTGGCATAAAATAGTTTTCTGTCAGCAGGGCAACATTGAGAGATTAAATTTGTCTTCAAAGGTAATAACCACATCAGACAACAATATGAAAGAGACATAGACATTCATTTGTATAATAAAATCTTTGACTCACCGATGGCAGCCGGCTGTCGTTGGGAGAGTTTCTGAGGAACGACGTTTAATTCACGACAGTACCTTTTAGCTGAGATGGTTTCGCCAGGTTGCAAGAGGTGATAGTGGATGACACCAGTTGCAGTCCACCAGACAGTGACCATGACCTTCTTTGGGTGGAGGATGGGTTTTGGAATGTGGTTAGGTGCCTTGTCTCTGTCGAGCCACTGTGCTGATCGTTTGCAATTGTCGTGAAGGATCCATTTTTCATCACACCTAATGATTCGGTCAAATTGTTTCTTGTGACAATTGAAGAGCAGATCTCCAATCGATGATTCTGTTGTTGTTCATTCAACTCAGGAGGCGCCCACCTGTCGAGCTGTCTCACCTGGCCGATAGCATCAAGATGCTTGGAAACAGTTGCAGTGCTTATGTCGAGCTCTCCAGCAATTTCTTGCACCGTTTTTCTTGGATCGGCTTCAACTGAGGCTTTCAGATGGTCGCCATCACAGCTGGAAGGACGTCTGCCACCTTCCTCATCTCCGAGGCTCACATCTCCTGACCGAAACTCTGCAAACCATCGTTGTACTCTATGCTCTCATTTGCTGTGTCCTCACACCCCACAGTGCCCGCTCAATGTTACGAGTCGCCCCAATCCCTCTGTGGCCCGGTTTGGACTCGTGAAGCAAAATGACATGGAAAACCTTTTCTGTCCCTGCTTCACTCAGAACCCTGAAACAGACATCCACTTTATGATTTCTAAAAGGGTAGGTTTTGCATGACGTACGCCAAAGCTCAGGCTACAAAGCGGATACCTTATCTATATACACACCTTCACAGGGAGGTAATAAAATGACCCCCCCAAATTAACATAATATGTAAAGCGACAGAACCTTTGTAACGACACCTGATAGTTAGGCCATCCAATGGGAAAAGGCCACGTCAGTACCATACCATAATAACCACCTCCTTTAGTAATGATTCCAATAATGTAACCCCATAAAAATTATGTTACCATCACAATATGTTTTCAAAATCCCTTACTTTATTTAGCATTTTTAAGTATTTTTTGGGGGGAAATAACAACTTTAATGTCATTTTGATTATATATTATTTTAAATAATAATAATAATAATAATAATAATAATAATAATAATAATAATAATATAATAATAATAATAATAATAATAGCAGAACATATCTGTCCACACTTTAATATGTAATATCTTACAGAACAATAATAATTTCTTTTAATTTAGTAAATAGATCAATCTATAACAATATTCACACCTACATCGCCACTTATTTGTCTGTGCAGGAGCGACAGAAATTCAGAACTCTATTAGATCGTTAGACAGCCAAGTTTATAAAGTGCTGACTCACCAGGTTCACTGTGCAGCCAAAGATAAAGATATAATTTATTGAAGCCACACGCACCACCTAATGTAGTCGGATAAGCCATTACCGTGAACGTCAGAAGTAAACGAACTTATGAACATAAACAGACTATAAATTCCTTACTGTTGAAAAGTACATTAGATAAAAAATTTATGGTGTACAACATTTTTGTAATGGCAGCAACTTTGAAATTGTTCTGCACTATCGCACAGTCGGCTATATGTACAATTTTGAAAAAAAAAGTAATTATTTATTAATAGAAACATATAGCAGTAGATGCAACAGAATATTTTCTTTGAAACGGAATACGGTTATTCATTTTTAATGGCTCGAATAAACAGTACAACAGAGAACCTATCTGATGTTGCTAGTAAATAAGATCCCATTGCTTATAAAAACAGGTTACTAACACATTTCCGAGATATACTGTGAGTAGCTGAGTTGATTGTAGCTTACAGTCAAACGCACCTGCTGATACTCTTTTAACTCTGTTTATCATCAGTGATCAGCCAACAGAAAAGTTAGGAAAACTTGGAAATCCAGTTCTAAAATTCAAAGATGGAGTACGTTGTCACATCTGTTTTACTGGGCTGCATCACAGCCCTGGCGTCAGCCCAGATCAGCGGAGAAACCAAGTTCAAACGAGTGGGGTCTTTAAACAACAAGATCAGTGACCACAGTCTGATTGCCAGGTACCACACAGTCCAGACAGAACTCTCCTGTGCCAGAGAATGTACTGATGATGGCCACTGTTCGTCCTTCTTTTACAACAAAAACCGACATTTCTGCAGCCTTCATTCAGAGGAGGAAATCAGACTGGACCAAACAAGTGACATGGAGGAAACGATATCTTGCAAGCTACGTAAGTGAACCTTTGAAATAATTAGTGTTGCTGTTGTTTTTAAAGAAATAACGGTGAAACTGTAATTAATTATTATTATTTTCTAGTGACTGTCAAATGAATAATGATATCTAAGTGATGCAAAGTCTCACCTTTATAAATGACGAGGGAATTTAAGGGGACTGGACAGATAATCTCAGCTATTACATCAAACCCAGAAAGTCATCATCTATGGTTTCTAGAAGGGTGGACAGTTACAGACTACTGCCCTGGGCTTTGATATAATGATGTTTTATGCCAGTGATGTATTAATACCTTCGTTGTTATTCAGATAATCTCTGTCTCTATCAAATGTCTGTAGTAATAACGTATCATTGTAAACTTCCAACCTCCTAACATAACAAGCAACATTAAAATATATTACCTTCCAACAATGTATAATTTCTGAACAGATATTGTAAAACAACAGGAGCTCTGCTGTTTAACAGGCACTTGGCGGCCATGTCGTGACTGAGTTACATTAATACAAAAATGGATCATGTTGATGTAATTCATATTTTAGAGGATTGAAGAAATAACAGAACAGAACAATTTAACGAGGACAAGCCAGGGTCTCAAATAGAATACCGCCATCACATATTAGGATTGGTACACATCATCATTATAGTCACATCTTTGTTGCTTGTCTGTTAGTCTGCTTCTCTATAAACTGTGTAATGTGGATGTATCAACACTCCAAAAATTTCTCAGTGTTCCTACAGTGTGCATTTTGTACCTATAATAGCTCCATTCTTCTAGGGTTTAGAAAAACTGGAAAAAATAGCTGTACAGCTGAATAGCAGGATAAAATATAGTAAAAGTAACACAGCATCCCACAGAAAACAGTGTACTGCTGACAGCCTCAGACAGATGAAAGTTCGGATTCAAAGACTAAAGTACAATAGAACTACTTGCTGTTGTCGCACCTATTTATTTACCTAGAGTGTTTCCAACATAAAAAAAATAAGACTAGAAAACATTTCTCACATCCTCCACCGACTTCAGATTTTAAATTCATTTCAATAACCCTTTCCTGTTCAAGATGGCTGAAACCAGATGGAAAACGACTATTGATTTTGTCTATCTATACTAAGGATAGTACACCCAGGAAGATACTGGTCCACATCATCACTTCTTCTGGCTATTTATATCGCTTTGTTTTCCAATGAAAGTGATTTTACTAGTCAAGATGAGAGCACCTTGGATTACGCAGTGCACTCACTATCTACCTGTGTTCTTATTATCTACTTGATGGAATCTCATACTGAATCTGACCAACTGCTACTCTGCATTGACACAGGGGTGGAGGCAACATGTGGATAGGCATTACCAGGAAGAAAAGTGTTTGAAATGGGGAAAAAAGTATAATTCTGCAGTTCCTCGAGGAGGTTTACTGAAATGAAGACAACAGATATTCAGAAACAAAAGAATTGGCAGAAAGATGATTAAAAAACTAAATATGACAACAGTCATTACTCTATATTTTACTTTTACCTTCAGCTTTATATAAATTTATTTTTTCTTTTCAATTTCTACATAAATTGTCTTTTCATTTGTATTAATCAACTGTGTAAAAGGTATCAGTGTGCTTTTTAAAATCCATCTCATGACTTTTCAATCTACTTCTTTTGTAATTTTGAGAAACCATCTGAAGAATTGTCTGATCAATTATGCATGAAAAATATCTTTCACTAAATGGAAAAAAACAATTTACACTATCAAAGTTCAATACTCAGCAGGTGTGCTCAATAGCACTGGTGGTACTTGATGATGGTGAGAGAGCACTGGTACACCAGCAGTGTTTCATAGTCGGTAGGTGTGCTCAATAGCACTGGTGGTACTTGATGATGGTGAGAGAGCACTGGTACACCAGCAGTGTTTCATAGTCGGTAGGTGTGCTCAATAGCACTGGTGGTACTTGATGATAGTGAGAGAGCACTGGTACACCAGCAGTGTTTCATAGTCGGTAGGTGTGCTCAATAGCACTGGTGGTACTTGATGATAGTGAGAGAGCACTGGTACACTAGCAGTGTTTCATAGTCGGTAGGTGTGCTCAATAGCACTGGTGGTACTTGATGATAGTGAGAGAGCACTGGTACACCAGCAGTGTTTCATAGTCGGTAGGTGTGCTCAATAGCACTGGTGGTACTTGATGATGGTGAGAGAGCACTGGTACACCAGCAATGTTTCATAGTCGGTAGGTGTGCTCAATAGCACTGCTGGTACTTGCTGATAGTGAGAGAGCACTGGTACACTAGCAGTGTTTCATAGTCGGTAGGTGTGCTCAATAGCACTGGTGGTACGTGCTGATAGTGAGAGAGCACTGGTACACTAGCAGCGTTTCATAGTCGGTAGGTGTGCTCAATAGCACTGGTGGTACTTGATGATAGTGAGAGAGCACTGGTACACCAGCAGCGTTTCATAGTCGGTAGGTGTGCTCAATAGCACTGGTGGTACGTGCTGATAGTGAGAGAGCACTGGTACACTAGCAGTGTTTCATAGTCGGTAGGTGTGCTCAATAGCACTGGTGGTATGTGCTGATAGTGAGAGAGCACTGGTACACTAGCAGTGTTTCATAGTCGGTAGGTGTGCTCAATAGCACTGGTGGTACTTGATGATGGTGAGAGAGCACTGGTACACTAGCAGTGTTTCATAGTCGGTAGGTGTGCTCAATAGCACTGGTGGTACTTGCTGATAGTGAGAGAGCACTGGTACACAGCAGTGTTTCATAGTCGGTAGGTGTGCTCAATAGCACTGGTGGTACTTGATGATAGTGAGAGAGCACTGGTACACCAGCAGTGTTTCATAGTCGGTAGGTGTGCTCAATAGCACTGGTGGTACTTGATGATAGTGAGAGAGCACTGGTACACTAGCAGTGTTTCATAGTCGGTAGGTGTGCTCAATAGCACTGGTGGTACTTGATGATAGTGAGAGAGCACTGGTACACCAGCAGTGTTTCATAGTCGGTAGGTGTGCTCAATAGCACTGGTGGTACTTGATGATGGTGAGAGAGCACTGGTACACCAGCAATGTTTCATAGTCGGTAGGTGTGCTCAATAGCACTGCTGGTACGTGCTGATAGTGAGAGAGCACTGGTACACTAGCAGTGTTTCATAGTCGGTAGGTGTGCTCAATAGCACTGGTGGTACGTGCTGATAGTGAGAGAGCACTGGTACACTAGCAGCGTTTCATAGTCGGTAGGTGTGCTCAATAGCACTGGTGGTACTTGATGATGGTGAGAGAGCACTGGTACACCAGCAATGTTTCATAGTCGGTAGGTGTGCTCAATAGCACTGCTGGTACGTGCTGATAGTGAGAGAGCACTGGTACACTAGCAGTGTTTCATAGTCGGTAGGTGTGCTCAATAGCACTGGTGGTATGTGCTGATAGTGAGAGAGCACTGGTACACTAGCAGTGTTTCATAGTCGGTAGGTGTGCTCAATAGCACTGGTGGTACTTGATGATGGTGAGAGAGCACTGGTACACCAGCAGTGTTTCATAGTCGGTAGGTGTGCTCAATAGCACTGCTGGTACGTGCTGATAGTGAGAGAGCACTGGTACACTAGCAGTGTTTCATAGTCGGTAGGTGTGCTCAATAGCACTGGTGGTACGTGCTGATAGTGAGAGAGCACTGGTACACTAGCAGTGTTTCATAGTCGGTAGGTGTGCTCAATAGCACTGGTGGTACTTGATGATAGTGAGAGAGCACTGGTACACCAGCAGTGTTTCATAGTCGGTAGGTGTGCTCAATAGCACTGGTGGTACGTGCTGATAGGGTTAAATCCCTTGTAGACTATATTGGGTTCCTGTTTTTTAAAGAAAATCTACCTGAAATGTCATCACTCATTATTTAATATTTCTCTTCCACTGATCTGTAGAATGATCTCAATTTTTTTGTCTTAGTTTCAAGGAAAAATTTCACAAGTAAGGGCTATGCCTTTAGCAGGACAGCAGGAATATGGTACAAAGGGTATCCTAACCAGATGACCTGGACTGCAGCGGTAAGGAAGTGTGAGGATGATGGAGCCATCCTGATCTCCCCTACCTCCCAAAAGAAAAGAGAGTTAGTGAACTACATCAAGGGAAATGTTCTGCGTTGTAAGTAAGAGACGATTTCATTCCAATCATTTCCCCTCCTCCCATCGAATGATAAAGCAGCAGAAATGTCTTCCTCTTCTTTTCTTACAAACCATAAACAGATTCCTCCCCACCAGGTTGGACCCAGACATTGAATAAACAACAATTAAACTCCATATTTTTGTTTAACTGTTTATCTCTCTGATTTAAATAACTGGCAGAAACTCTGAACATTAAACAAACCCCTAGTCCTCTCACCTTTAATCTCTAACAAAGTCAATTAAACAGCCAGTCTGATTGGCACTAATGCCAATGGTTAATTTCCATATTAGGCATATGACTCTGCCTACTTTTGTTTGATTGATAGGCACAAGTCCTGGAGTGGAGGGACGAGCTTAGATCTGAATTTGTTCATTTGTTAATCTCACCCTTATTTCTGTTGTTTTTAGCGGACTCATTGATTGGCTGCAAGGAGGATATAACAGGACACTGGATATGGATGGACGGCACAGCTGTAAATGAGACCCTTTGGGCCCCTAATGAACCTCATGACAAATATTGTTGCCGTCAAAATCATCACATGAAATTGTATACTACCCCGTGTTATTGGTCCCGGTCCTTTGTGTGTGAAATCTTTCTTTAGTGAAGTGAGCAAGCACTCCTTTATTTAATCCTTCTTTCCCAAGTGTTATCCCCTCTTTAAACTCTCCACGGGTGATTTTTCCTAATGTATTTTCTCTCTCTGCTTCTCAGTTTCTTGCAAGTCTTCCTCCTTCCTGTCTTGGTAACGCCATCATTACTCTCCAGCCTCATTTTCCAAACACCGAGATGTTCCCATAAGTTAACATTCACAGAATTAAATCTTCAGTTTTTCCCTTACTGAACCTTACCAATTAATATCGTACAAATAATTCAAGTAATACATTTCAAAAAGCCGGCTTAACAAGTTGAGAGATTAGGTAAACTATGTATCCAGGCGGCATTCACTCATTTATCAACACCGTCACGTGTCACTCACCATAAACCGCCTGTCTGCTGTAATGATTTATTCCGTAAATAAAAGGAAAATTGAATTATTAATTAATCAGAATTTTTTTTTTTTTTTTTACAAGGGCACGAGAAATTTTTCCTATTGAAACATCAGCCGGCTGAGGTATCTCTGTTTACCTGGCCGAGACTATCACCTGTAATAGCCTCTGTTTAACTGTCATTGCGTTGTGTTATTTAGTCCCACCTCATCCTGCTGAACTGGGCAATATTCCTGTCCACCTTTGTACCAGTTGGTCTCTCCCAGTAAACACACCTGCTTTCAACTCTTCTAAAAACTGTCTACCTTCATGGAGTAGTGATTCTTTCTTCCTTATCGAAATTTATACAAATGAGACAATGAAATTTCAATGCATATCATGAAATAAAGATGAGAGTCTTGATAATATAAAAGAATTATATTAGTTGCAACATTTTTTCAAAAATAAATCTCCCCCAGATCTAATTTGACTATTGGGTTTTTAACATGTGTTTTATACTGCTACAGAAAACCAGTTCCCAAAAGCTTTAACCCTTCTTTCTCACGGGCCTACCTCACATTATTAGAGTGGGACAGGCATTAAATGTCTGTCTGTTACATATAAAAATCTTCCACTCTCCTAAATATTCAATCATACCATCCCATTTTAATAATAATAATAATAATAATAATAATAATAATAATAATAATAATAATAATAATAATTCCATTATTATACAAACAGTTAATTGTATTTGATGTAGATCTAACACAAATGCACATAGGGGATGACCAACACCCCCAAAAGGACATAATGGCCCTGAAGAGATATGCTAACCTGTGAAGGAAAGTAAAGAGCTAACTACATACAAAGAAGTGCTCAGACATTGACCAAAACAGGGTCCAAAGAGAAATACAATGAAAACTTCTTACCTTTTATCAATCATGGCCAAACATGGAGTACAGGTAAAGGAGTTCTTACCCTTACAGAGAGGGGATAGGTTCCAACCGTCTACATTCATAACCTCCCTGCTGCAAAAAGTGATGAAGGAAAATGTATGCATCATAGAATGTAAATGGGGAGGGGGAACTGAAATACCAGGGCATAGATCTGTAGAATTTACCATTGGACTGAAATACCAGGGCATATCTGTAGAATTTACCTTTGGACTGAAATACCAGAGCACAGATCTATAGAATTTACCTTTTTACAAGTTTGTTTTATTGTGGTCTATTCTGGAGTATTTAGCTGCTGAGAAATGACTTCAGATATTTTATAGCATAACCTTCTGCTAATCTGGGCAGAGAGAAAGGTTAATCTCTGTAGGCAGTTGGGGCCCTAGGACTTACCTCCCTTCAGACTTTGTCTACTGTACTGTAACCCTAAACCCACTGACCCCTCAATGAATTTAGTATGTTCAGCAGTAGCTTCATGGTGCCACCTAATACTTGTACAAAACATTTATCTTTTAACTGTAGTATAGTGTTGTATTAACATGATCCTGTGACATTTGATTCAATATTCTTACAACATACAATACTGGCTGGTTTATATATATTTTTAGATATTTTATTATTATAACTGGGAAGGATTACCATGAAATATCTCAATAGGGAGTTGTGATTTCAGGTCTTGACATTATGATTTAATATACAAGATTGAGCAATTTAGTATTTCATATTAATCAGGAAAGAAAACAAAATCCATTTTCTGAGTACTGTATTAGTGTTTGTCAAAAACATATCTCAATTCTTTATCTTTAATTTTAAAAAATTGAAAAGGGGGCATAACTCTTATTAACAAAGAAAAGTCTATATATACATCACATACTTCATAAGCCATCTCTTAAGTTATATTTTAGTGATTTCCTTAAGTCAACCTAGAGACTGTTTATCTTAAAATATTACCACAGTATTCAGTTCTACAGTGGTGGTCAAGCAGTTTGTTTTCTTTTTTAAAATAAAAATAGATAAAATAAATTTTAAAACTTAGAAAACAGACCATGGGTATCAAATGACTCAGTTGTATATCAATGGAGTAAGAGAGAAAAGTAAGAGAGTTTCCATTACATCATTTCCAATTTACTGACCTTGTGATGGCTTAATAAGAGATGAATTCAGCTTGGAATCATGGGAAATGTGGCGAGTTCAGAGTATCTAAGTGATGCTAAATCTAAATTATTAAAATGACTGCTGTCTGAAATTGTACAATTTTGTGCCACGTGTTATTAAGTTACTGAAACATGAAGCATCCATGTGGAGAAGAATGGTGAAGAGGAAGCATCTGGGGCTAGGAGGAGGGGGACATTGGTGACAACTGTCCAGCAATAACAAAAAGAGTCCTATTTTTTTGTTGTTGAACTCCACTGTGCAAAAAATGGCACTCATAAATCACTGTCTGCTTTTGTGGCTAAAGATCATTTCATGTGGGTGTGTGTTATTTATTTCCTCAACTGAAAATGCTGTAGTTGTTGACTACACAGTACATTATCTGACCGTTCCTTCATTTTCTTCTGCTGCTGTGGAGAATCACGAAGCTGTGGTCCAGTAGATGGCCCTTCACTGGTTTGTACAAGACTGTAAGTGCAGTTCACAGTGAAGTTCTAGGCTTTTATTTGCCACTTCTAATTCTTAACAAAAAAAAAACTTATGATGATGAAGCATACAGAGACTTGACAACAAAAGAGGCCATTCCAATCACATGACTAAGTGATGTAGGTATGAACAAGATGATGCAGACAGTTATCCTACAAATTGAAGGTTCATGGGTACATAGTTGAGCAGATGAACATCAGTGGAATCAGTAGGAAATCTCCGAGGTGCTGGATATTCCATTGCTAACTATTAACAAAGACGCTACAAGAGAGAACTTAAACAACCCTTCTAGTTTCCCAAATCCAGAAGAATGGACACGTCATGCTGGGAATCACACCAGCTGACAACTGGCTGAAAACATGGCAGAATATGTCCACACAAGCACCGCCAGGTGGTATCCCCAATGTTAGTGGATGACTGCAGTAAGAAACACAGATGTTACCCTATTCTCCTACCTTTACAAACCCCTTATTTATTTTTCTCCTGATATAAGTTTTCTGCTGCTGACAGATGGAGGTTGTGTAAGGGGATGGTGCCTTCTAATATAGGAATTTCAATGACATCTTCAAACCACCACAAAACAGCAGTGTGTCTCTCATGGTGTGGGGTATATACTGGATTGTCAGCTTTTAAAATATTAATCATGTCAGTAAAATTTTTTCTTATTCGTTACTCCAATGTGCTTTACCAAAAAATTACAGCTGAATTTTTAAAATTTCATGTTGTAATAGTAGTGCAACAGTACAGTCTTGGACCCTTCTATGGCATAACTATTTGGGGGACCCATATTTTAGCACATGATATTTTAAATGCGTAATTATTAATCAAATGAGTACAGAGGTTTAAGAAAAAGGATTTTGTATCAGTTAGTATTTATTTATGCATAAGTAAACAAGCATACTAATATACGAAACCTGAGAGATGCGCTATGATGCAAATCTCATTGTCCATGTTGCTTGTTTGCTGCCCTTTTGTCTATCAGCTTTGCTTCAGTTATCGATTACCAGCACAGCCAAGTCATCTAGGTTATCATGTGCCATGTTTGAAAAGTAGATTTTAATTATCTTCATTTTGTAGAATGACTACTTATCTGTTACGGCTGATTTCACTAAAAGTATACAAATAGCAGAGTTCAGGCTTAGATGATGATAACTTTGCACTGAACATCAACTGAAATACATTAAGCACCACGTGCTGCTGTCTTAGATCTTCCAAAACGTTTTTGCCTGAATGACTGCAATACTTGCACAACTGACAGCACAAGATCAAACTTGATGTCACCTAAGTTAATTTCCACTACATTGTTTCTCTCCACCTATTGTAAAAGCAATCGTTTGATTTGGGTCTTGGAAAGACAATATAAATATATACAGCATGCACATAATACATACTGATTGATAGTGTTAGACTGAATTTATTACCTGTTGATGAAAGATAAAACTTTACATTAAACAAATTTATTTTAAAGTACATAAACAAAAAAAAGTTTAGATATTGATATATAGAAGGGGGGGCCCTCCTAAACAGGGTATTTGCTCAGCCTGTTCTGATGGATGTCACGCCACTAGATGTACACCATTGTTCTTTCAGATTTATCTCAGAAAAATCATGAGGTGCAACCTGGGTCAAATAATATGGAGTAAACCCCTTAAAGATACTAAGATTTTTAAAAAAAGAAAGAGGATTCAGTTCCTATGACATGTAATTCCATAAGCATGGCAGCAGTTAGCAGTGGGATCAAATTGCGGGAAGGTAAGACAAAAATTGTGGTTGTCTGATTTTGTTCAGACCTATTACCTGGCATTCGTCTGGAGAGGTCAATACACCAGTTGGTAGCAGCACATTGTAAAGATGCATCTCTTTAAAGTCCTGGAAAGATGATTTACTAAATCTATCAGAACAAAGAAAGAAAAGTGCCTAACCTTTTTTTTTTGGTAAAGTTCTAGAGAGAACATAAGGGTGATTTCCCTAAGAATAGTTTTAAAGAGTTCCTTATTCTGAGGTACGTCATCTTCCAAGCCAGAATGCTTGAATAGTGCATTACTGTTGTTCAACACAGATGTAAATCATGTGCAGGCAAACATATAAATAGGAAATAGAGCATAAAAGAAGGTAGATAAAAATCTAGAGTATTTTGAAATGTAATCTTTTGTTCTTTTAATATTTTATCTAAATTTATAGAAATTTGGACAAACATAAAAAAACAACAAAGCAGTATTAAAAAAATCTACAAAATTAAAAATATATGTAAATGAATATTTCAAACAAACCTTAATTCAGTGTCAACATAAAATCAACTCATACACTACAAAAGCAGAGCAATTGGGCCTCCTGTATATATGGATTTAAAGAAAACAGTAATTTAAGAAAAAGAGGGAAACGTCCACAGAAATGTTATGTTCATTCTAAAGGGACTTCCCATGATATTTGATGAGGCTGGTATCTCAGGGTCATCCAAAAGTAATCACAGAGATATTATTTAAAAGCACTGAATTCTTTCTCTGCCAGCTATGTGACATGCATCTCGCCTGGACACTGTATTGTTTTGCCTCAGCAAGACCAACAGGACAAGTAATCTGTTTGGGAAAGGAGTGGGGCATTTTAACTGGAAGAATGAACCAATTATAATGCCAGTTGAAAATAAAAAAAAATGGGTAATACAGAGAGAAAAGTTCACTTAAACCTCTAATTGCAATATTTAAAAACCCTGAGAGAAGATGCGAAGAAGCAAAGCTGAGATACTGACAACAGAGTCTTCGGTGTTGATGGAAAATCGATTCTGCCAACAAACAGAGATGTGTGACCAGAATATTTACTAGGATCGGAATTTCTATGATTGCGAACAGTTTATGAATCAATAAAAGTGACAGAGCAGAAAATGACAGAAATGTCTTTTATCGCCTTTTGTCAGATTTTTTTAGATTGAGGAGATGTTTACTGTTTGGTGGAAAGAGAGACTAAACAAGCATTGCAGGTTAAATCAGTTGACACTCACATGGTTGACCATTTGAGGAATCAGTCTCCAGCTGTAAAAACCACATTTCTGGTCAGCAGACGAGCAGACTTAATTAACCCTTCCTTGTACTCTCAACACCACACCTAGACGGCCATGTTAAGGTGTAACCTTTCCCGTGAAGTCTTGCCCTGCCCAACAAAGGGAAGTAATCAATTATTCATAAAACTGTAAATAAAGATAGTTTTTTTCTCATTAATTTATTAGATTATTTTTCCTTAACTTAAAATTAATTTCTGCTTAGATTGCTTTTCTTTCTGGTAATTCAGGCAAATAAATAGTAAATACTAAATTATTTCATGGCAGAAGTAAATGTTTGCTAGTGTACTAGCAGAGAATCACATTTTACTGGCTTGAACGATCTCAAGGTCAGTGTTGTTTCCACTGCTCACTTGATGATTCTTAAATTACTGGGCTGAGATGACTGTCCGCCTTCATTCTGTCATCTACATCCTCCTGACATTCCTATCCACTGTGACAGTTGATGGTTCTTCCAACTGCTGCTGTCTTTGTTCCAAATGTTTATTTTTCCCACAATAAACTGGCTGTTGAAGAATTGTACAATATTTACAAATTGCTCCTTTCAGGTTTGGGGAATAACTAATCCATGGTGCATATTGATTTGACACACATGATGGAAACTGTGCTCCTTTTTTGAAATCATAATTCTGAGAGACAAGTCACTTTTTACGAGCAGATTGTGTTTGAGATTGTTTCTTAGTTTCACAGATGAATTTACATGCAAACCAATACATCAGAATGATTGGTTTTATCCCATTTAACTCTAATATCCATTTAGAAAAATGAAGATTAACAAAATATCTAAAACAAATACAAATGTAAGTCATACTTGACTTGACTGGGTAGCTATTGGATGGAGATTTTTTTGTCGATTTTATAGCCAAATGGGATCTGAAAGTGGCTGACTAACTAATCAAAACACACTAACACTATTTGGTGACCCCTTTGTTTCTTAATTAGAATATAGGCTTGTTTCTCAAAACTAGAGAGAGATATAGATGGTTTAGCTATTTACTTTGACAAACAAACACTCTGCCAGTACCTTAGATTGTATTTTCCTATACTGCTGTTCTATTCCCAGCCTTTGAGCTTTTGGCCTTTGGATAGGGGCAGTCAGATTCCTCATTTCCTGCCCAATTCACCATGCACCAGTAAACATGGTGAATCAAGCAAAAAATAATGCAATCATTACGCTATTATTATCAACTTTCTAGAAAAGGGCAGATGCTCCTTCTTGCCCCATCCATTGTGGATGCCCATGTATATTATTTTCACTATTTTACACAAAACTAGGATCCATTGATATTCATTTATTTAGAATACATAAATATTCATAAATATTTGTCAAAATTCTTTTGAGATACACAGTAGAATTCTTACTTTGATGAAAAATCTGTTTCATGTACGGTATATTTAGTGACTCCCCTACTTGCATTCATCCCAAACCAGTTGTGCAAAGAAAAGTAGAATATTTAAAATTTGTGTCTGTCAGAGCTAAAATAATTCATCTTCTCATCTCTGCTGTAACATTATAATATAGGTCTCAGTTTCACAACTAACTTACAGCCATCCTCCCAGAAGTGGACGGACATCCAGCTAAAACAATTCTGCTCAGCAATTTTTCCATGAATCCTCAACGTGTCTGAGTTGTTAAAATAGCACAAACAACCTACTGCCAGTCCACCAGGGCAGCTCACATCACAGTAGTTTATATAGAAGAGGCTATTTCTTCCTCTAATTAATACCTCCAGCTTTGTTCAGTGGATGCAGTCACATCCTTTCACTGTTACATAAACTAACCAGAAAATGGCTGTATGGAGCTTCTCTCCCAGTTTATTAGTGACATTTGTTTGGTCCTGTACTACATCTTTCACAGTGTGTAGCTGCATCTTCAGCGCACAGGTGAACTCCCTGACATTCACAATCCAGTTCTTATCTTTAATTAAAATAACAATTCATCTTTCTGGCCTCCAATGAGTAAATAAAATGAAAAAAAGAGTTACCTATAGTAATTGTAATAAACATTTACATATTACAAACCACATTACACAGATTTACCCCGATGCCATTTTAATAACATCCTGACATTTTTAAAATCAATCATCCACCTGACAACTAAAAAATTGTTAACAAAAATATTAACACGAATTAAAATTTTAACTTTCAATTCAGATGGTACAGCCAAGTTTTAGAAGATTTTTTTAAAAAAACTGATTAATAGATCATTACACTGATGAGGTTATAAGGTATTCACTCATTAGGCTCCCTGTGCAACCAAGAATGAAGTCAAGATTCATTAGCATACACATCATAAAAGTCGGCTAAGGCACTAATTACTAGGATCAGAAGGTCTACTGTGCAACCATGGATGAGTTTATAATTCATGCAAGTGAAGTGATTAGCTAAGCCATCAAATTATAAACTAAACACAAATTTATGATCATAAGCAGACTGAGAAAAAGTCAGTAATGTGCAGGATTTTTATAATGACACTAATTTTAAAGTTCTGCACACGTATGACAAATTCAGACAGATGTACAACTTTGACACAAGTAAATATCCATTAATACAAGTATGAATTCAAGTTGGATAAAAATTGCAACAAAATAACAAGCTATTTAATGCTACAAATAGATTCTCCTTGCACAAAATCAAACTACTTTCTGATTTTTTTTAATAACCCACACAAAAATAGACTATACTATTGGCTGTCACCATGGTAAACAAACAGGCTATACATTTTCTGGGGTTTTAGGAAAAGATATATATACTGCAGGTAACGGAGTTGTCATCATTCAGTGACTAAATCTTACAGCTGTAAAATACCTGCCAATACTGTTAATCTCTGTTTATCACCAGTGATCAGCCAACAGAAATTAACTAAATTTGGGAATCCATTTCTGAAACTTAAAGATGAAGTACATCATTGTAGCTGTTATATTGAGCTGTGTTACAACACGGGTGACAGCTCAGAGCAACAAGGAATCCAATTTTAAGCAAGTGGAGTCTTTAAAGAACAAGATCAGTGACCAGAGTCTGGTTGTCAGGTATGACGAGGTCCGATCGAAGGTCTCCTGTGCCAGAGAATGTAGCAACAACAACCAGTGTACGTCCTTCTTTTACAACAAGAATCAACGTTTCTGCAGCCTTCATTCTGAGAGTGAAATTGGACTTGACCAGACAAATGACATGGAGGGAACAATGTTTTTCAAGCTAAGTAAGTGAACCTGTTCTAGCTTCTTTTTAATTAGTATTACATTTTAAAGGAACAACAGTATAAAATTATTTAATTATTTTGGACATTTTTTTGATTTTAAAAAGAATATTGACATCTATATCGTGCAAAGAGTGACTGAGCTTTAAAAATCGCCAGAAAATCTATATGACTGGACAGTAAACCTTAATAAGTTTTGTGACTCTTTATCTTGTTCAATTCACTGCAACTTTTAACTGAACTGAGCTGTACCATAAGCTCATCTGAGTCATCATTTATACTATTTAGCAGTTGACAGATGTGGCCTGCAGTTCACTGGTACCTTTCCATGGACTCTGCTACATCATTATCAGAAGACAAACCATTAGAGCAATTTCCTTCTTGTTAGGTAATCTCTTTCACTCTCAAAAGTGCATAGTAATGCACCATGCCATTTTTCAACTTTTTAACATAAAAAAACAACATTATATTAATTCCATAAATACACAATTTATGAAGAGAAATTTCAGAAGAAAAGCAGCTCTTCCAATTCCCATGGCTGAATTAGTAGATGCTTAGCGACCGAGTCATAACTGAATTACATTAAAACAAGAAAAGATTCGGTTGATATAATTTACATTGCAAATAATTATTTCAGCAAAGCTTGTATACTGACTTCATATTTTCAATTACTTAATAATACAGACAATATTCCAGTGCATAGTAAGTGTCAGGGATGGAGTAATTTTATCTGAAAAGGCAATTCTGCTGTAAGATTTACAGAAGATATAATGCAAAAGTTAAAATACAACATTAAAATTTTTCACTAAATTCTCAAATATATGCTTACAATATTTGTTATGAACTGGCCAGATAAGCACAGTATGATACAGAAACTGCTGCACCCTCAGTGTATTTAGAAACCTGCAGCTGAATCCCTGACCTGCGACGGTGTAATGGATGCCATGTGGACAACTCACTTCTGTTAATGTCTTCAGATCTGCTGTGTCATTATCTACCTGACTTCTCTACACAACCCAATTAACAAGAGACCAGAATTCTACCTCCTGATATCTTGCATGTTCTTCTGGGCTAAGTGTTGCTTACCACACAACATCAGCTTTTATTTCAGATGACAGTCACCTCAATCAGCTTCCGTAGCATCAGCTCTGCTTACACCAAGTAAACCTCAGAGTAAAATCTTGAACCAAAGGTGAACTGTAGTTCAGTGATATAAACACCTCAAATCTGTTTGTTTACATCAAAACAGGCAAGAGATTGAAGCATGTGTAAGTTTCTTGGGTCTTAATATGGAAAATATTTGAAAAATACACAAAATTCAGTTGGATGCCTGTTTTCTAAAATGGAAAAACACAAATTTTTTTCCAACAGGACCCTCTTTCTTTGTTTTTCCCTCTGAGAGTTTTTCAAAAATTATCTCCCTTTACTGTAGACTCCTGTAGCACCACCAACTGTTGAAGTTGTTGACAAACCTACCAAACCCCGCCAGAACCCTGCCAACAGCATCTGAAGAATCTATGATGAAAGAAAACTCTAGAAAACAATTTCACCCAAATTTAAAATTAAAGGAGATATTAAAAAAAAAACTCCGAATTTTTAAAAGTAGATAATTTCCCGTTTTTAAGTTGTACATATGAAAATTTATACTAGTATATGCACAGTGAAATTTAAAATAATATTAATCATCATCCTCATGTTGTACATCACCATCATATGGCACAGTATAGAAAAGGCCTGAAAAGTTCCCCTATGAAGCTAGAATGTTTATCAAGTCTGTAGAGTCCACACTCCTCCCAGGTAGACACTTTAACAAATACTCGTTTGAGACTATCTAACCAACACTTTCATAGACTTGTCAAATGCTAATCAACCTCAGTTGTTTTCTCTTTTGTATGTGTAAAGTCAAATATATCGATATAATGGTGTATGGTGGACCACTGTTTATTTACTACCTGTCCCCCGTTTCTAAAACAAGAGATTATCTACCTGACTTCTATAATAAAGAAAGTTACCCTGAATAAGTCCCCACTGTTTAATATCTCTCTTTCACAAATCTGTAGGATAATTTCACCTTTATTTTCTTAGTCACAGAAAAAGATTACAGTAGTAAGGGCTACACCTTTAATGAGAAAGCAGGGATCTGGTACAAAGGGTACCGTAAGGGGTTGACCCAGAGGCTAGCGGCAAAGAAGTGCGAGAGTGATGGAGCCGTCCTGATCTCTCCCATCACCCAGCAGAAGAGAGAACTGATAGAACAAATCTATAAAAAGGTTTTTGGTGGTGGTAAGTGAGAGATGATTTCAGTTCCAATATTTCCCACTGCACAATAAATAAGTAAAGGTGGCTTTTTCTCGTATAAACCATAAACAGATTTCGTCCCTGGTTGGACACAGACAATAAAACCAACAATAAATGAACCCAAAGTGTTGTTTTACTGATTTTCTTGCTAATCAATAACTGCAGAGATGGTAAACATTAACTAAGCTCCTGGTCCTTTGGCTTTTAACCTCAAACAGGGCAAATTATCCATCCAGTCTGTCAACAGCACATGTCAGGGTTAGTTTACATATTAAGTGCATGAGTTTGCTCAGTTTGTTTGATTGGCAGGCACAACTCTTAGAACTGATGATGGAGCCAAGATCTGTGCATTTTTCTTTGTCAATGTTGTCCCCCCCTCTTTTTTTTTTTAAGTGGCACCATGGATTAGCTGCTGGAAGACGGAGACTGGACAGTGGATCTGGAAAGACGGGACACCCATGGCTGGAAATAATTGGCTCCCCAATCATCCCTACAGTGGCAACAGTTGTTGTCGTCAATTTAAAAAGAAATGGCTTTCTTACTCATGTGATGGTAAATGGCCCCTTGTGTGTGAAATCTACCCTTAGGGAAGTGAACGGCCATTCTTATTAGAAAGTAGGGAACAAAGTCACAGGAATAAAGTCAAGTATTTAGCCACACAGAGCAGGAATTTTTATTATCATTACCACCACCTGCAAACTTAAACAAGCAACCTTAACTATGAAAATTATTGGATAATCAAACCCATTTAACTAAAACATTTAAAATATTTTGTTTAATTATTACCATGGTTCATGCAAACTCACGGCCACTCATCCGTGGAGACAGATAGACGAATGACCCTCTCTTTTTTCTCAAACCACAAAGGTCAGTTCACCCCTAAACATCACCTCTTTACACATACCTTTCATTTATTTTAATTAACACAAATTTTTTATGCATTTAAAGTCTGACATTTTACTTTTGATATCACCTCCCCACCCCACCCAGACATCTTTTTCCAAATACCTTATTTATCCCCCCCCCCATTTCCCTGCTGTTATTCCCTCCATTATCTCCCCCACAAACGATTTCCTTCTGTTCATTTTCTTTCTCTTCCTCTCAGTCACAGAAAGCAGACAACATGCCGCCATTACTCTCCAGTCTCATTTTCATCTGGGTTTAGTTTTCACATCTTTCTCAGAATTTCTTATGAAAAGAATCAAGTAATACATTTGTAAAAGTCTGTCTATCAAGTTAAAGGGGGAGGTAAACCATCTCTCCAGGTGGCGCTCACTTCGTTATTAAATAAAAGGAAAACTGAATAATTAATTTAAAATTTGTTACAAGAGAAGAAAATCTTTTCTACTAAATCATCAACCGGCTGCTGTCTTTTACCTGACTGTGACTGTCACCTGTAATGGACTCTGCTTAGTTTTATATTCAGTGTCTTCATTGTAGACAAGAGTAGAACTTTGCCATTGTGTTGTTTACTCCCACCTCAGTCTCCCACCCTGGCCAATAATCCTGTCAGTTTTACTGACCACCTTTGTACAAGTTGATCTCACCCAATAAACACACCTGTGGTTACCTTATTATTGTTGTTTTTATTATATCTATAACTAAGAAATCTAACTGGTATAAGCTGACCATTGACAGGAAATTTGTGGAGTCTGTAGGACAGATGTCACTGAAGGAAACTTTACCAGGAATGGAAACAAATTAAATTGATAAATAAGTTGTAAGAAATAGAAACGATAGAAAATTGTCATTTGAAAGATGAGATTAGAGATAATCAGAAACTTCTATGAATCCTTAACTTACTCAAATGAAGTATAATAACAGTTTGAATTTGCTATAGAATTAGAACAAAATAACAAATTATTTTTAAGAAAAAATATTTTCTTTCATATATTAAGGTTTGTCTTTAAGCAATTGTTTGGTCTTTAAAGTTTTTAAAATCACTTTATTTATTTTCAAAGTGGAACGGAATTTTAACAAAACTCCGTCTTCGTGAAAAACGTTTTTAGATCCATTGTAAATTTAATTTTGTAAACCTGGACTGAAGAAACAAAATGGTTCTTTTTTATGCACATCTAAGCCAAAGGAAATCATTAACCAGATGTACAATAAAGCAGTAAAATGTTATTTTCATTAAAGAAACTTAAAAAGACAAAGAACGAAGCAATAAAAAGAAAACAAATTCACAGAAATTATGCTCTAAAAATAAGTTATTTATAATATTATTCCTTAACCAAAATGTACCAATAAATACTCAATTTGTAAATGAAAGCTGGAAGGGTTAACATCTAGACAGGTGGAAGTCCATAAGAACTACTGTTTGCTCACTGAGGGATGAAACTGCTTGTCACACCTTAAAAGATAATGTTTAATTTGCGACAGGATTTCTAATGTAATAATAAAGTACAGCAACCACATGGTAAACTGTATGTATAACAGTGACTGTGGAGGACTGAAGACCCTAGAGCAGCGGTTCCCCATCTTTTGAAACTGTTTCTAAACAATGCCTTTCTAATCCAAAGTGAAGTACTGTATCAAAATAGGGCCAGTGATAGGTGTGCCTTTAGCCCGCACTTGAGTGAACCATATGTACAAGGCATCTTCCATCTTCTGGTTGTTTCCAACAAACATTGTCTTTCTTGTGCACTGTTTTTTTCGTTGGTTGAGTAGCTGTAAACTCAGTAAGTTTAACTCTTTGATTTTTAATGTCGGTGATAGTAGATCGCCCAACACCATATTCTTCAGCTGACATTTTGAACACGAGTGTCATGAACAGTACAGTCTAAAATGGTCTACAATGCAATGTAGATTAAAACACTTCAAAGATGATATGAAAAACCAGATAAAATATTTCTTAGTAAATTATATTAAATTAAATAAATTATTTAAATTAAGTAATTATCATTTCCCCCCTTGATTAAAAAATAAAAAAATGTGATTGATTCAAATTTTCAAGTGAAAAGTATCGCAATAATAGTCTGACTATACGCGTAATAATAAAGATAAATGAGCAAAGGCGAACACACACGCAAAAAATGAAGAAACAAACTCGCTTACTTGATAGCATAAAATGGGCTCAACTTACTCGCTCTCAACTTTTATTTTATTTTTTTTATTCACTGACAATCAATCAATCACCTGATCACTTTAATATAGTTATATATATATATATATACAGTCAGACCTCATTAAACTATATGAATCACTTATATAGGCATGCCCCCCCAACTGTTCACTTTAAAAAAGGCCATGTTTTGTTCAGTTAAGATCTAAGAGAAATTACAATAGAACGTTGACAACCGAACAAAAAAGTGTGAAAGTTCGGTTACGTGAGATTTTGTTCGGGGGACATGTCGATTGTTCGGATACGTGAGGTTGTACTGTAATACAAAACAATGTTTTAATGAGAGGGATGATACCGTTTTTCTCTCACAAGCTCAGAAAAATTAGGTTTTTTTTTTCCTCGCCCACCTGGAATTCTCCAGGCCTTCCCAGGGGAGCAACCCCCAGTTTGGAAATCACTGCGCTAGAAAGTGTGTGGTTTGTTGTGTTTCTGGAGAATACTCTGCATCTTCTTAAAATTGAAAAGACTATAAGTAACACATTTTAGTGCATTGGTCATACACCCACACATACAGAGTTTAATCTCATTGTGTTATTAAAATCAACAAATTGCCTCATCATTTCCATGAGATTTTAAGTAGTAATTTCAAGTATCATCCATCCACAGAAAGTCAGCTGTCCCACAATGCATTGTTGATTCTTCAAAATGGCTGAACACCAGCTGAATCAAACAGATTAAGAAATAGCTGTCCATCTAAAAAATTAAACAACTACTTCTTCATTGTCATCAATTACTCATTTACATACCATGAACAAACAACCAGAGATACTGCAGTGACAGACAACAACAGTCAGTTAAGAGGGTCACCTACCTACCTACCCTGGTAAATAAGCTGAGATACTGCAGTGACTGACAACAACAGTCAGTTAAGAGGGTCACCTACCTACCTATCCTGGTAAATAAGCTGAGATACTCCGACTGACTGACAACAAAAGTCAGTTAAGCGGGTCACCTACCTACCTACCCTGGTAAATAAGCTGAGATACTCCGACTGACTGACAACAAAAGTCAGTTAAGCGGGTCACCTACCTACCTACCCTGGTAAATAAGCTGAGATACTCCGACTGACTGACAACAAAAGTCAGTTAAGCGGGTCACCTACCTACCTACCCTGGTAAATAAGCTGAGATACTCCGACTACCTACCTACCCTGGTAAATAAGCTGAGATACTCCGACTGACTGACAACAAAAGTCAGTTAAGCGGGTCACCTACCTACCTACCCTGGTAAATAAGCTGAGATACTCCGACTGACTGACAACAAAAGTCAGTTAAGCGGGTCACCTACCTACCTACCCTGGTAAATAAGCAGAAATGAAAGCTGATTTTTGGGAAACCTCAAAAGGTTTATTTTGGCCAATCAGAAACTTTCAAATATTTGACAAATCCACGAATACTCAGAATATGTTTCTGAATAAACATTATCCATTTGTAAGGATTATAACAGACTTTATTGGCAACACAAACACTAAACTAAATAATATTTGCTAAAAAATAGTTTTGTTTAGAAGTTAACTGCAGGTATGGATCATGAAGAAAACCTTGGATATAAAATGATGTACGATGTTAAATCCGGTCAGCAACCATGATGATTGAAACTTTTGCAAAGCATCATTCACGACGTCCAACACTTGTTTGCTGGTTGTGATTACTGACCTTTTAAGGGACTTTAGCCTCTGCACCAACGCGGACCTTTAGTTATTAGTGTGTACACACTTCACTGTTGAGGAAAGCTTCTCGACACTTGCTCATGTAACTGGACACAACTGAGCATGTTCATCTGGAAACAGGCCCGCATCACATACCACCAATTACTGCAGCACTCCTCAGTTTTCGGAAATTTGGTGCTTCACTACCTCTAGAATAAAGATGTTTCCCACTCTGGAATCATGTTGGTTTAACCAGCTCACCATCACATCCTTGGTGATGGAGCAACTGTACTAAACTCTCACTACAGGGGCTTCAAACAACTTCAATGCGCACAGGGGAGTAACAACACCCTATGCAGCTATGTAGGCTTACAGGCCAAACCTGTAGACCACCTTCTTCGGTAAAGCGCCTGAGCCAGCTCTGTGCGACCTGATGGACCCAAACAATAAGCCATTTTGTCTGATGACGACAGCAGGGCAACAGGGATTTTGTGTTGAACCTGAGAGGATGAAGGTAAAGACATCACGGACAGTGCTGGCCATACACTGCAGTTAGCACGCTCTCCTGCCATATCTCTCTCTCTCTCTCTCACACACACACACACACACACACACACACCACACACACACACACCACACACACACACACGTGTGCTCTTGTACCCAGATTCATTGTTGATATAAAATGTACTTCTCTCCTCTCCTCTTCCTATAAGATGCATACATGGATAATTAAAACATGCTGGAGGCAATATGAAAACAAAAACAAACTCAATTCACCAGCTGTTTCCATGGTAATATAAAATAATCAAATGCTGCTGCCCATTTTCAAGATGAGAAGACACGACAAAAGAACATACAAATTTCCACCTGGTTCATTCAGAAAGAGAGTTATTTCCCTTTACTTTCTATTACTTACAGAAGGTTGATCATTGGTCCTACAGACTTGTGTAAGGCAATCATTTACTGAATTGTTAGAATATATAACTAACATTTAAGTTGCCAACAATAACAAGAACTTTAAGAAGTTTACACACTCCTGCCAGATTTAGTAAATTATCTCACCAAGGACTTTAAAGAGGTGCATCTTTACAATGCTTACTTCTGTACCAGCTACATACCAGTAACCAGTTCTAGTGTATTGTGATTGCATGCTGAAGAATGTATTGTTTTAAATCAGGTAATAAGTTTTCCTACCTGTACCAAATGTTTGTTTACTTTCCCGCTATTTGATGTCACAGCCATCCGTCCTACTGCCAGGCTGGTGGGATCATATGGCATAGAAAAATCGGTGCAGCTTATTTAGTCAGAAATTATTTTGTGATCCCTTCAATACAAACCCAAAAAAAAGAGACACTGGTAGTAATATAGTTCCCATATTGACACCACATAACAAAGTTTAGCTGACAGTCAATAGTAAGGCAGCAGAAAACAAAACAATTAACTCGAGACAGTTAAAGGGATCAGAGAATACACAGTGGAGGCTGCTGGTTTATCTTCACAATAGAAAAAATCTAAGATCTTATTAGTCATGCAATGTGTCTCTCTTTCATAAAGATGGCCAACCCCGGTTATTATGTTTACAGACTCTCTCACCTTGGTTCCAATGACGACAACCCGCTATTCTATCCTAGTCTGAGCTTCATTCAAGTAGGTTTTATGCATGTTCATATAAAGGATAAGGCACACGAGTAAAATTATAACATTTTAAAATGCTTTCTCTACAGTAAATGCTTGGTTCGCCATCTTTGTAATTTTTGCCTGGATATTTGGTGGACAGAAAAGTTAACAGGCATCTTGGTGGCCATAATAGCACCGAGTCATATTAATGGAAGGAAGGTTTCTGATAAGTTCATCGCATTTGTTAATAGTGGATTAATCATCTCTGCTGCTTTGGTGAGGAGGTCCATCTTCTTCCTCCTCCTTCCGGCAGCTTTCACATCATCAGGCTCGGGTGTTTTAACCAGGGTGAGGAGGATTTGACAGCTGGAGAAAGCTTCGCTTTGCTGAAGTTCAAAGACAATAGAAAGGGAAATTACACGCTGGTAAGGTAGGAGAGACTGGAGGTATATGTTGAAACAAAGATGGCTTCCACCGGGAATCATGGGTAGAAAGCCAATGTTACCACACCGCGGCGGCCGGCGAACGTTAAGGTGCCCGGCTCCATCTGACTGATTTCCATCGGAGCAGATGGAATGGTCTCATTTTAAACCCAGACCGACAAAGCCCAAGATGGTGGACTGGGGCGGCCATTAACGCGTCGGGAGCGTTCTGTGTCAAGCTACAGTGGAAGGATACCTACCTGGCAGGGTGTCGTCTGTCTCGCGAACAAAGGACCCATGCGACAAGAAACAACGGCTGCTGGAACCCCAACCACGAACCAGGTCTGCCGGGGTTAAAGGGGACTCCCCACCGAGCAACAGCCGGTCGGCCCTGTCCGAGTAACTCATCAATACAAATTAACTCCCACCCCTACATCCGTCCTCTGTAACCCCCACCTGGGGGTCTCAAGGTCATTCTCCCTGATGTTTATTAACCACCCCCCCCTCCGCACTTTCTTTCTTAAAGAAATTTGAATGAATGTGTCGTCTGCTTGCTATCGAATGACGGCGGGTGGTAAATATAAGGCTCTCCGGAACCCCAAATAACACACATTGAAGAAAAACAATAATAATAATAATAATAATAATGTAGCAGGTGAGAGCCCCCTCCCCCTTAAGTCGAGGCGGTCAGCAGTAAATAAAAAATATTCTACAAATTAAAATTGAGCCTTTTATTATTATTTCTTTTAGACGATTTTCCAAATGAAAATCAGGGATGTGGACAGGAGAACTTTAAGAAATTGTGCATCTCGTTAAGGCGATCATTTTATTTTCACTTTATGGGAATAAATGTCGTTTTATCCGAACATCCCATAGTCAGCTCTTTATGCCCGGACAGGAGGAGGAGGGGTGGATGGGATGGATGGATGACGTCACAGCCTCTCTGTCGGGCGTCGTTGTCTTAATGGCGGCTGGATGACTTCGTCGTTGGTAATTTTCGCCAAACTGGGTGAGAAAGTGGAAGGAAAACCTAGAAAAGAAGACTGCGGCAGGAGGCGAGTAACAGGGTGGCGGAGAGTTAACCGACCCATGTTTTCGGGGGGGGTGGGGTATTTGTTAACCGGAGTCTACCCTGGGGCGGGCTCCCGAGTTTGAGGGACGCGCGGATGTAATGCATCGCCACCGTGGAAGGGTAACCAGGGGGTCGTCCCCTGTTTTTCCGGGTGGTCTGGCATGGTGTCCGGATCCCTTCTCGCCCTTCCCGTGCACTGTTCGAGCCCCGCGCTCCACCGTTCCACTCGGGAGTGCACAAAATAGCTAACTGCGCCATTTCCCAACGTGGCGGACGGCTCACCTGGTTTTAGGGACCTCGCTACTAGGGAACCCCCACCAATACGACTGCATTTGTATGCCACGCCTGCTAGCAGGGCTGTTCCGCCCCGAGGGGGTGGGGACAGCATTCCCTGCCCGGAGTGGGCGAGAAGACACCTAACCGCCAACCCCTACCCCCCCCTCTGTGTGACCCTGGATTATAAAAACCCGGTGCAGTATTTCTGTCGTTTTATCCGAAGCTTCTCCGAAAGATGTGTGTCTACTAACCCCCACCCCACCCCACCCCCACCCCACATGATTATCAAAGCAGAAAGTGATAATGCGGGATGTCTCCCATGGCATGGTGGCTGGGGCTATTACCCCTCCAGTTCCCTCTTTCTGTAAACTAGAAATTGCATCTGTTTTGGGTCTGTACACTTTCATTTGGCTAAGGTAACCCCCCCCCCCTCTGCACACCACCTTGACCAAGATCCTTACCCTTGTCGTGCCTCACCTGCTGCCAAATTGGTCATTTCCAGTATTATATTTTTCATTGCAGGTGCTCTGAGGGATCAGATGCCGATGCAGTAGATCAGATATCAGGAACAGCTTGCCAGGTAGGCCCATGAGCCCCCCCCTTTTTTTTTTTTTGATGCCATAGGAAATCCCTTCCATATTATATTTCCATTTATCCACTTTGATGTTTTCTCCAAATTAGAAGCGAGAGGCTACAAGGAAGAATTCAGTATTGTACCCTCTTTGAGTACTAAGAAATCCTGGCCAGGAGAGACTCTGGGTAACCAGGGTCACCTCCATCAGTTTCAGCTTCTGACTCTTGCTGTTCCACCACCGTCCGCTGTAACTACCGTTCGTGATGGCGCTGTGTCGTTTGTAGCTCTCACTCGGAGAGATGCTGCCGCTAGAGGAGAAAGTGAGCATCTGCTAGCTTCTCCCTCTCTCTCTCTCTCTCTGATACAGTTTGCGAACACTAACCCCGACAGATGGTGATGGAAGCGAAGGTGTTTAACTTCTTATGAGTAAATGGCACAGGGTCATACTGACCCCCAAGTTTAATGTCTGCATGCAAACAGGAGGATCAGCACTAGAACGGCCAGACATGTCAAAGCTGCTTGTTTCTCGTGACTCTGAACCGAGGAAAGTCAAAATACTGTAGAGGTGTTAAAAAGGAAACCATGGATTATAGGGCTGAGATAGCAAGGGTCTGTCCAAATGCTGATAAGTGATAAAAGCCAAAACCTTTGACCTAAAGATAAAACAGTTTAAAAGCCGGGTTTCTCTAAACAGGTGAAGGTTAAAAGAAAAGATCCTGTGTATACACTAAAACATAGGAAAAGACTAACGGTAAATACCTCCTAAAACAGAAGACAATCTTTTCATATTTGGAACACAAATAACTTTTTTTAGGTGTAGAATTGTAGCAGTAATAGGACTTGGATGTGGGAGATTTTAAACCTGAAGTTTTAAAAAATATTAACTGCATAATTTACAGTAAACCAGTAATATTTCATCTTTTGGTATACAACTAGTATCTTCAGGGATAATAAATGGGATGTATCTTTTAAAATCTTTGACAAGATTAGCACAAAATAAGACTATTTAAGGTTAAAATTATTATTAGTTTCAACATTTTTACTAAAATAATTCTTCCCGAGATCTTGTCTGTTGTGTTTTTTTAAATGTTTTATACTGCTAAATAAAATAATACCTCCCACCAGCTTTAATTAATAACCCTTTTTAAAATATTTTTATGCATAAGTTAAAATTTGTGAATGGAGGTAAAAATCAAAACAGAATTCAGTTTGTCAAATACTACTCCCTTCCTAACTCGGATTATTCATTTTCTTTTCCTTTTTTTGATTTTGCTAATGTATTATTTATTACCTATATTTAGTAAATGGGTTGTTGTTGTTAACTTTGGATAACTGGTAATTAATTCCATATTTGATTAGTCTCTAAAGTGCACATTTTAAAAAAAGAATAGATTAACAAGCTATTTGACACTTAGGTCTTTTGATAGATTGCCCAGATAAAAGTAGCTACCATTCAGTCTGGAATTTAAATAGAAACTAAAATACTAGTAAGTAAAATGAAGTCTGCTTAGATTTTAAAAAAATGACGACATTGTTGCAGAACCCTACTACACTAGATGTTAATAGATTAAGTGGGAAATATGATCCTGACCTTAAACAGAGATCTATCTTCTCTTTCATACCCTGCTTACATTTGTGTGAGTGTGCATCTACCAGTTTATTAAAACTAGAAAGTGCTATCTGTCAGTGTGTGATATTGCATTGTATTTATGCAGCTGGATCAATTCCACATTTGACTGTCATGGCTATTTATAATTGAAGCTTAAATACAGCTGTATAAGTTTCTGAGAAACTATATAGGTTTATCTGGCAATCCAACTCCTTTCCATAGGTAGGAGAGTTGGGATATACCAAGGTGCTTGCCTCAGTTTTCTCTCTATTCCCTAGGAGCTGGGAGGGAAAATCAGTTTTAGTGGACAGTTTTTGTTCATTGGTGGGCTCATCTTGTCTTGTTATCAGGCTCTGTTTACATTTAATGACTAGCTGAATATTATTATTATTATTATTATTATTATTATTATTATTATTATTATTATTATTATTATTATTATTATTATTATTATTATTATTATGTTTCCCTGTCTTGTCCTCAACTGCTGGCTCAGATTGGTCTTTGTTCTGTAAAAAAATGAAAAGGGGATGGTTGTGACTCAAAAATCTGGCCTAAGCAGTATGGTTAATTAACTGTGTGTCTGAAAATTTCTGCCTGTCAAGCCCACTGGAACTCATGACCATATATTGTTTTTGAAAGAAACTTATGTATCTTCTGAAGAACAACTCAATTTAAATGGATTTTCCATTCTCTAAAGTCCGACAGTTACTTAAGCAATCTGCTGTGCAGAGAAGGAAAGGAAGTTTGAAAGAATGTTTTTTTATTATGCAGGGTGACGCCAAAGACGCAACTGTACATATTACGTCTAAGCAGATGGGTAGTCTTTAATGTTATAGATCAAATACTAGACTAGGTTCCAGTTCTCTGTGAAGACAAGTAAAGAAAACTCTGGATTACTGTATCATCCAGTCTCTCTCAAACAAAGACATCAAGTGGAGAATTTCCCAGTGGATGTTTGTGGTGTGGCTATCTAAGTGACAGTTTTTCAAGCTCTTCCATGGAAGAGGTGGCAAATTAAGGTTGGCTTCCCATGCCCTCCAATAGCTTGACTTGGTCACTATACCTGAGGCTAAATGGAGGGTATAATTTGCACTGCAATACCACCATTACTGATTCTATGATGCTGTCTTTTTTTTTTTTTTAACAAAATTCCCTGTGAGGGTTATTTTGCTTTTGCTCCATACCTCTAAGCTAGTTTCATGGAATGTATTTAGATTACTGCTCTGGTTTTGGAGGGTTTTCCATATAGGGTGGCTATCCCATTATCTATGTCAAATGCTTTAGCTACTTGCTGGACAAATAGCATTTGCCATTTTTTTTGCACTGCTGCTATCTCTTATGGTATCTATCATGTTTTAGATTTTCTGAGTGCATATTTTGCTCTTTTTATTTATGATGTTTGGTCCTAGATCCCAAGGGAGGTGCTTCACTTGTATATTTACAAGATGTTTGCATCCCTGCCATAAGAACTCTACCAATTCAACATTAATGGCAGTGTTCTCCCAGTCTGGCATGTCTATGATTTGACTTAAGATTCATTTACCGGGTTATTGATTCCCATTCCCCTACATACAAAGCAACAACCTTTTAACTAACTTTTTATATTGTCAGTTGGTTTTTGCCAGTTGTCCTTATCTATGCTTATGTAACTGGCAAAGGGGGAACATGATATCCAGAATTTTATTCTGTCCCTAACCATTTGACATTGAACTGTCAGAGTTATGTTGCTCTTTCCGCAAAGAGCCCAGCCACACTTCCTTTGTTTGGCTTTGTTTATACAGGCACCATATATGTTCATGTACAACTAGAACTTGTCAAGCGCAGCCAGAAAGCTTTTTGCATTCTGCAGGATATTCTGGTGTCACTGGCATGGCAAACTATTTTTGCTTCTATTTTATGTTATTTCTATGTCTATTTTCTCCTCAGCCGAGCGTCTCTACAATTATTACATACAATAATGCCCTGAGAGGGCAGCTTTGCTGTTTGCCATGTGAGGGTTTAAAGTAGGCTGACCTAATCAATTCTTGTCTGGATATAAGATTAGTGTGACTTTATCCAATGCTTTCATTTGATCGGTAGTTAGCATGACAGCTGCAGAGTTTTACTTTGTGTAGTATTTCCCTGATTGGTTGGATTATCTGTTATGGTTCTTTCTCGAACGAAGCAGCTTTGCTTTTTAATAATTACTTTAGACAAATTTGGCTAGCCAGTTTGCTAATACCTTGGCTGTTTTATCATAATCTGTGCTTAGTTAACTGGGCAGTCTCTGCCTCCTTTCTCAAATAGTAGGATGAAAGTAGTACTGCTCTGGCTAAGCGAGAAGGCTCCTTCAAATGCACTGTTAGCTAAGGCTGTCACTCCCTGGGGCTCTGCCATTATTCAATATTTTAATAGCATCTTTTAACTCATTTTTAGTTATCAAGCCTTTGCAGAGTTTGGCATTTACAGGGTCTACTAATTCATTCTCTGGATGTTGCTGGAGAGCATCCTTAGCTTGAGCACTGTTATCTTTACTGGTATAGTGCTATTAATAATACAGCCTTTTCTCTGGCGATATTATCTATATCTGTTATGGTGTCTCTTTCTGGGGAAGTTAAGGTAACCATAGTCTTACCTGTAGCCCTAACCCACAGAGAGTTTTAATGTTTTTCCTCACAGCCTGTGTACCTTCTGCTTTGGTGCTAGTTTGGTTCATCAGTTTTTTGTCAATTGCATGGAACCTATCTGTATTAGAGTATCCTTTTGCTGCTTTGTTTATTTCTAATTTAAGTTCAAGATCGAGACCCTGTTTAAATTGCCTATACATGCTTCTTATTTGGCAATATTCTATGCTGAGTTAACTCAGCTTTAGTTTCCCTGTATTCCACTATTCCATGATTGTTGGGAAGCTATTTATGTGCTTTCTCCAGTCTGTCCAGTACTCCTGTATGCTGTTGATGTATTCTGACTCTGTCAGAATGGCATTGTTCAGTTTCCAGGTGGCAGATCCTCTGGTCACTACTATGACTGTGAAGCTAGTCCTAACATGATAATGATCGCTCCAGGAGATCACATCGTGCGTGACATTCTGCAGGATCTCAGCTAATGTGGTAATAACATACACTGTCTATCCTAGTCACTTCCTTATACTGATCACAGTAATGAGTGTACAAACCAATTTACTAGTATTTCTATGGGTGTCTACCAAGCACAGCCATGAGCACCAAGTCTACAGATGCTTCATTTCTCCTAGATGGCTTCTATGATTATTTTCCAGTCCTTGCCTAATTAGGTAATGGAAGGGGACACAATTAAAATCACCCACTTTGTATATATATATATATATGTTTGCATTTTGCAGCAAAGGATTCTAATCCTTCCTTGATGGCTTTTTTGAGGCTCTGAAGAAATTTGATACACTCCCTCATTATGTTGGGTCATATGCTGATGCTGTCAGCACCTTTGTTTGGTCCTCTAATTTAATGCTGGCTATTATTAGTCTGCCAACATTATCACTGTAGGAGTGTTCTAGGCTGCAGACTTGCTCATTGGCTTCTCCCTGGTAGTTCTTTTGTGGAATGGTGCCTGATCTCTTCCCTTGGCCTTTTCTTTTGATTTTGGTGATGGAACTGATTGCCCCACTGTTACATTCTGTGAGGGAGGCTTTTCCTTTGGTTTAGTTGCAGGCATGTCATGTCACCAGGACTTTTGAAATATGGACTGCGCTCTACCGTGATCCCCATGTCTACAGCTTTGCCACCCTGTATCACCTCTGCTTTTCTAGCCTTAGCTTCAACGGTGATTGGGGTTTGCTCAGCTTCATTTGGGGATTTTGAAGTTTTTGTGACAACCAGTTCAGTCTCCCTCCCAACTTTCTCTGTACAGGACTTGAGGATAGGGCCTCAAATCTTACAGGATGGGCAAAAGAGAAGTTGACTGGTTTGGTCTCTATACAGGGTTCTAACCTTGTATGTATGACTGTCATGTGTGCTTGTAATTCACAGTGGAATGGGCTTAGTGATAAGCATCTTCCCACTCCATTGGCCTAATAGGAAGGGCATTTCTGGCAAGATGTACTTGAACCAAACTAACACCTTACCATTATCCCCTAGTAGATCTTCCAGAGTTTTGGCTCAGGCAGTTTAAGGTAGCCCAAGAACCTTTACCCATGTGATTAGATTGGCTCTAATGAGCTCATACCTGATCCTCCCAGAGAAACATTCTGGTCAGTATCTCTGTCGTCATCTTTCTTACAGACAATCTCCACAGCATGGTTGGGCTTGGAAAGGATCATGCTAACTCAAGATGTCATCCTCACCTTTATGAACACCTGCCCTACAGAGAATATATTATCTCAAGCCAGTCCATAGTGCAGGAAGAGTGATCTCTTCCTTGCCCTCTGCCATTTTCAATCATTTTGCTGTGGCAGGTGTTTACGATGCTGGGCCCATCGTTGCATTGCTTTTTTACGGTGCCTTTCTCTGCTTTGGCAGTTTCACCATCATTTCTCAGTCAGGGGCTGTTACTAACTTCTGTTTGTACCTATGTAAATAGGTTGGAAATCAGGTGGCATGCTATCAGACAGATATATGAACTCAGGTCTTGTCTGAGCATTGCTGATGTGCTTATAGCACCTGCATACATGAGATTGGTTCTCATTCACATCCTCTGGATCAGTTTCTGGCTGGGTGGGAGAGTGTCTTTTAGCCACAACCTTGCTCAGGCACCTGACTCCCCCAGTATAACTGTTCTGCAACCATGGATGGATGTAATGTGCCTGCTACTTCTCCCTCCAGGCCCGTGTTGGGTGTGATGATCAAAGCCATCTGCACCAAAAGAAAAGTTAGTTTTCAAGAAAATCTGCTTCCTCCGCAGTTAAGTTGGCTAACTTTTTTCTGTACCCTGAAGTGGAAGAGCGAGTTCACAACTTGATTAATATGTTTGCTAGCTTTTTCACCAAAAAGACTACTTCAGGTAAGGAAGCAGAACTGTGGCAATCACCACTTCACCAGGAGAGTGGGCCAACAGTAGCAGTTCCATTAGCTTCAATTTGTACCTTCACTTGTCCGCTAGATCTGAAATGAAAGTGATTCCACAGCTCTTACAGTTATGCAATTTGCTTACTGATCCAACTTTGTGACAGTTCTAGTACTGACCTAGGAGAACAAGTAAAATACTCCAGGCTCCAGAGCTCTTCTGACTAAGTAGAATAGCTAATTCTGTTACAGTCCATGCAAACCCTGACTCCACACAAAACTATGGACATTGAAAAATTTTGAAACTTTAATGTTGTCCTACATTTGGTGGCACAATTAAATTGTTTTATCATCATCACCTATATACGTACACTTCAGTAATCACCCTCTCATCTGTTTGACCGATCTTCATAATAAAAAAACAGACCACAGAGTTACTGCTTTCATTTTGTCTTAGCTTTGTCACTTATCTATCCTTTTTGAAGTATTCTGACAAATACATAGAATCCATTTAATGGGAGGTAACTCTATCAGATAATGTGAAAGTAGGTTTACAATAAACTTGCTCCAAGAAATTGATAAAAGGAATGATATTATTTAAAGATTATGTTGACCATTTAGTGGTATATTAACCTTTGAAGGAAAATGGAACTAAATACATACAAAATAACATTCAGTTAAAATAAATGAAGGTCGTCATGTGCTGGATATCAGACTGGCCAAAAGAGGCTGCAAAGAGAAATACAGGTGATTCCTCTACTTTTTATTAATCATGGCCAAACATGGTTTACAGGTGAGAGTTTTCAACCTTATGGAGAGGGGCTAATTTCTGTGCAATGTGATAAAGGAAAATGTGTTCTTCATAGAAGGTAAATGGAGGAGACTAAAATATTTACAGAATAATTGAAGCTGTTATGTTTCATGTAATTAATTCTTTATCTTATGTAAAACAAAAATCTAAATATCAGAGCTTAGGTCTGTAGCATTGTAATTTCTTAGGAGTCTGTTAATTGTAATCTATTCTAGAGTAGTCATCCATTGAGAAATGGATTTGAATATTTTAAAATATAATCCATGTGCCTTCCTGTAGGTAGTAGGGGCTTAGGACTCAGCTGCTTGTTTCATAGTGGGTTTGTCTAGTCAGACCTCATCTATTTACAGTATTGCAACTTTTACTCTGCCATCCCTCAATAAATTTAGTTATGTACAGCAGCAGCTTCATGTTGCCAGCTCATGCTAGTTTTTTGTACAAAGTATTTGACTATTGTAAACTGTAGTACAGAACTGTCTTAATTTTACAAATGACCCTGCGACATTTAATTTAAATTCTTCAAGATGTACTGAACTGACTTCATTATTAAAAAAAAAAAAAGGGTTTTATTCTTATAACTGGTGAAGGAATTTAATGGGATATCACAATAGGGAATTGTGATTTCAGATGTTGACAGTAAGATTTAATAAACAACTTTGAGCAAGTTTGTCTTTATAATTAGAAAAGAGAGCAAAGAAGTAAAATCCATTATCTGATTATCAGTGTTAGTCATTGGCATAGAGAGACTAGATGGTGGCGGCACCCAAACAGAGGTTAAAGTATGCATTCTTAGCTTGATAATTAGCATAGAAACCTCCTCTTTTGATCCCCCTCATTTTCTCTTCCCCCCCCCTTCGTCGTTCTGAGCTGATTAACAGTGAAATTAGAATCAAGAAAACTTTTTAAAAATTTGATTATTTTAATTCGCTTAAAGCATTTAAAAACAATATCATCTCATTTTATCAAATGTATGACCAATAAACAGGCTTCATAATAATTAGGTGTTTAGGGCCTAGGATTTCTGCTTTTTAAGATTGAGAAACTAGTTTTGTCCAACAGACTCATTCTTTCATGTGTTTTACAAAATTATCTCCCTTTACTGTAGTGCCAACTGCCAAAATTGTTGACAAGGTTACCAAGCTACTGGAAACCTGCCTCCAACATCTGAAGAATCTATGACAAAGGGCAACACACACACACACACACACACACACACACACGATATTAAAATAGGGGGGGGAGAAAATTGCATTTTAAGTTCTGTTTTTAAGCTGTATATTTATATGAAAACTATGCATGGCGAAATTTCAGAAATTAATAATCATGTTACCATGGTGACAAATGATGCAGTATAGAAAGGATCTGGAAACTTCTACAGCCCCTGTAACTCCGAAATGTTTATCGAGTCTGTAGTCCACAAGCCTATCAGGGACACCATTCTACATGTTGTAACAGAATGAACCCAGACTACTTACTCTGCTATTGCTGCCTGATTCCCTGTTTGTAAAACGTGGGAATCTATCTGACTAAAAAAAAAAAAAAATAGTTACCCCGAATAAGTCCTTGCTGTTCCTCTTCCACAGGGCGAGATTTCACGAGTGCAGGCTTTAACAATACTGAAGGGGTCTGGTACAAACGGTACAGTGGGACAACGACCTGGGCGTCCATGGTAAAGAGGTGCAAGGAGAGAAATGGAGTTGTCACTCAGCGGAAAAGAGAACTGGTGGATCATCTCTGGGGAAAATGTTCTTGGTGAGTGAGAGAATCCCAACATTTCCCTCCCACTGCTTGATAAACCCCTAAACAGATTTCTCCCCAGCAGGCCAGACCCAGATATTAAACAAACAAACAAACAAACAATAAATAAACCCCATGTTTTTGTTTTTGCTGATTTCATCAACCAATAGAAATACTGCACATTAAATAAACTGGTCTTCTGACCTTTGACCTAACAAACACGAGAAGCTGACCGACAGCTAATTTCTGTATTAGGCTCATTACTTCACCCACTTCGATTGACAGGCACAACTTCTGCAATTGATGGGTTGGAGATCTGTGTTTGTAGCTTTCTCAGTGTCGCCCTTATTTATTCTTTTCAGTTTTGCCATGGATTGGCTGCGTGTAGGAGACAGGACACTGGGTATAGATGGATGGGACGGCTGTGGATTTGGGGAACTGGTCACCTGGTCAACCTCAGAGTAACAGAAGTAGATAATAAACTGAAATAGTTTTTTTTTTGCCCAGGTTCTAAACTGACACCTGGTGTGTGAGATTTACTTCTAGTGAACTGAGTAACCACTCATCTCATCCACTCTTCCTTTCTCTGGTGTTACCCCTTCCATAAACAACTCACAGATGGTTTTCATTCATTTATTATCTCTGCCCCCAAGTTTTCCTTGACCTCTCAGTCCCAGTAAACAGACCAGTGCCGCCATTACTCCCCAGTCTCATTTTCCAAAGGACAAGATGCCCCCCCCCCAATTAATTAGTATTCATTGAGTTAGTCTCTATGTGCAATTCAGATAAAATATTTTGGATATTCTGTTTAACAAATTGAGAGAGGAGGTAAACTGACTCTCCAGTTGGCAGTTGCTTTGTTCTCAACATGGACCTGTTACTTTCTATAAACTGCCTGTCTTCTATAATAATTTACTTCATAAATAAAAGGAAAATTGAATAATTAATTAGAATTTGTTACAATAGAATGAGAAACTTTTCCTATAAAACAACAACCGGCTGCTGTTTCTGTTTACCTGACTGTGATTGTCACCTGTAATAGACTTCGCTTAGTTCTATATTCAGTGTCTTCTCTGTAGACAACAGTAGAACTTTGTTGTTTACTCCCACCTCAGTCTCCTGCACCGGCCAATATTTCTGTCAGTTTTACTGACCCTCTATGAGTTGATCACACCCAATAAACACACTTGTGGTTACCTTATTATTGTTGTTTTTATTATATCTATAACTAAGAAATCCAACTGGTATAAGCTGACCATTGACAGGAAATTTGTGGAGTCTGTAGGACAGATGTCACTGAAGGAAACTTTACCAGGAATAGAAACAAAATCATCAGATTAGATTAATAAATAAGCTGCCGTTTTAAAAGTTTAGATTAGGGGAGATAACTGGGCAATATCTATGAATTTTTGTTTCCAACTAGTGAAGCATAATAATAGTTTGAATTTGCTATAAAATTCAAATGAAATCATTTTTTAAATAATTTTATGTACTAATGATTGTTTCTAAGCAAATTTTTTTCTTTAAACTTTGTTTCATTCATTTAAAATTCTGAATAGAATTTCATGAAAACTCACTGAAAACATATTTCTTATAAATTTGATTTAATTTTCTAAACTACATAACTTTACGTTGGTAGAAAGAACAGACCCATCCCTTTTTATACACCTAATCAGCAGGTAATCTCTAAGCAGACATACAGTACAATTTTATTTTCATAAAAGTAACTTCAAAAGACCATAAAACGGCACATCAAAGAATTTGCAATAATGGATGAGAAATGTTAATCTGAAAATAATGTTACGATGTATACATGAAAACTGTAGTAGTTAGCAACTACACAGGTGGGAGTTCACAAGAGACGGTCTTTAGTAACTGAATGACAGGACTGCATGTCACACCTTAGTAAAGCTTAATTTTTGATAGTTTTTAAGGTGATAAAGTTCATCAACCACAGGGTAACCTGTACATATAATAGTAACAGTGGAGCACTGAATGCACCAGATAGTGGGTGGTTTGATGCATTCCTGGAGGATGTTCTACGTACTGGGTGTTCAGCTCTAGCAGATTTTTCTCTCTAGTCTGAATCTTAAGAAAACTAAAATTACAAATTTCACTGCACCCACTCCGTTTAATCTCTCGTGTTCCTCAACACCAACTGAATCAGAGTAGCAACAATATTTGTATTGTGGAGAATATGAAGATTCTGAACTTATTTCCTAAAAAAGAGAAAAGACCATAACTTACAGATTGGTTGTAGACGACAAAAGATTTCTCTTCATAACTTAAAAAATATATATGTATGAAGGTCTTAATGTTAATTGTAGAATTTTGTTGCACTTAAACTCTTAATGCAATAATAAAGTGGCCAATTTGTGCACTTACAGATGTGTTTGTGTTGGTGGTCCTCTAGATGGATTAATCTTGTGATCTTTGTTGTTCACTTAAAGAGAAAAGAATACTGAATATGCCACTGGAAAGTTCTTCCAAATCTTCATTGGAGAGTCGTTTGCATGTTTAGTTAAGGTAAACATCTTTTGTTCTCTTCAGTAACCTATGGGAGGTTTACTCTGTTTCTGTGACTGGACAATATGGCTTTCAGTTTTAGAAGTATAAGAGGAAAGTTGAGATGTAACACAAGAATCGCATGGGATCATTTCCCCCTCTTTACCGCACCAGCCATTCAAACTGGTCCAGTTTCTCGGGTGAATGAAGCCAGTTTCTAGTGTTGCCTTTGCTCGGGGATTCTTTAGATCTTCGGAGGGGAAATAGATTACTTTTCTTGGATAGTTTGCTAACTTTGTCGAAAACTTTGTCAGTTGTTGCTATGGGAGACTACAGTAAGGGGAGATAACTCTTTCTTTAATTGATAGCAAAGAAAATGTGAGGGTATTCTGATCCAAATTAGTGTGAATTTGGGTCCCACACCACTAGCTGCTTGGAACTCTCCTTATTGGTTGTACATTTATTTAATTGTTTTCAAAATGATGTGAATTAAAATAAATTGTTTGATATTTCAGATTTAAGGCAAAAGAAAAAAATGACAAAAGAGATGAAAGGGAATTGAAAGAAAAAAAAGGGGGGTCTGTACTAATTATCAAATTAAGAACAGAAACGTTAGTTTTTGTCTTTTTATCTGCTACATTCTGTAGTGTTAACCCTTTCTTGGCATTTATCAAAATAATGGCCAATTATCATGGGAACATATAGCAGTTTCTTTATTTTTAGATTTTATAATGTTGTCCTTTTACTGAATCCCAAACAAGTTTAGTCCTAGTAAAATAAATTCTGAACTTTCGTTATTTAAGAAAAATTTTCTTAAGTAAAACCCATGAGACCCTTTCCCTGCCTTAATCTGATCTCTCTGATACAGATATTTATCTATTTTGGGAACTGCATATTAATGTCTGTGTTTTAGTTTTCATATCAGATATCGAGGGATTTGTGTCCTAGAAATAGCTGAGGAGAATAGTGATTTTAAGTACAATATACCCACCCCCTCCTTTAAGGCTCCCTCCCATGTGTGTGTGGTGTTACTGATGATACCCTCACACCACCCAGCTACATGTACTCGGTTGTTGCCAACCGCAGCAGAGATTTTTATAGAAACAGTTGACCTTTTGTAAAAATTACATATTTTGATGTCAAATATATTTTTCAAAAGAGTTTAAGATAAACTAATGTTTAATACTGTTCAAGTGATTTAAAAAAATAAAAATAAAATTAAAGCTAAGTATGTAATTGAAAATCTAGCTAATATAATAGTCTGGTTTATGTTCCTTGAGGCAGCTTCTATTTATTTTGAAATTCACTTTCTTTTCTTGTTTCTTTGTAAGCAAAATGGAAACTAAAAAAATAAATGGATGAGTTCACAGTAAATTTATTTGTCTGAAATTACAGAATTTTCAACTTATATCAACTGATGTTAAACTTCAACATGATGTAGACTATTGACTTGATAAATAGCAGTATAATAAAAACAGGTTATTCCAGCACAGTCATGTCCAAACAGAGACACGTGCATATGCACGCACGCATACACTTATACGCACATAACACTCACGCATACACGTGCACTAACAGTCACAAAACTAGTGATGCACCCATCAAGAAATTAGCAGCAGCAGGTGCCTGGATATCATCATCAACTGTGAGACATTAATTGCTTGAAGCAGGGCCAAGCCAAAAAACCTATGAAAGAGAAAAAAGAGATTGCTGACAAAAATAATGGAAACAATGAGCTATGAACAGATCCAGAGATAGGCTGTCTAGTCAAAAGGAACTTGTGCAATGCATTATTTTCAGGCAAGAGTCATTTTGTTGTTCGGTCAACGCTGCCATTTTGTAGGCCTTTCACCTGGTGAATCCACAACAGTTCTTGCTATAATAAAACTGAGACGTTCAGAAAAGAAAATTTCTTGGGTTGTTTTGCTGCATGGGGAACTGGCTCACTAGTATTTATGCAAGACAATCAGAAGTAAGAAATATACTATGGTTCTAGAATACTGTATCAAACCGGATCTGCCGAAGATATCCCAAAATGCAATTTTTTCCAGCAGGTTCTGGCTCCGTGCCATACACCAGAATGTGTTATGGAATTCTTCAGGATGAGCATCGTCAACTGTTTAGATTGGCCAGGAAGCTCTCCAAGTCTAAACCCAATCGAAAATCTATGGGCTATATGTACAGATCCACTTCAAAAACTGTAGGTCCATCATCTAGGTCTGTCTTCATCCCATAGAAATAAAGAAAACCTGTGAAAAACTGATGCAGTCCATGCCCAAGTCTGCTGAAGATATAAAACTAAAGGTGGACATATCATGTGTTGTGTACTAAAACAGTTTTAAAAGAAATTCCTGTTAACATTAATTTGCACAATATTACTACTGTACTGTAGAGTACACAGAGTATTTATTATATGCAACACCAGGAGAAATAATAAACTTGTATATTTACTGACGACTTGACAGAAACCAAAAATAATAATTAGTTTTTGTTTTTGCAACGGATTCTTTTTTCTATCTTGAAGAGTTTTTGTCATTTTATCCGTTTAGCGAAGAATGAAAAATTCAGTTTATTTTAAAATAAAATTGCCTTCTAATTTTATAAAGTTTTAAAAACATTATTTGTAGATCTGTTGTATAAACAAATGTTCTATTCTATAATGTACACGACGAATTATAATATTTTTTTCTTCTTAAAACAGACATTCTTCATTTATTCTCTTCATCCATTTGAAATAGAATCGATTCTCTTTATTGAATAACAGTAGTTTTCTTGGCCTTCATCACTAAGTAAAAATAGTAGAAGAAAAAAACTGAGAAAGACTTTTGTATAATTCACTGGCCAATGTGGAGGGAGCCTAAAGGCACAAGGCCCCTCCAGTTGGGCGGTTATAGTCCCTACCGAATTGACAATAAACATCTCTGGTAGATGCCAGAGAGGTTGATTCAGCAACAGTTATCTAGAATTAGTCGGCCACTTCTTTTTTCAACATAAGATGAAGTCTCCTATGTGCTGTATACACTTCATGCAATTCCCATTTCTTCCACACACAAATCTTTTCCTCTTGATATCTTAATAATAATTAACTCTTAACTAATGCAGTTTTACTTTATGAATACATTTTTTTTTTAATTTATGAAAGTTTATTGTTTAAAATATAGACAAGAATGAGAAACATTAAATCCACTGCAGTATTTCTACCTGGTGTAGGAACACATATGTGGGAAAATACATAGGGTTAATAATTAAAGAAACAACAGGACCAACCATTTTAAGACGGAGATATTCGCAATATATTTAATAAAAGTGCAGGCAGAAATTGTTTTGCGTTAATAATAATAAGTTTTCTTTCTCTGTTAATGTTCATTAATTTTTTGTAATAATTTAATCAGTAAACATAATCATCTGTAAAATAATTTTTTTTTTTAATCTTGGAAATTTCCCAATTTGTACAAGTGATGTGGACTAATATTTGTGTTAATACTTTTCACAATTTTCGGTAGAAAACAGCAATAAGGATGAAAATGCAAATTTCCATTAGTTAATTGGTTAAAATTATAGTTGTTCAGTAAATTAAGATCTTCCAATAATATTACCACTTACACATACATACACGTGCACGCTCATATACATACACACGTACATGCTCACATACATACATACCTACCTACCCATGTACACTTGCATACATGGGTACACACACACACACACGTGTACACTCGTTACATATGTACACACACATACACGTGTACACTGACAAATACCTTAGTATTTTATCATCACCAAAAGCTTCCATGATTTTAGAGATTTGCGCATTCCCAGATACACATTTACACTTAGATATTTTTTTATGTACTTTGAGTGAGCTAGACAATATTACCTTTTATCTGCTGAAATATTTAATTATAGATTTACAAACATCAATTTACCTTCTGATACATTGAGGTAGAAGATTTACCTAAGTGACTAACACCTGTTATGTCAGTCTTGCAGGTGCAGAGATGATGATGTTAGCTACCATGAAAGTTTGCATTTCTTGATAAATACAGGAACTCTCTACAAAAAGAAATTATTTAAATTATGCAACTTTTTTTTTTTGGTAGATGGGTGGTTGTTACATACGTTAAATTTTCAGATGGAAAGCAATGAAAGATTAGCATGAGAGAGTTGAATTTTCCAGAGTCATGGGACTAAGTGTATATATATATATATAGCAACATTACTATGATTTTTGTTAACATCATTAAAATATTAGAAATCTATTCAATTCAAATGCTGACAAATATACAAACAAATCTGTAAATTATTTTCTTTTTTAAAAAAAAAAATATTTGTCTTTGCTCTTTATATCATTAACTGAAAAATTCCTTATTGGACTTTGTACAAACTGAAAACTTACATCTGGAAATCGCTGGCTCGTGTCGATATTTTAAAAGTGAAACCCTGACAAGAAATGCATCATACCTAGATGGTGTTTAATTTAATTACTTTCTAGACATAATTTTAAAGTTATATTATAATTCAGTTTAAAATTTCTTTGCACAATAGTTTCTGAGAATTCATTTCAGCTGTTGTATTTCTGGGGCTGAATTAACTACCTGTTCAGTCTTGCCAAGGATTTTATTGTTAATTTTGTAAAGAATTCATGATACCTTAGTGTAGGCAAGTCTTTGATAATCAAATGCAATTTTCCCCACTATTAGAGGTGGGATCAAGTTTTTACTCTGCAGTGAAGTCAAAGCCACATTTCTTTAAGTTGGATTTTAAAGTATATTTATATTATTCATCATTACCAACAACACATCTTTGGTTGAACATTGTAATTTTTTTAAGACCCTGATCCATTTGGCACGCCTGACCAATCCTGTGAAGTTGGGTCATTGCATCTGTATTGGTGGATCTGATTTCTGAGAGGGCAAATGCATTGTTCTACAGTCATTCTAGCATTTTTTCAAATAATTTTTGTAAGGAACTGTAGGAAAAATACCTAGTAGTCTTCTTTAACCTCGGGTTTCCTCAATTCCATAAAGCAGAGTTAACAAAGGTGAATATTTGTAAACCATGATCTTCATAAATACATCCTGTTATTTTTCAATGATGACACAGGGTTTCAGGCAACCAGTAGCTGCTGAAGCATTATTTTTAGTACACTGTAGAATCTTCTCACCGATGTTCACATTCTATGATAAACAGTTACCAAGGTATACAAAGTGATCTACCTTCTCCAGAAACATTCCATTAATATCAGTTTCCTTTCTTGGAAGAAGAAAGCAAAACAACCAAAACCAGCTGACCCTTCTATATCCTTTTAGCTGAGTTGTAGATCAGTCTGTGGATAGGAACGGAAATTGATAGCGGTCACTCAAAGCTGAGACCATCTGGCTGTTGAACAGTTTCATAATTACGCACACCAGTGTTTTTGAACAGGTAATCTTTATTCTTGTTTAGGAGACCATGAAGGTAGAACCCCCGAAACGCTTTGTGCGGTAGAGATCGGCGAAACAAGCAAACAAAGTGTAAAACAAACAAAAAAAGAAACCAAATCGAGTAGTTGTGCGTATCTAAGGATGCAAAAGAGGCAAATTTTGCTAACTAAAACTAATCAGTATTTCAATAATTAAATCTTTTTGTCGTGGTAGAAATAAATCAGCATTAGTTATTATATCAAAGAAGAATTAAGTTTCTTGGTCTAATTTGGTGGAGGTGAGTGCTTGTCTACCACTTCTGCATCTTAGCCCTGGCTAATGAGGTCGTATTTCTGAAGATTCAGCTGTCCTATTATTAGGAACACACATGCAAAGTAGGTAAAACAAACAAAAAGATTCTACTTATCTTTATTGTGTGTATAGCTGTGGTAGTAAAAATGCTTGTTATTTTTGCAATACTGACAGGTGATATGAACCTGTAAACTTTTTAAAAAACCCAGTGATTAAATAAATTTTTTTATAAACAGATTCTCCTGTTCAGCACATCTGTTAACACACAAACCTAATATATGCGTGGTATTCAGTACTGTTATAGATTATGGAAAACGTTCTGTATTCTGACTTGTTCCCCTTCTCGCTTCTAAACTTCCTCTGTTTATTTCTGCACATCCGTTTGCTTTCAGCACTTTGTTCAGGAGAGTAAACTTCAGTCACCTGAAGTGCATCAGAACTTTTCCTTTTGGATGTCTGCTGGTTTTCAGATGCTTAGTACACAAATAACACAACAGAAGGATTGAGTCAGAAGCAAAAATTATGATATCACTTCTCTTGGGATCGAACTTACAATAAATCAAGATTCATGATACAGGAAAATAGAGAATGATTCCTATTAATCAACAGATAAGAAATCAATAGATTTCTGGTGAAATAAAATAAGATAAAAATATATATATATATATTTTTTTTTTGCTTCTCAATGGTGGTATACTTCTGTTTTATTAATGATATCTTTGTGAAACTCTCTTTAATTAAAAAAAAAACAACAGACAAATGACCTGGAAAATAAATGCAGTCAGTGTTTTTTTATTATTATTATTATTATTATATTATTATTATTATTATTATTATTATTATTATTATTAAAATAAACCTATTCAAAATACTGTGTTTTCATGATTTTAGAACTGCAATATGTGTGGGTTGACTGTAGACAGGGTTCTTCTGGCCTGTGTCAGTCATTTGTAGAAATTGGCTCATGATCCATGAATGACGTTAAGTCTGTAGTAGAATCTCAGAAGGTCGGAGAAGTCATGGCAGCTTGATGCTGACCAATTGCATCTGCTGATTTTAATCAAATTATCAATAATTTCCTGTCATTCAAAAGCTTTTTTTATAAATTGCGTTACACGTTTTTTTTTTTTTTTATTGTTTTTAAAGTCCGCAAAACTACTAACCGTCTTCTGCGGTGTCCACTTGCTCTACATTAGCTTGGCACGCACAACCAACGTTCATTGGGAATAAAATGTGTTGCTTCTTCAGGATGTGGCTCCATTCGGCATCACAGTACATCAGAATATGGCTCGATTAAGAACAAAAGGTCAAAGTTTCTACTTAGCTGAGAGTTGGAAATGAAAGAGTTGATATGGGAAGAAATTGGCAGTAGTGGTTGAGTGCTGCTACAGCGCTGGAAGCCGTTTGCCCGGCTCCATCTAGCTGCTGTTAAACTAAGGCAGACATTGGTCACAGCTACGATAAAGCTCTGTTCTAGTTTCACTGATGGCATAGGGTGCAAGCAGGCATCAGTGGAAAATTGATGCTTTGCATTTGCTTTATGTTGGATGTGTGCATTGTTTACAACATCTAAGCAAATCGCTGAAGAGAGTCCCCCCTCTTGCTGTGGTTAAGGAAGGCCATCGAATGGTACAGGTGCCAGAACAATAATTATTAATCTCACACAGCAGATCCACATGGGGTAGTACAATGTACCAGCCACAGGTGAAGTACAGGAATAGCAGCCATGTGGGGGAGCTTGACAGAAGCAGATCACAGGGATAGGGAGGGCAGTGCTTGGTGATTCAGCTGGAGCAGATGTTGGATGCCTTTGGTTATCTTCCAAATTGATCTTCAGCCAGCCAAGTAGGCAGTTGGGGACACCAGCTCCTCACACAGGATGCCATTAGACAGGGGCTGGCTCCAGATGGCCACTTTAACCACTGGGTCCCTTAAAGCCAGCCTAACCTTAACTTTGTGAAAGCAAACTGACAGGATCTGGTCAAATCTTATGTAAGTTTGAGGGGTTTATCTATTTTGGTTGTGGATAAGCATAACTGGAGTTGAGGATGGAAGAGAGCCTGTGGGTTCAGTTGGTTCACATCTGTTGGCTGGTAGCAGCCATGGCAGGGTTGCCACGTGTATGAACCTGGACACCATCTTCCATAAACAAAGACTGCTCTCTTTGGTCCGTTAAAACATTAGCACACACAATTAGTAGTTACAGTCAGTTTGCAGAAAGGTCCATATCAAACACTTACCATGGCAGACCTTATTGTGTCTCTGCACTTAATGCTGTCACAATTAGAAAACCTAGACTAGGACAGGGTATCAACTGCCAACCGAATGCAGTAGCACCTGCAACATTTTTTACATTTGACAATTGATATTGCATGGGGTGAATAGCATTTTACATCTCACTGCCTTCACTTGTATCCCTTGCCATGGTGATGCCATCTGATGTTTTATTCTCCTGGACACTTGCACATGTTCTGCCACATTTGCAGTCAGTTGCTCCAAGTTCTATTTTGTTATCGCCTGGCTTCTCAAGCTGGAGATTTCCCATTGGCTGCGACCAACCCTGTCCCACTCTCAGAATTTGCCAGTTCCCAGGAACCTCCCATATGTGTGGGTTGACTGTAGACAGGGTTCTTCTGGCCTGTGTCAGTCATTTGTAGAAATTGGCTCATGATCCATGAATGACATTAAGTCTGCTGGCAATAAGACCCTAAAGCTGCCTTACTTAATGCTGCATCTGTATAAAATTGTACATGATTAATAATGCAAAACAACTCATTTTAGACTAAAATATTTACAGTAATTTTGTTAAAATAATAGTCAGGAATTGTTTGTATGTATTATTAAAGATTACAATTTTCTGTCTTTCAACATTCATTGAATTTTTGCATTACTTTTCTTAAGACATAACCCTAGCTCTAGATTTGCTAAATTTGTACACTATATAACTTTAAATCCATATTAGAACTTTTTAAAAAAAAAAAAATATATCTATTGGTTTAAAGATAAAGTAGAAGAATTAAATAAAGGGGTACAAAATAAATTGCATCAGTTATTATCATTCCAGCATCATTTAAAGCTACCAAGAATTTACTTTGACCATTCTGAGATGTCTGGCATAGTTTCAATGTAGCCTGCGGTAACAACCATACAAAAAATAGAACTTTTTTCTTTTTAAATGCATCAGGAGCTAAGCCCCCCCCAAACATATCCCTAATCCTTCATTGATGTATTTACAAAGTTTCATTTAATTTTTTTTAAAAAACTTGAATCGACAGATTCACTTGTGAGGCTAAAACTCGGTTTCAGTCTTTGGAAGTTTACATGTCACTTCTTGAGTTTGGGAAGCAACTGCTCAAAGAAATCTGCACACACACACAAACACACACACTCCATTACTCCAACAGCGTAATTCTCTTAAATTGTCTGCTAAATTTTCAGATATCTATTCAGTTAAAAGGTAGAGGAAAAGTATATAAACAAATAAAACCTGAAAATACTATTTTTTTTTTTATAAAAAAAAAAAAATATTTGTCTTTATACCGAGGTAGACGTGAGAAATCGGACATTTACCTCGGCCAAGTTTGCTTCCTACCATTTTCAAAGTGAGACCGGGACAAGAAATAGATAAATTTACGTTAATTATGCGCGATACAATCACCATAAATTTAAAATTGAATAACATTTCAGTTTAAAATTCCAATGCATGATAGTTTGGAATTCTCTCTAACTTTTCAAAATTTTTTGAAGGGAAATTAATCATGTGAGAAGAATCTCCCTGTCATTCCTGTGAGGGACCCTGACTTTCCCAGAACCTTGGTGGGGAGAACCACCAACAGGGAATTCTTATTAATTCTCTGATGTTGCACTGACACTTGTCACTTATTACAGGGGGATCTATCTGCTATTTCAAATCTAACAGAACTGTTCCAAGACGTTTTTTCCCCACACTCATCTGAAGCCGGTAAAATTGCAATTTTTCTGTTCCGCTGCAGGATGGACACCAAATAGCTAGCTGGCTTCCACAGACCAAATTAACAGCTTGATGAGAGTTTATTTGTATGGATCCCATTACCTGCTAATAAATCAGCCTCTTTCTGACATCTGCAGTGAGACTGCATGGTAGGGAAGCCATAAGCACCATTGATTTATTTATTGAAAACTTCTGCCAATAACTTAACCCACTATACCACATTTCTATAACTAAATGTTTTATTATACTAATATCAGACTGGCGTGCACTTCCAGCTAATTTATAAAAAAACGTTTCTTGATTTTGAAAAGGAAAAGAAGAGAATTTTTGTTGTTAACTTTTAGCAAGCTGACTAATGACTTAGTCTGCTCATTGGAAATTCTCTGATTTTCTAGAATGTTTTATTCCCTGGTTCCTGTAAAGATTCCAAAAACACACACCAAACCCATGTTTTCTTTATTGTCTTTTCAGCTTTGTAAGCAAACAAAATACAGTGCCAGGCCAGAAACATTAGGAACAAAGACAGACATTACTTGACTTGCTGCCAGATGTCCAACTTTGAGAGGTGAGATGATGCTGTCAATTTTCTAGTGTGACTGACCATTTATAATAAACTCTGTAGATTTACCTGAGGAAAATTGCTGTCAGTTTTCTAGTGTGACTGACCATTTATAATAAACTCTGTAGATTTACCTGAGGAAAATTACCTCGCAGTAGCAGCAGCACCACGGGTTCTGTTGGTGAAGTTATAGATGCAAATATGTTAATTACTTAAATGAAAACAAAGCACCCAAAAACAACTCTGTTAAGAAAAAGAAAAAAAGGTTAATCTGGTACAGCAGCAAATTCTTATTGTGGAACTTGTATTATTTTGGACATCATATTTCTCACCTTTAAAAAAAAAAAACCAAGCTTTCAGTGATATTTTTCCAAACTCCGTCATGGCCAACAATTTCTGGCTTCTCTATTCAAGCTATGAGTCTGTATTCTTGGCTATCCCCAGTGCTGTTTTGGCCGATGCCAAGCGCACAGTATCTTTGATTGAAATGAGAATTAACGAGTGAATGTAACATGCCAAGAGCCACAGTTATAGGAAGGGAGAAGGAAAAAATTGATATTCATATTCCAGAAAACTTGGCATCCGACGTCTTACACTGACCAGCAGTAAGAACCCAGAGGCCTGTATCATTAGCCCAAATGCTTGATTTAAAGTCGCTACACTTTACTTACCTGAAATCTATGAACATTAATTGTTTTGAGTGGTTATACTTTATTTTGAATAATTTAATAAACAAGCAATGAATTAGTTACAAGCCACTGCATTCCCATTTTCAGCGAGTTGCTTTTTTGTGTGAGTGGGTTTTTTTGAAAGAAATCATATTCTAGGGATTTTTGTCAGGGCTGATAATCTGCATTTAGTCAAAATAAGATAACACTCAGAATTCTCAATTAACATTTTAAATTTGCCCAGTTTTAATTCTGGTTACATCTTTCTGTACAGGTGAAATTATGCCCCCTCTTTTTTTGTTTATCTTGGCAATAATTTAATGGAAATGATGGTAACAGGTACCATGGTGTGTATTTGTACTGATGCACAATTAGACGGAAGGGGAGGAAGGGGCCCTCTCTTAATTTTGAATCCTGCTTTGCTGCAACACTTTTCTGCAAAAACTGTCGTGTGACTTGACTGGGATTCTGTCCAAGTTTGATAGTTTGGCCCCTTGTGTCTTGATCAGTGGATTTCCTAAGGAGGGCATCATAAACGTTGATTAGCAGGGAATTTAGAGGATGTAGCAGCTGGATAAGAGGTAGGGAGGATGATCTTGGGTGGTTTGAAAAGCCATTGTAGAAAACAGAAAAAGAGTTGACATAGAAGTTGGAAATCCTTGGAAATGGGAAGAGCTTAGATCTCTGCTGTGTTTTTTTGCTTCTTTTTTGATGGTCAATGGCCTGGAGAATGGAAGGAAAGCATGTGGCAGAATAATCTATGGTACCATTATGCGCCATAATGGAGGGAAAAAAAAAAACAACAACCTGCGGTGGACCTTTGTGCCGAAGAAACACAAACGCAGCCAGAGAGATTTTAAAATCCAGGAATCGTAACTAAGATGGCACCAAAGAGAAACCTTGCCTGACAACCAGGGGGTTTACTTTTGTGTTTTGTTTGAAATTGGGTGCCAAATGAGAAGCGCAGCAGTGTTCTTATTTCACAGAAGAGTTTCATGTCGTTCTTGATCGCCCTGCTGTATGCCTCAGTCAGAACCATTTGTATAAAATGTAGTAGCCATGCACAGAGTAACATTATGGTTCCATGAAGTCATCTGGTGATGTAACAACGTAATGTGAGCACCAGGTAGAGCGGTCTTTACTGGGAGGGCTGGAGATGCTGTACGTTACAGATCAAATTGACACATTTCCACATAACATAAAATAGATTCCCCCCCCCCATTTGATAGAAGATATTGTTCTGAAGAGTGGCGTTCTTCAGTTGGGGAAACGCTTCGTTTCGTCTGATTCAGTATTTGAGCTCCTGGATCAAAACAGAATAATAATGGCATTGTAATGCCTTACCTCTGTGAGAGGACTTCATTCACCTGTACTGTACATTCCATAGCTAAGGAAGCAGTAATCTAACAAAAGCCTTAAGAACCAATAAAAGCTGAGGAACTCTGCTAGCCTAAGGGCAATTGGGAAAACAGCGCGCTACTGACTCTTGGACAGTTCAAGGAAACTCAGCTGTAAATCAGGTCTGGTTCTGTAGCACACACGCACACAACTGTTAGGTTATAGATTGCTAAGGGGCACAATCACAATAGGAAGCCTAATGCCCACAAATCTGGAAGATAGTACAATCTGGCTGCCTTTTATTAGTGATTAATAAAAAAGCCCATGTGGTTCACTGGATATTCCGCTGAATTTTAACCTGTTTCCAGGCTTCAGAAAACAACAACAACAACAAAAAAAAAACTTGCCCTTTATCTAACCTGATAAAAATGTAGAGTTATTTCTGATTTTTTTTTTTAAATTAAAATTTAAAAAAAAAAAAAAATATAAATAAAATTCATTTTTCCAGGCGGTAACCAAGAACATTTTCCAAATTCCAACATCTTTGAACCTGGCCCCATCAGCTGAGAACGATTCGGCGTTGGGCTGCCAGAGCTCTGTCCGATATGGTTGCTGTTCTTTAATGGATACTGAAGGTCAGATATAAATGGCAGCCACATTGCATTGTCACCTACATTTGGTGTGCATGGATTTGGGAATATTGCAGGGAGAGATAAGGGGCAGGGATGTGTGTGTGTGTGTGTGAGACTCCTTCCATCTACTTTCTGATGAACAGGAAATAGAACTAATAATTCAATGAATCATGTTTTCATTTCTCTCTCATTCTAAAAAAAAACCATCTTCACTTTCTCAGTAAAAGGCATTAGCTTGAACATTCGTTTCCCTCTGGTCCATTTGTTGTGGTCCTTTGTCCTCCATATTCATTTTCATAACAACAGAACACCCAGGTTGGTAAACAGGGGGCCAGCACAATCTTCCCCCAAAGGAATTCCCAAGTAACAAATTCCCTGGTCTTGCACTGCTTCCCATCAGACACAGCCCAGGACAAGGTTTGCTGTTAAGCACAAGTCTTCCTACCCGAATGTCTAAGTGTCAGCTTGTTAGCCTTGCTTCACCTGTTTTAAAGAAACTTTTTTTTTGTAAATGTCACTCTTTAAACCACGGCAACTCTGTCTCCTGTCAGTATCACCTGCTTTTCCAGGTAAGAATCAATTTAACTCAACCTGTTCATATTTTGTGTGTGTGTGTGTGTGTTTCAACTTTCCTTAAGTCTGAATCATCCTCCAAGCTGAATTAAATAAGTAAACTTTTTGCACGCAACTTCAAGTTTTCCTGAAACTACTTCCTAGATCCAGTGTTGCGCAATGATATTACTTATTTTCACTTTACACAGGTTTTCAGTTCCTGTATCAGGCCAAAAGGTAGGCACAACCCCATCATTGCCTACAAAACGGTTGATATTTCAACTAGAAGTCATGTTTAATGACTCTCCTTGTAACCGCTCTCACAGTTAGATCAGTGGCTGCTTGGTTTTCATTAGCCTACCTTATACCACCAACCAGCCTCATCACATAGCACCAACCCACTTAAAGTTAGATTGGTTCCCTCCCTTTCTTTCTTTCTTTGTCTCCACTCTGTCCACAATTGCATACATCAAATAACTCACCCCATCCAAATGACTCGATAAAAATAGGTTTTATTACATATAATGAGTCAGTAACAACTTCAATATGAAGCAGGTTGAAACTGCTCCTTAACACAGAACATACATGCAGAAGACACCAGACTTTCATATTCTACGTTTAAGTATCTCTTACCGACGTTTTGCACACATTCTGGACAGATGTCAGCACTCACAGCGGACACTTTATAGCACAAAAAACCTTTTATATATACATAACGTTTACAGAATGCTTTCTTTTACTTTTAAAATTTTTATTAGTAATTGAATCAAAACTGCTGCATTGTGACCCTGTTGCCCTTTACATCAAATTTAAGAAACCAAAATTCAATAAAAAACACGCTTACATACCTGGTCTAGGGGAGACTACTCACATCAACAAATTGTATGGCATTCTTCATAGTTGTTTTTTGTGATTATTCTTGAAATGTTGAAGACCTTATAGTTAATACAAAACAAAAAATTGAGCATAAAACTTGGATATTTCCTTGACAACAAACTTAATATAAACACCCTGCTGTATACTGCGTACCTTGTGACAGCCAACAGATTAACCCTAAAACATCTAGGTTAATGTCAGCTTCAATATGAAGCAGGTTCTCAAGTTTCGACCTTCAGAAGAGCCAAGTACATTCAAGCTGTAAATACAACTTCAGTGTCACTGTCACTCTGACTTGTAAATGCAGGAGTCCCACTCACCTCAAAACAATCTGCAACTGCAAGTGATGCTGAACATTAACACAAAGGGGAGTGAACTCCTGACCTCTCTTAAGAACTAAAAGAAAACAATACTAAGTGAATTAAAATCAGTTTGTTTTTTTCTTTTTTATTGAGGAAGTAGTTCCATAAGTTCCAGCTTTTACTGCATCATTCTTTGTTTACTTTTTATTTTTAAGAAATAAGCATTTCACTGATCTAAAAAAGGGAGATAAATTATTCCACTCAAATCAGCAACAGTCAGTTTGCTCTCTGAACCACATGAAAACAGAGGTTCCAATGGAGTTTTCCAAGCAAGGAACTGCGCTCAAGTTGTTCGGACCCCTCACTCTCTTTGAATAGCTCAGAACACCAGTAGAATATCTATTATAAGTTTATTATCAATTATGGGTTTACTGTGCACTTTCAAATACCAATCTAGCATCAGTTTTGTTATAGCATGTTATTTATTTATTTATTTATTATTAGATTTGTCAATGATAAGTATATATTTTTTTAAAATGTTTATTTTAGACTTAGAAAATGCTATTGTTTTTTTCTGCATGTGTAAAGATAACGTAAATAAAAACAAAGAAAAATGTAAATCCATAGTAGCCTCCCTTAGATTATAAGCACGTGTGTAAAAAAAAAATTCCATCTTTAAAAGTATTGTCTGCAATTTTCAGATGGATTGTTCTTGCTTAAACACTAATTCAACAGCTATTTTCTCAAACTGAAAATTTAGCCAAGTTAATCCGATGGCATTGCTGGTAGAAAAGGAAACAGAAACAATAAAATAAAACAACTTTGTCCATTTTCTATGGATTGGTCAAGGAAATAAGGAATTGTCTCTCTCTGTGTGTGTGTGGCATGTCTGCTGGTGAAAGGCATAATTCTTCAAAGACAACACAAGCAATAAATAAACGCACACAAAAAAGTTGAATTCAGGGTTGTACCAAACTCTGGATTTTCTGTTGCCATCACAAAAATGCTTGTCGAATGACTTCTGCTTATGTGAGGCTGGCACCACTGCTTCTTTTAGGGTTTTATTGCCATCGGATGAATGATTAGAAATTATCTTGGCGTCAAGCTCTGGGCCTCCTAGTCATACAGGTGTGATTTTATAAAGTTAATTCCATACGAGTAAAGACTGATTGCAGATGGAAATTTTCACCCTATCCATTGCCTTGCTGGCATTCAATGATGACAACATTGTTTCAGAATCACATTAATTAGAGTTTTCTTTGACTTCACCATAAACAATCGTCTTGGAAAAGCAATTCCAAAAAAAAAAAAACCATTGGCTGCACAAAAGCAGATGTTGGGTAACCACAAAGAGATACACAGTAAATAAAAAGTCTAGGACCTCTCAGGAAGTTGTATGACGAGAGCAGATAGGGCAACAATTGGGCTGGTGACAAAACGCCCTACTGTTCCCTCTAGACCCACCTATCCTCACCTGAAATTCTTTGTTTTTTTTTCATAATAAATAAGAGCAATCTGAAGAAGACGCCTTAGGACTGCCAAACTGCACATTTATTCTTGGAGTATAATTCTAGTAAGACATTTTAAATAAATCTAATTTAACTTTCAAATAAAGAAAGACAAATTTTAAATGTTGTTGTTATTCTCTGAAATGGCATCTTTAAGATGAAATTGTAATAACAGGGGTATGAAAGTTAACTTTTCACAGAGAGAGAGAGTGGAAACTTTAAAAAGTAAAATAATGATAAGAATTTAGGAAAAAAAACAAAGCAGACATCCAATAGTTGGAGATGTTGCTCCATTCACAAGATTGTAATTTTTTTTTTCATGTACTGATAAGTTGCAGGACAAAACCAATTTTAAAGAAGCAAAATCTGTATTCCTGTAGACAAGGTGTTTAAGGGGAAAAAAGGAAACCTCAATAACTCATTGATCGTTTTAACTACAACGATTATTGTTGTTTGTTTTGTCTGGGTAAATGGCTGGATTTACAGTTTCCCAGGTTCTTACAATTGTGAAATTTAAAAAAAAAAGATATTGCTTCTTTTGCAGCTGCCTTGGAAAACGACACCTGAGACAATGGTTGTTGGTATAGTGTGACTCCCTGAAGTGCCTACAGGCCAGAGGTGAGATATGAACAAGCATAAATCTAAAACAAAAGCCATTAGAGGGAGTTGATGTTTGAGCAGGTGCAGAACAGCGTTTCTGTTAGCCATCTGCAGTTATTTATCGGTAATATTATTAATATGATATATTTGCTAACATTCCAGCAAGATCAGATATCCTAGTGAATTACCAGGAAGTGGGGTTAATAATTAATTAGTCGAAGGATTGTAGCGATGGCCAGGGGGCATCTGCAAGATGTGTTTTTTTTCATCCCTTCTAATGAAACTGTACAGGACTAAAAAGAGAAACTGTGGATCCCAGTTTAATATTTTCAATATAGCTTTTTCTAGTATCTGAGTTATTGGCAATTTCTTAAAGACTCCGCCACCATTTGCCCATACTCTAGTGTTGCAGTCAGTAGTTCAGAATTTATTCATTTATATTTTAATGTCTCTGATGATATAACTAATTTCCTCCTGTCCACAACTGCAGTTTTTTAAATTGATTTTTTAAAAAAACAAAACAAAAAAAAAATGTCAGTATAATGGTGACACTGTTACGGAAACTAAATATATTAGAAGTGGCGCCCAAGCAAGAACTGTCAAATAAATATCTGCAAGTTAAATCTTTAACTGCGTGTGGATTTCTTTCGGTTTTTATTGTTGTTATCTCGAGGTTTTGATGAACAAGTCGCCTTGTTCGAACATGTGCGCACGCAGAAATATCTGCTCGTGTCAGACACGATGCTAGCAGGAAAGTTCTCTCTAAAATAATAAATTCAGAACAAATGAAAATTTTAAATGGCCATTCAGATAAAAACCATTGGAAATAGCGTCGCTGTGACTGCATCCGGCTGGAATTTCATTTTAATGTCCCCAGTAAAAGTAGCTAAAGGTTAAGTCAGCATCTTCATCTGCAAAGTAACCCGCCCTTATCAGATACCATTTAGAAGCAATCTGTTGGTTAGTTTTCTTTTTTTAAAGAATTTTATGTATAGGAGTCACCTAAGCCCCATTCATCCATAAACGATGTGTTATCGTTTAACAACAGAGTTGAGCCAAGTTACCTGCCTATTTAGTGTGTACTCTCAGGTACATCTGCCTCTCTCTCTGCACGTTTTCTGGCAGTATTTAGGAAAGTGGTGAAGTGACCCCAGGGACTTGACAGGCAGACACGGCTGGAAATTAAGGTACTTTTAACGAACAAATAAATTAACATCTCTCCCTTAATTCCATTCAAAATGTCTGCCAATCAAATGGAAAAATTTTTGATTATGGGGATGGAAGAATCTATGCAGCTTATTCAGTACAAACTGTGAAATTTCAGGGTGTTTGCGGCCCTTGCTCTTGACCAGACAGCCCTTGCCGATTTTTTCTTTGATGCAGTAAAACCCACGTTCTCCATTGAAATAAAAATGGTCCTGTGTAACTCTGTGCTCAAGATTTAAAAATGACTCAACCTTCATCATTTCCTGCACGGGGTTTTTCACGAGATTGTCACCATCGACAATAAGTATCTGGGACAGGTTAAAGTATCGCAGCCAGCGCTGAAAGTGTCTGTGGTACACGGATCTCTGGATGGCAGCGTAGTGCCGATTTACCTCCCCTGTGACCTGGTTGATTGCTAGTTTTTCGAATAGGGGGAATGATTTGTTTTTTGACTGCCTGTTGCTGAGAATCTGGGTGTAGTCGGATATGCTTCTCTGAATGGGCTCCCTAACGATGAGTATCAGCTTGATGGAGTCGTTCATATCGTGTATTCTTGCAGGAGCTTCCATGGTAACGAAGTATGCTGGCGTCTTCTCCGTTGTCACCTGGTCAGAGAAGGAGAATGGCATGTGTTTTCTGTACCAGTCATAGCCAAGGCTGTAATTATCGTCATCATCAAAAAAGTGCATCTCCGATCCAGCAACAACAATATACGGATGTAGATCCATGAACTTCAGCAGTGCCCTGGTGCCTCCTTTCCGTACACCAATGATGATGCACTGGGGTAGGTGGCGCCGCGTGTGGTGGTAGTGCTTGAAAGCTGAGTGCAGGATGGAAGAGGTCATAAGGCTGTTTTCCTTGAGATTACTGGTGCGGTCACTGAAGTGAAGTGATCTGTGAAAGAACTGGGAGAAGAACAGGACAAAAAGTGCTATGACAACCACAGCAAGGCAACTGATGGCTCTCGAATAGGTCAGTCTTGGAAACCAGTGGAACAGTCCGTGTCTCATGTGGTTTTCTTGTACGTGCAGGTACCTCACTTCACTGCTCATGGTGGCTCCGGCTTTACATCACTGCAAAAGACATGAGAGGGGGCAGATATTAAACACACGGCACCGTGGCGTTTGATAAGCAACAAAAGAAAAACTTTCCCTTCCATCTTCATTTAAAAAAAAAATAAATTTTGGTTTAGCTTCATGTGAGAAAGACTTAGGAATGTTTAATTGTTTTTAGTTATGTGGGAGAACAACAGAATACAGCATCAGAATCGTAATGGGCAGGTGACAAGACGACTGGAGCCGTGTTAAGTTATTTAGCACCGTTAATGGCTGAAACATAAAAACAAAATAAAACCAAATGTGAAAACGAAAAGATCAATTAAATATAAATCCACTCATTAAAATGGATCTTTTTGCTGAGATTTTAGTTGAGAATCTCTGTCAGCCGGTCTGACACCTTAGCTCAAGCCAGTGTTACTGTCATGGCCACACAGGGGGGAAGAAGAGCTGAAGCGAAAAGCATGATCCAAATTATACATCTGAAAACAAAGATACCAAACATTCCCTCCCGTTTCTGTACCTTTGGGAATGGATGAAGCCTAGCACAACTGCCAGTGTAAAGCTTAAGAACGAAAGTCTTTCTTTTCTTCAGGCATACATTAAAAAACAGACGTCGACTGTTTCAAGTAAAAGCTGATTCCGTTCTGGTGATGGCAGTATTTCAAAAACAGGGACAGGTGCTTTCAAGTCGATTTCAGAATATTCCCTTTCTGTTTTATTTTTTATGTACATAAAGCTAAATCATCTGATTTGTCAATGCATGTAAACTAATGGTTCTGATTTCAGCAGTAGCACACAAGGTACAGAAGTTAGGAACAGTCAGATATCACTCTACTTACGATTGCGATACTCTTCTCTGTATTATCATCAGCGATGTATTTTCCAGTTTTTTTTTCTTACAATAGATAATGTTTAACAAAAAAAAAAAAATCTTATTTCATGGATTCTACGCTGATTATGCAAGCATCCACGAAAATTATGGGTAGGCTTGCCTTAGCCTCATGGTGAAAACTTTTGTTAGATTGGAGTGTTGATGATTGAAGATGATTACTGGTGTCAGTTTAAACTGTCAGGGCCTCTGATGACACCAGAAAAGCATAATAATTTGAGACGATTATTATCCCCTACACACGTATATAACAATATTATCTTCAGTATTATTTTCAACGCATTCAAAAACCAAACACTCGTTCGTCTTTTGGTAGAACCTCTCAAAGGAATTTCTAGCACCAACAGCACATTCACGAGATCCTCTGCTTCATCAGTGCGTGTGGAATGGAACAGTTCAGAAACAAATAGCATTCAGGTTCAAATACATTATGGAACATACACTGCCAACTAGAGAATAATTGACCCCCTATCAGTTTTAGCCAGTATTAACTTCATTTTTTATTAATACAATGCTATTTTACGCTTTACCTATGATGTAGAAAACTGCATTCTTGAAAACTATTTTTCCAATTATGGATGCTTGTAATGATTCCATCCAGATTAGAAATACTGTCAGGTATAAATATTTGATATCTTACTTGTTTAGATAATCTGCCAAACCACATTCTGACTCAAAGACCATATGTACTGCACATTCTAATATATCACACTGACTCCCAGTGTGACCATTTTACGTTGTCTACTCCCAATCAATCATAGGCATTATAACTGATTTTCTTACTCAGCTCTTACCTGTCATTAGCCAGCAGTTTCTGCTACATGGGGATTCAATCTGCTCCAAGAGTGATCAGCAGATCAAAAATTCCAAAATGATTGGTGTTTTCAGTTTTATAAATCCATTCCTTATTGCCTTTCTACCTTTGATGTTTAGTGCACCAAGATCTGACTGGTTGGAGTTATTAGTCTAACAAAAACAAGAAGGACTCATCATCTTAAATATGTTTATATTGGCCATCTGTATTTAAATATTTGCAACAGATTCGTAAATCTTTTTATTAGAAAATTTTATAAAAGATTCAACTATTTAAAATATTATATCAATAGCAATTCCACTTGGAGATAAGTGATTCTCATTTAGCTAAATGAGCTTAGAGAGCTAGAGAGCCACTTATCATAGCTGTATTCACATTGCATATGCATACCAGTTAATCTGTTTCTATGGTTTTCCGGTCTTCATAAGACGGGACAGAAAAATAAATCTCCATTTTGTTCAAACAAAGGCTGATTTTTATTGGTGTGTTATTCTAAATGCAGCCCAGCCAGAAAATAACTATTAAAGCAACTTTAGATTGCAAAATTCCAAACTGAGATGATTCGTAAGCAGTATTCTAAATATCTTTATGGGCATTGGGTCCAAACAAGCAGAGTTATCTACCTTATAAGGGGAGGGGTTCATCTAAGACAACTGTCATAAAAATGCAGTTTAAAAATAAAATTCCCTTAGTTTCATAGATACAGACATAAGTTTGAAAAGTTGTAATCAAAGCAGCAATTTTACAAGACTTATTAACCATTTATCTTAAAGAGTTGTTGTTGGTAGGGAACTAGGAAATTATATAATTAAAAATAAAAGCTTATTCTGATAGCAACTTAGAGTTTTGTACAAACACAAATTGGTAATAAATAAAATTTATTATAGGGGCTTTAAGGGAAAATTCCTTCATTCTATATTAAACCATCTTATTAACTAACTTGTAGTCAAGCACTTTCTCCTAATGATCATATGACAGACAAACATCTCATTAATGTTTGTATAAATAATGGTGCTAAAAACGTTATCTTTGTAAGATAAAACAAACGGAAACTGTAGAAAAATTTAACAGAATCTTTTTGTAAGGGATAAAGTTAGGTAAAGAATATGGACTTTTTTCATTCATATATTTATTTATTTATAAGTGAAAAATTGGACACATACTTTACAAACAGCTCTTCTGTGAAGAAGGCCACAAAACTAGTTTGCTTGCATCATGGTTGTGCACTGTTTCACAACAATGGTTATAGAAGTTTGTGTGCTGCTTAGCATTTTTTTTGAGTTCTAACCCACATTTTCTAATCTTACTTCTAAAGAGCATTTCATAGTGAGAGCAAACACTGGCAATATGGCGGCGCTGAGCAAAAAGGTTCTATCTACCAGGTGGTATAAGCATCACCAGCATTCATAGAAAGGATCTTTGTCAAGAGTCTGCCCAGATAAACCTCTTTCCCTTGGCCTATGTTCCAGAGAAGGAAAATTTGAAAGGATGGAGACAGACTGATATCGATTTTTTAACTAATTTCTCACCCAATAACTGAAATCCTGTAGTTAACCACCTCATATTTTGCCTTTGTGCACAGCATCTGTATGTACTTTAATAGCTTTTGTGGAAAGTTTTTGGTCAAAAAAACAACATAAGAACTCAATAATAGGGGAACCAGAGACGGAAGGCTGGCAAATTAGATAAATTCTGGTTAACTTTTCCAGTACCTGCCCAGCAATAAGCACAAATATATTCTTAAGAAATAACTCAAGGTAAGGTGAGTAAGGATGACACAATAAAGAAATGTTATTAGCGTCATTAATGTTGATACCAAAACTAGCTAGTGACAGTTTGTTAAAATGGTTCCATAATTTTATTTATTTATTTTTTTAAAATGCTTTTGCCTTTGACAAGCTTTTTTTAAAACAAATACAAAGGTAAAATTCACTTTTGGCTGTAAAATCTTTTTCGAGCCTTAATTTCTTCTCATTTTCACTGGAAGCATAGCGTGGGTCTGGTAAAAAATTTAACTCTTACACAGGAAAATGTGCAGAAGCTCTGACACCATCTAATTTACAGTGCTTAACCAAAGTTGTCTTTTTTTTTAAAGAGTTCTTGACTTTAGCCAATCAGTCAATGCCAGTTTTTTTTAATACTCAAAACAACCCTGTTGTGAATTAAAACAAAATTTCAGTGCAGAAATACCTGCCACCATAATTTGAACACTCCCACAATGATAGTGAGTTTATCCACGATTTACGTATCAAGCTACCATCACCACTTTAAATCGAGCTCCTGGGTCAGACAGAGGTTTTTTCCCAGAAAATGTGATACCATATATGCAGCAGCCAAGATATTTTTCCATTTACCAGGAGCCACATGAATGGACAATATGAGGTCGGCCAGTCTATGCACTATATATTGCTGCCAGTTTTTTTGCTTTGTGCGGGTGTTGTGAATGGCATAGAGGATGTGTAGTTGCTGCACATCAGTGTCCTGGATACCTCGCCACAATCCCTGCACGGACTTGGGTACACCGTCCAAGTTGTTCATCGGTGACAGTTCTGAGTAAATGCTGTCCTTTGGACTGGCACAACATGTATCACAAATGTCTTAAAGTTCCTTTGATTTGCACACGCGGTTCTTAAGAAAGGTTAATGAGACTTTTGACCCAGCTGTTTCTAGAACAATAAAGCATGGTGGCTTCATAGCAATGATGTGAGCTGGAGCATTTAGCATAAAGGAATGTATGTAACAATGGAAGTCTGGATTCCACCAGTAACATAGCCATCTCATAGCGTACCTGCACATCTGTATCTGATCAAGAGATCATTGACAGTGATCAACAAATATTGCAGCAGGTTAGAGCAACGTATGCCATACATCAAAATCACTGCTTGTGGGCATTTTAAAGCCTGGATTGAAACCCACTGAACCCCCAGGGAAGCATCTTGACAGTCAACTAAAGTCGAACAACCAACACCAAACTCTCAACAGCGACTGATGAAATACTCAGAAACTTTATTGGAGAACCTGGACCAGGTCGCTATTTGTAATCTGATAGGTTCCGTGGCTGGATGTATTCAAATGCTGCAGAGGTGGTCTTATCCAAAAAACAAGAACTGGCAAATCCAGCTTAATACGTTTAGTAAGAACTCAGATAAAAAGTAAGAAAACTGATCGTTGCTTATTTTGATTTCTATAAAATGAGCAGAGAAATGTAAAAGCTTTGGCACTGGAGAGGATACCTTTCAAAATACCTCAGAGTTTGGTTCTTGGATTAATTCTCTTTTTGATAATGATAATGTTGGAATTGCCTACCACATCATTAACTTTGTGGAAGATACAACAGTTTATGGTGAGATTAATAATAGTAATGATGTAAAAATGATACAAGCTGATTTAAATCATTTAGTAGAATTCTAACATGAACAGAAAATTATATTTAATGTGTTTTGATAAAACTGGGTTGTTTTTTTTTACCTGTATGATGATGGTACAATAAAAGCAGCTAGCAGCAAAAATACAAATTGGAAGTTGGGAGTAGATAATATACTACTGATGAGTGGAAGCCAATCAGGTTTGAGGTTTGATAAACCAAGCTATGTATAATAGAACCTAGAGAATTATATTCTTCTATATAAATCATTAGTAAATGACATTAATGGCTTGAAGGTTCAAATGCAATTTTCTAGACATCAAATATCACAACCATGATGACCAGAAAAGTTTCTCATTGCCGAGTCTTGCCTACAGATAGATGTCTGTTCTCCCGAGGACAGGCTAAAGTTTCCAATCTTATTTTTTCTTGTCAGAGAATGCAATCAATCACACCGGTGGTGTAGCATATATTAATGTAACCAGAAAGTACACTAAATTTCCTTTTAACTGTTCAAAGTTAGGCATTAAAATATGGCATTTACATTTGTACCGAGGTGATGGATTGGGATGAATGCCACATGGAATCTAAAAGTAAAAACAAACTGTTTTTGAGAATAGATTACGTGCTAATTGTTTCTGTAATATGGGGTTAATATCGGCCTTAAATATTCCCATGCTTTTGATTGCACAACTTAGTAAACAGAAATCACCCCACTGAAAACATAAGCCAGTGGAGTTTCCACTGCATACAGCAATAAAATTTATTCGTGTTATTGAAGATGTGCTATTAAACTGCATGCTTATATCAAATTCAGATTTATGTAAACAGCCAAGTATTTATTTCTCGTAACGGCTTTGCATTGAGCTTATTAGGTGATTTATGAATAATAGAAATATATGCAAATAGAGTGGCTGAAATCTGGAATATCTCTTAAAATTTTATAATTAACTGTTAACAATAATTCTGTTTATTAGCTTAACTGACTGATATTTTCCATCATCAGTATAAACTATAAACACATACATTATTTCTTTTACATTAACTATCAACTTTTTTCTACCGTTTGTGAAACCAAACGTTAAGAACCTGTGGTTCATAAAATCTCCGCTAATGAGGACCAGGTAAGTTTGGTCATAATTAGTAAAGTCAGAAAATGGCTTAAAAATGGCAGCACATCGAAGTCCAAAAGTGTGCATTTCTCGCACGTCCAACACAAAAAAAAATTTGCTTCCTTACCATAAGTGTGTTGTTTTTTAATTATAGCAAGATTCCTTCTTTTCTTCTGGCACCGTTAAAACAACTAACATTTTAAACTGTCGGTTCACTATGCCGACTCATGACACGAATGCATCAACTTTGTTTCGTAGATATGTCAAACATAGCAGAGGCATTTCTGAACATGACGAACTTATGGCCACAATCTGTTTCAACATGTTCGCAAAGATATCATATCTGGTAGAGCAGACCAGGTAACTGGACACAAAATCCCACAAAGAACCCAGCACTAGCTGTAATTTATTTACCTTTTCATTCAAACACAGATAAACTCCCTCCTTTTTTCTTCTCTCTCTCTCTCAGCAAATCCACAGCAACAGATAATTGGTTCATATGAATCATCTGAGAACTGCTTTTAATTCTGATGTAATTCACTCATGCAAATCAAGTTGACAGCAACAAAAAAATCTGATGGGTTACTGTGTGATCCATCAATTAAGTTGCAGCCGCTGTGTCTGCTTCCAGACATCTCAGCCAGAGCTGTTAGTTGTTCTCTGTATAAATGTTTAAATAAACAATTGTGTTGACACCAGTGACGATTCATTCTTGATAAATCAACATGCTACTCTCATCATTTATTTATTAATTCATAATATAGTAAAATTCTTGTTCTTCACAGCAACAAAACATGAAAAATTCCCGTAGTGTAGATTCTAAACACAGTATTTACTTCCATCCATCTCTGTTGTAGTTCAGAAAGGTAAACTGAACAAAGGTATTCAAAGCGAAATCTCATATTGAATTTTGTCACTTTCTATTTAATACCTTAAAATCTAAATTGTTCTACTGCATTTTAAAAACCAAAAACAGCAACAAAAAGATTTTGTTTTTCCTTACATGGGTCAGTGAATTAATTCATAACCAGATGTTTCCACAGCATCTTCTTACCATCCCAACAAGTCTCTCTGATGCAGCACAATTTCACAACGATTGATTGAATGTGACATATCCTCATGAATACTTTTAGCTAAAAGTTTGGATCAAGGTATTACTATCTACAGACACCTAATGGTTCTATTTCTCACCTATATCAACAGTAAATATTCAAATATTGATACAGAATCTCCAATAAGCACCGTTCTGAAGTCTGGTACCAATTATATCTCTGCAGTACAATGGCAAGAGACCCATTATTTTGTGACAGCATCTCTGACGCATTATTAAATTAGGAATCCGATCTGTACTTCTGCACGTACAGCCACTGCCCAGACATTTGCATCACCCTAACAACAACAAGACCTACTATTCGAACCCACCTCACGCAGCTTGGTGCCGTACCTACAAACTCTTTTGGATGTCTACTTTTGAATACTTTTAATCGAGTTCCTTTAAAAAACCGTGTCTCTGTATTTTAGATGTTGTAATGTCAGATTAAGTATGTGGGAAACTACAACACAAAAGAAATATGCAGCCTAATACATTAATGTAACTTCATTACGCAAATTAAACGTTTAATCCAAATTGATGAATCAAAAATGGGAAAATTTTAAAGTGATGCAATACTTCTGGCCCTGGTTAAAGGTGTCATAGCTATTAATAGCTGGGTGGACAGAAACAGGGGAAAACAAGAAGCTCTAAAATTTTCTAAATGTAAAAAAATCTGTTGTACGTAAATTGTTCAGTAATCAGAGAGAAAGAACATCACCAAGGCTCTGTTCATGGGGGGATAAGCCAGTCCCATTAAAATGTTTAGGGGATTTTCTATTGATTCTCAAGTGAATTAAAATGCATCTTTCTTCATAAAAATGTAATTATCATGTATCCAAAGAACAGAATGGTTTTGTCAGAGATGTAAATGTTGCTGACTTTGTTTTATTCCCTGCAGCTGTATATATACGGTAAAACAAACACAGATAAGTGGTCAGTAAAAAAAAAAGATTTCAAAAAACTTACTTGTGGCTCTACAAATCTACACAAACCACGTTGCAAAAAAGATTCGAAACAGGGCTGAGATCACGGAGCCAAGCAGCCAAATCTGTCACAGTGTCACTGAGGCTGCAGATTTGGAACTACCATCTTAGTGGCTGTCTGCACAAGTGGCAGCGTGTGGGAGTTGCACCGTGCGGGTGACATTAAACAATATGCAGCATTTTCCTGCTATGCCTGGAAGTATGGCAGCAGTATTCTAGCAGCGAGGAGAGGAAGTTCTGCTGGTACCTCTGCTTTTCTAACCTGTTCAACAGAAAACAACTGGTTAGTGACTGAATTTGGATCAACCCCCCCATTGATGTCTGATGTGAGAATAAATGACAACCAAGGGATGCGATGTCGTATTTCTGCAACTGGAGTAAACAAGGTGCTCAGGAAATGCATTTTAAATGGGGTTCAGTCGACACTGATCACTTAAACACCTAGAGTAAAAGGAAAACAATGAGCAATCATCCCTTTTATCCTTATTCAAGAGGGTCAAATGAAATTCAGCCACAAAGCCATCACTGCGATGCTCTTTCATCTTGGTTTTATTTGGATGCTCCTAGGAATTTAGCCACATGTCCAAAACACACTCTGATAGGGCTTTTAAAAGTTGCACTGATGTCTGTCTTCTATTATACTAAGGAATGTTGTGCATGTGAACTGCACTCGGCTAGCTTCATTATAGTTTCAGAGTAAAAACAAAAATATTGTACCATTAGTAGAGATTCTTTGGCCATGTTGAACTCATTTTTATTTAGTTTCAATAAAATTTTGTTTTTTTTAAAATAGGATGTTAGAGAGAAGAGAGTTCAACTTAACAGAATTCAACAAAATGTCTTTGACCTTACAGAGCTGACTCCAATAAATTACTATAAGTTTATTAAATCACAGCATGACAATATGATTATAGCTTCATCTATATGACGATGATTATAGCTTCATCCATATGACGATGGTTATAGCTTCATCTATATGACGATGATTATAGCCTCATCTACATGACGATGATTATAGTCTCATCTATATGATGATGATTATAGCTTCATCCATATGATGATGGTTATAGCTTCATCTATATGACGATGATTATAGCTTTATCTATGATGATGATTATAGCCTCATCTATATGACAATGGTTATAGCTTCATCTATATGACGATGGTTCTAGCTTCATCTATATGACAATGGTTATAGCCTCATCTATATGACAATGATTATAGCCTCATCTATATGATGATGATTATAGCTTCATCTATATGATGATGGTTATAGCTTCATCTATATGACGATGATTATAGCCTTAACTATATGACGATTATAGCCTCATCTATATGATGGTTATAACCTCATCTATATGACGATGATTATAGCTTCATCTATGATGATGATTATAGCTTCATCTATATGAGGATGGTTATAGCCTCATCTATATGACAATGATTATAGCCTCATCTATATGATGATGGTTATAGCTTCATCTTTATGACGATGGTTATAACTCATCTATATGATGACGATTGTAGCCTCATCTATATGATGCTTATAGCCTCATCTATATGACGATGATTATAGCTTCATCTATGATGATGATTATAGCTTCATCTATATGAGGATGGTTATAGCCTCATCTATATGACAATGATTATAGCCTCATCTATATGATGATGGTTATAGCTTCATCTTTATGACGATGGTTATAACTCATCTATATGATGACGATTGTAGCCTCATCTATATGATGATGATTATAGCCTCTGTGTGACAACAGTTATAGCCTCATGTATGAATTACTGGTGCTATAAAAACTTAGCACAGTGACAAATAGCCCTTATTGTCTCCCCTTTAATCACATGAACTTTGCTGAACTACAGCTAGTAAAAATTACAATTGTTAACTTTTTTTAAAAAAAATGAAAAACATTAAAAAATAAAACCAGGAAATAGCATGGAATCATTCTAGAAAAACTTGATCTGATTACAAAAGTACACAAGGTTTTCTGTACACTAAACTAGGTGGTATTTACATAAGAACCCACTGCCAACAGTCAAAAAAGACAAACATAAACAGCATCCATAAATTCTGTATCTCAGAATGTTCACGCTTGGCTCCACGTGATGATTTAACAGAGATTTTCAGCAGTGATTTCATTCTAAATATTTGATATACATATGGCAGATAATTTAGTTCTGCATTTTCCTTCACAGATGTTTATCATCAGTAACGATGTAGGATTTCTTGCAATTTGTATTTAATCCCTTCAAGGAAGCTTAAGACTGTTTGTTGTTTTCTTCTTCCAAATGCTTCAGTTAACAGAATACGGTAAAATGTTTCAGATCGTAAGCAGCCAACCCAGTAAATATGTTTTCTTTGCCCAGCTGAGTCTCCACGAACCAATCAAATATCTTCTTAGGAGGTTAGTGCAAACAGTGCTACTACATCCTTTTATGAAAGTTTTCAGTCCATCGTGTAGTATTCGTGAACATCTTTCAACGATTATTTAGAAACATTTTGCGCAAATCTATGAGTGAGTGACAATTCTATATAAAGTATTTCTATGTAAAAGAAGAAAATCAAACAGCAGATTTTATCCTTTTGTCAGCTGGTGAAATAATAATCTCTTCTCTCCCTCTCTCCGCATGTTGCTATAGTAACCGACAAACATCTCAGTGATTGGTGGGCAAATTAAAAATCTCCTGTACCTCTGACATCATTTTCCTTATTAAAACAGATGGTCAAAATCAGTTATCGTTTTAGTTGGACTATAAATTCTCTTCTATAAGTAACATTAGATGGGGAGGCAGGCTAATCTTGCTTCTCCTCTAGTGCTGTTGCAGAATCTCCTTCATCATAAAATGAATGTCAACAGTATAAGATTGTGTATCCACTTAATGAGAGCACTGGTGCAGTACACACATTGGTGGTGAGCACCTGGGGACGGAAAGAAGTCCTGGATTCTACAGGATGAGCATCAGTTTAGTTGATGCACATAGCAGAAAATGTCTTTTTTGGGGGGAGTTGGTTTTCAGTATAGAGAACAGGGCAAATCGTTTGTACTTGTGGCATCCCTGATAAGTAAGAACCTTCCTAATTAATTCGTTCCGTTGCCGTAGATAGATCATGGAGAACATTACACACGCAGTGAAATAACATAAAGCCAATTGAATCCACAAAAGTACTGCTCTAAGATCCAGATTTTAAAAGGAATTAATACAATTTATTATTTTTTTCAAAAAAAAATCTGTAACCTTTGAGTTGAAAATTACTCTTCCCTCTACAAAAGTAAATTCTGTTTCTAGGCTCTCGTTCCTTTCTTCCGCCTGGCAGTATCAGGGATGGTAGCTTCAGAAACTATGAACCAGGTGGAGTGTCGGTATGTATGCTGCCACTAGTAATGGGGCTTTTCACTATATAAGGAGGGTTTGGAGAGTTCTTCTGCAACAAACCAGTTGTATTGGCCGAGAACATAAGTAGAGCAATGGAAGGAAGCTTTAATTTTGAGATAATGTTGTTAGGGGGCACAGAACTTGTCTATTGTCCTCAGGTTCTCACCCATCATGAAGGCCAATATATTTGAGTTGAGGATCTATGCCAGATGTTAATGTTTCCTGATTCTGTTTAGAATAACGATTCCAAAGGAAGAGGGTAATTAAATTAGTATTGGTGGATACTATAACCAACCCAACTTCTTCACAGCAGCATTTCATCCACCCTTATCTGACAGGAATTAATTTTTCAAAGTCTGTGTTACTGTGTTTGGGCAGTAGAACATTTCGACTTGGAATTTTAAATAATTCCATTCATTTTCTCAATATTTTCTTCAGTCTACTGAAAAATATGATATTCAGTCATTCTTTTTAAAATTTCTCATGTATGAAGCATTAAAGTAGTAGTAGTAGTAGTAATAATAATAATAATAATAATAATAATAATAATAATAATAATAATAATAATGTTACTGTCAGATGATAAATTATTGCAATAGTTACCTAAAAACCCCATCATATAGTCAGAAGCTGAAGCAAGGATGTAATTAGCTTCCATTTTGTAAAATTGTAAATCCCGCAGTCAAAGTTTTTCTTGGAAAATTGAGCCCCTCTTTTTATAGTTTTCCTTATAAAACACCTATATAGGTAAAAAGGATGCACCTTTGTATCTACTTTCTGCTGGTCGGGGTTGGTCTAAAGCCCATGAAGCCAATTTGCACAGTGCATGTTCCATCATCATCTAGACCCCAACCTGAATGATTTATATGAGAAGAAAGCGTCAGGATATAATAATGAAAACCGGGAAAGTAAAATTAGGAAGTGGAGGCCAAAAGACGGTTATCCATATCACCGTGGAGATTAGACTTAGGAATAAGATGCATTTTTCAGGTGTTGTGCAAAAAATTCAATAGAAATAAGCAAGCAAAATAAAGAAGTTAATCCCATAGTCCAAGAGTTTTCGTACAGCATAAAGTGATTCAAAACCAAATGCCAGACTTTAGTTTTCCTTGAATACAGCCCTATGTTTCACTTAAGGAACAAATATGCAAAGATTTTTAAAATAAATTTTTGACAATAACCAGACGTAAGAATCTTGAGAGCAAAGATCTTTGCTAAAAATTAATAAGCGAACTGGGCCTTACTTTATAACAAGGGAGAGAAGCCAGATTTCTGACTGCAATATGAAAAAAAAAATGGCATCCATACCATTGGGCTCCCCAGATAGCGAGAGTTTCATTATAGCAGTTATAGATTTTGTAAGTTGTAAATAAATCCACAGTCTATCATCACAGCATCTTGCTGCAGGCATTCTCTAACGTATGAGGTCTACTTAAATTAAGCTTAACATCGAACAGAAATCAAGTAGCAATTTTTCTCTCTTTTCTAACATTCTCAGTATTTGAAGGCCTTAGTCTAATTTTAATAAGGCTACATTCCGTTCATTTTTAGCCATGTTTGTAGCCAAAAGTGTTTTCTGGCTGCAATTGGTAGACAAACAGTCGAAGGCTGCTGATGATGTTACAACATTTAGAGAACATCTGACGCAAGCCATTTCAGAATTGTTGATTGACGGTGATGACAACTAACACAATAAAAAAAACAAAAACAATACAAAATCTCTCTTTTTATTAAAGTGACCCTGTTATTGACAATATGGCGGTTGGCTGACATTTTAACTATGCAGTTTGTAGTATTCCTTTCTTTTTGCCCCTTTACCAACCATTTATAGTAAAAATTCTTATTATTAGGGAGGGAATTAAAGTAATCAAAAAATTCATTTCTGGATTATAATTTTTTAAAAATTTATATTATTAAAATATAACACACACACACACACCACACACACACACACACACGCACGCATACGTGTTCGTGATGATAATAATTCTAATCTCTAAGCATAATATACTTTGTTTTCTTCGCGCTTCATCCTGTATTTTACACTATAAATAGTATTATTACATGGGGTTGCATGAAATCTGGAAGTTTCTATCTGCTGGTAACTAAGAGACTGTTCCCATAATGCAATGCTTTGGAAAGTATGATGTACTGTCTGGCTATAGCTAAAAGTAAAGGGCCAGAATTAAACCTTGACAATTCCTGATGAACATCCTAGATGTTATCACTTTTCAGGACTATTTCCATTAAAAGAATAATTAATTAATTATAAGAAACACAAAACGCATGGCACCGGTATATTGGCTTGTCAAAGCCCAGCTGTCAGTCAGGTTGTTGATGAACAAGTCTAAAATATCACAGAAGTTTGAGACCTGTGTGTCAACCAGATACCGAAGGAGTGGGATGCTAAAAGTGGAAGGCACGGATCAACCCTTGTTCTAAACAGAAAGTAGAAATTAAAAGCCTGTCCTGAGAAGAGCTCAGGGAAATTTGTGGTGATCACAGAAGATAGATACTGTGTTGCAGTGGTTAATGAGATTTATCTATTTTTCAGGGGCAATGACGAGGTTGGAAAATTTTCTCCTGTACTTTACTGCTCCCCTCTTTCCTTGAAATTGAAATCATAAAAGACAAGTTTCTGAAGAAAAAACCGGGACTTCCTGCAGGGTGTCATGTCCGAGGGAAAAAAAGGGGGGGGGGTAGTTGAATCTTTTTCAAAGAACTTCTGGATGGTGTTAAGAGGATGCTGATCCAATTCATTAAATGGCATCACACTGATGATGCTCAGGATTCATTCTGGCTCAACATGGCTATTGTACATCGCCGGGCACAGAATGAAAAGAGAAACTTTTTGTTGGATTACAATGTGGCCTCTGTTGAGGAAGGAATTTCCCCTAAGGCCAAAACTTTGGCGCAATTTCAGCTGATGCGGTGCATTAGCCAGCCAGACAAAAAAGCTGGGTGTTGGAGGGGGGGGGGGAAGAGAGAATGCAGGTTTCTGATGACGCTAGAAGCATCTTATATTTAAAAAAAGGGGGGGACTGAATTCTAGGGGAAAAAAAAGGTTGCAACTGTAAAGCAGGTGTGAGGAAAATCTGTGGTTAATGCCTCACCAACCTCAGGGAGATATTTTTTTCTCTCGATCCAGATAAACATTCCACAACAAACGTAGCAGAGAAGGGTTAAAACTACATGCGCTCTAATGGCGGCTCGCCTGATGGAGAACGAATCCGTGCTGCAGATGAGCCGCAGTCTGTTCTTAGTTTCTGCGGCCGGCGGTAAACCGGTCGAACTGGTGGCAATGCGCACCGATCTGCAGAATTGGTTCGGTGATCACCATTAAATGAACTTCTTTATTATCTAAATACACCAACAGCCATCCTCCCCAAAGGGTTAATTTGACTAACCCTGGACAGGTTTTTTTTTTTTTTTTTTTTGTATAGTATCAACAATTTAAGTTATGTAAACAGAACTCTGCTATTAATGGAATTTAATTAGAAATATCGGGATTCTGATGCTTGGTGTGGCGCGCTGAAGCAGGAGTCCAGCCGGCCCCGTCAGGTCGCCCAGCAGACGACGAGTGGCACTAAATCGTTTTAGGCTAAATATTATGAAATTGACTGGAAAAGTGTGTAATGGACGCACATTCTAACCCTAAAGTAGCTCCCCGTTTGTTCTTTTTTTTAGGCGCCAGATGGCTGTGATATCTGCCGTATGCATTCCGCAAGTGATGTCTTTAAGATGTCAGAACAAACCTCCTCCCACTGCTAAAGTTTACTTTCTTCTTTTAAAGGAAAAGGAGGAGGAGGAGAAAACAACAACAACAACAACAACAACAGCAGCAGCATGTAATAATTTATCAGCTGAAAGTTGCTGTTGCTTTACGCCAGTTTCCACAAGGGAGGTAACCCATTCATCGGAAACAACTGTGGCGGGGAGCGGTCACGCCGTGGCTAACTGCTAGAAAGAGTTGCTGATTCCGTGCCACACAAAGTCCAGCACTCCCAACCACAGCCAAGAAATCCCTGCTAGAACTCTTCATTTTTAGATGCGGGAGGAAATCCTCGTGGCCAGCCGGTGAAGAAGTGCGAGGGAAAAAACCAAGGGTGGGGGGGGCCTCCAATCAGGATTCGAACTTTGAGTCTCTCAGCTTTACTGATCCTGCGGTATATGTTTCTACCATGCCAGTTAAATGTCTGTTTGATACAACAACTTACAGACCCCTTCTCCACCTGGCTAACTAGAAGAACTGTTCTATACAACAAGCAGTACTTGTTTCTGCAATAATCCACCATACCAATATTTCAGGAGGTTTGACATCCCCTTCCCCCCTGCTTCTTGTAGTGCTCTATTGGAACTTAACGGTGGACGTCCATTTTGTATGCCTGCTGTTGTCTTTTTAAAACGTTAGGTTTAAAGGATCCACAATTCACCCCCTTTTTTTTTAGGGAACAGAGCTATCCATTATAATGGATTATTTGGAGTTATAGGGTCAACAATCCAGTGACCTTTTAAGAATATGGCAGTATTACTGAATGCACATTTTATGGGGTTAGGACTGAGAGGGAAGCTAAATCCCCAAAAGATATCAATCCTGTACAGCTAAGCTTCACATCTGTCTCTTAATACAGATGTAGGAATAAGGGGTCCTCATCTTCAATGGTCTGTCATGTGGACATGGCAGCTTCTGGCTACTGACAAATTCAGAGCTGTCTGAAGGTTACATCTCTCAGTTCTTTCCAAGCCACTAATCTATTTCCAAGGGAGGCTCAGACAACATGTTCTGTTTGTGACCTTTCTTCCCTCCAGCAGAAGGGTGAAAGGAAGGAAGACATAAAAATCTCGGACAGAAGTAAGTAACAGCCAAATGAATTATTCAAAGATTTTTTTTTTTTTATTTCAGTGGACCCACAAATGCAAAAACTTATTAACCCAGAATCTCAGGAGATAGGCAATTAGCAAGTTGACAAATTCAGATATTTCAAGCGGCCCAAGAAACCCGATCTCGTGTTTAAATTGTTAAAAACATTTAAATTATGTTATAGTTTACAGAGTCTAGACTCAAAATATAAGAAAGAACCTTATTACATTCAACAACACACTATTTTCATTCTCTTATATTACCGATTTAAAAATTATTATTATTATTATAATTATTATTATTAACGCTAACAGTAAACAACAATTTTCTTTTGTTCCGACAAAATTCTTTCCTGGCTTCATTCAACTTGTGCTGGCAACAGCTAAGTTTGTGCCTCCTCTCTCCTTTCTTTCTAATTTAAATTCACTTTTAATCTTTAGACGCGTTACCATGTTCACATCTGGAGGACGATCGTATCTCAGTATTTCCAGCATCCTTCCAAACCAAGCCGATCATCAAAAAAAGTACATTAGCAAGCAAAACAAAAAACAATATTATTTTTCTTCCGCAGAGGGGAGAGAGAGAGAGAGAGAGTCGGCTAAAATCAGTCCAACATAAAATATTGATCAACTGAATTATTAATCCAGCGGCTTAGTGAACAGTATCGTGTGTCCAGTTTTCTAATTTAACATAAAATATCTGGATATTTCTTCCAACCCACCTCCATCTCCCCACTGGAGTCTTTGAAAATCATGGTAATTACTTCTTTTTTTTACTCAGAAACGAAAGATTGCAGCATCAAACTCGAAATAAGACTTGCATCAATCTATGACGGGGCTGGCTCACCCCTCTGCCATGTTCAGATGATTATTCCCTTCATATTTCATTTCACTTATTGCCATCCTATGATATCTTATTTTTCTGTATAGATGTAGAAGAACATGGCCGTAAAATAGCACCGTAAACCTTCTTTTTAATAGACCGGCCAAAATAAAATCCATGGTTAGGGGTTTATATACTTTTTAAGAGACACGGCCAAGAAGCTGACGTTTTTCCCTTGAAGTTTTTACTCTGTGAATGCAAGGAAAGCTCTTATCTTCTCTTCTGATTTGAGTTTTTTTTCCCCTGTAAAACAATATCCTTCAGCGGTTTTCTTCTTCTTCTCTTCTTTTTTTTTTTTACAGAAACCTTTTATGAACCATTCAGAAAAGTATGAAAGATGCCCAAACACTTTGTCGCCATCTTTAGGGCTGCTGCAGAGTGACGTCGGCTCAGATCCCCGACGAGCTTAAAAATGGGAATGTAAGTAAAATGGTTTTATAGGTTTGAGATGTTGGGGAACTGGAATATCTTCTGGCATAACACAATCACTGGCATCTTGACAGGCGGCGACACCTCACTTGGAGAGGAATGCTCTTCTCCTAAAATACGGAACCACGGCTCAAATAGAAGCTGCCATTTTTGCTCTGAGGGGAGGCTAAACATCAGAGTAAATGGTGAATATTGGAGCTGGGTTCTAAAAAAGACTCTGTCTGAAACGTGTTACATCTATTTTTTTTTTTTTTAATAATTATTGCAAAAGTTTTAAGGAAAGTGAAAGCTCTGAGTTATTAAGGGACAGATTAAGGCTGACATCAGTGCTGATGAATATGTAAAGTATGCACAAATTTGGACGTGAAGGGGCTCTCAAATTATTATGGCAGGTATCAGTATGTATATGTATGGAAAAACGGATGCACTGAAGTCAAAACTACTTAAAAAACAAAAGAAAAAAATGATTTCAGCTTTTCTTAGTTCTCCACACTTTTCATTAGAAAATAATAGCGATTCATATTATCTAGTATTGAAAACGTATAGCAGAAGCTAGTAAGAGCGTAGTATTTTACTGCCTTCCCTGACAGACTGCACCTTAAAACACCACCCAGGGGCGATAACTCTTACATACTAGCTCGAGTTCACCAATGTACAGGACCAATCTCTTATAAAAGCAAAACCACTCCCAAAAATAAGTTTCGAAAATTTTTGGCTTTAATATGTCACATGAACTCCATGCTGCACAATATCTTGGGCAAGTAAATGCCATCAGTGTCTTGCAACAAGGAAAGAAGCAATACCTGTATTTGTTGGGGTTTTTTATATACCAGACCTTATATTGAGCAATGGAAGAAAACTTTTAGTTTTAAAAGAGGTTTTCTAAGGACTTGTGGTTGTGGGTAACTCCTGACTGGCTGAACCAGAGGCCAGGAGCTCCCAGCAACTTGCCTGGCCAATAAGGAGAGATCCACCCCTCACCATCGTCATCTGGCTTGCACCTGTTTGAGATGCCCTCAAGTTCTAAGTCAACACAGAGGTCCAGATAGAAAGGATTATACAACTTCAGTGTTCATTTGAGGAAAGTAACTGGAATACTTACAAAATTTGCTATGAGTCATAGAGAACAAGAGACCTATGGAGAAGTAACATGCTGCGTTTTTCGCTGAATATTTCTGCTCTCAAATGATGATGTGAGATTTATGATCTGTGGTACATAAAATACTTCTGACTGCAGCAGGATTAAGCATGAAGGGCAAAACAAAGGTTCTTTTTGTGATCGCTGGTTGTGGTCAGTAAAGACTATAAAACGTTTCCTTTAATTTTCTCGCTGGATCAACAATAAAAAAAGACAAAAAAAAATCACTGGGGCCATTGTCAAAGCTGACTTACCTTTAAGATTTCAGATGAATGTTCTCACGGTATCACCAATGCGATCAATACCAAAGCTCGCAGATCAACGTTTCCCTTGTAGTGTCACCAATACGGTCAATACCAAAGCTCGCAGATCAACGTTTCCCTTGTAGTGTCACCAATACGGTCAATACCAAAGCTCGCAGATCAACGTTTCCCTTGTAGTGTCACCAATGCGGTCAATACCAAAGCTCGCAGATTTATATTTCCTCTGTATCGCCACTGTGGTAAATTCTAAATGTAATACCTGGTCGTATCACAATTGCAGCCAATGTAAAAAATTGACTCTATTTTATCTATGTTATAGGCTTTCCTAACAAATTCATGTTCTCTTTATTGTACCACTACTATGTTCAATGTCAGAGCTTGTTTATCTTTTAAGTGTCAGGGTTAGACTAAAAATAAATAGGGCAGTTGGTGGCCTAGGGGCTAGATTACCAGACTGCCTAGATAAAGGGCCTCCCTGACCTGTTTCCTTCTCATTTTTTTCCACCACCTGGTTGCCTGAGTTTCCTCCCGCATCAGAAAACGAAGAGTTTCAGAAAGGGCTTTCTGATACTTTTTGACGTGTGTGCCGCGGAGAGCCTTAAGAACAGACGGGCGGGGGGACTAAGAGGGAGAGTGCAGAGACCCCCAGTTAGTAGCCATTGCTCCCCTGCTGCTCACTTATGATGGGTAAACAAATAAAAATTTTTTTTTCACTTTTGCCTACGTTTGAGTCTCTGGCGGAAAAAGGGAAGAACTGAGTGATAGATAATAACAAGCCTACGCAACAGAGTTCTCGGAAAGCAGAGTGATGACAGCCACGTACAGAGTCGATTCCTGCTGATTTATTCCCCAGCAGCAGCAGCCAGCAGAAGGTGGGCCAGGTTATAATCTAAAAGAAACCTGTCATCAATACCCCAGCATGCACGGGTTTATCAATAGAACTAAAAACGGTTGCCACGGCTTCGAGCTGCTACAACGCAACAATGAGCCTGCAAGGGAAATCTGGTTCTGTTATTTCCCCCTGATAAGAGTGAAACAACAGGATACATATTTATTACTATATATATATATATGTGTGTATGGATTAATTTCCTGTTCCTATTAATCCAGCAGAGTTCGCATTTGTTGTTGTTGTTGTTGTGATGGCTTTAGCAATGGAACAAAATGGAGTTCCTCCCATTACCGACATCACTGTCAAATCTGTCTTCTAACGTTCAGTTTGAAGTTTAGGGAAATTGGTTTTTGTAATAAAAGAGAGAAATATTTTAAAAATGCGAACAAACCACTAACTCCTGAATGACGGTAATGGTGAATCTCTACTTTAAAAGGAGTTAACGATTATAAATTCTAATTTTTCAAACAAACTTTTCTGGATTGAGTGAATAAGAAAATAAGACGCTCCACATAATTAGAAATCTTGGAGTTAAATTCACCATATTCAAAAAAGCAAACCTCAGAAACCTGCCTGGAAGTTTGTATTTACTGTTTTTCAAATTTTGACACTAAAATTTCCAAAACAGAATTAATAGAAACAACTTCACTTAGGTAAAAAAAGAGAAGGGATAGTTCTGCTTTATGCATCTATTTTTGTTCTACTCTGGGAGCTTAAAACCATTTCCATGGCAACAAATCCTCATTTAAACAAGTGTGAATTTTCTGTTGCAGTCAGATTACAAAACCTTTTCCATACATGGGTAGTATCTTAGTTCAACTTATAGTTACTGCAGTGTGTGTGTGTGTGTAGTTACATATTGTTTATTATAATCTGTATTGCATTATTCATGAAATTACTGAGTTGTTATTGGGAAAGCTGCTGATTTTTTTTAAAAGGTAAAGCAAAAGCTTTTCAGTTTCTCTTTTCTCCTAATCTAGATAATCGACTGTCTGAAGACTGGATTAGAAACTATTCCCGTCATATTGGCGAAGATTTCAACCGCATCAGTAAATACACTTTTTCAACCTGGGGCCTTGTGCAAAGATCATAATGGCTTCCGAGGCTTTTTGCATGGATAAACTTCAAAGGTAAATACACTTAAAGACAAAAGTACTTCGTGATGTAAATGTAAAAAAAAAATTGTTAGAAACATGCGTCTTTCTCGAGAAAAACAACAAAAAGAGAGAGAGTTGTTTCCCCTGTTTTCCAGATTTCGAAACCAGCAGAAAATCCTCCTGTTTTTCCAGATACACGTTTGCCTTTGTGTGTACATCGAACAAACATTTAGGGATGCTAAAATTTAGGGTGCATTTTATTAAAATTTTGTTGAGTGGCCCAAAACAAAAATTCTAATGTAGGAAACAGAAAATAAGGATGCAAAAACAGAGTGATGTCTGCAAGTGACATCATGACTCATGCCATCAATTTAAAAAGTCACACAATTCAAACGACACATAAAAACATTGAATTTTCAAACCACAAATGGATGAGGTTACAATGTAGCCAACATGGACGATGCAGTAAAATCCATGACAGTAGGTGGCAGATATGAAGTTGTGCAACCAAAGATCCCTCCCAGTCGGTCAGTCAGTTGCAAGATGAAGCCAGACAGGTAGAAGTTCTTGTAATTCACAGTCGCTTACGTACTGGGGACATCACTGACAACAGTCAGAGAAGAAACTGCTCCAGTTGTACTGATGTATAAATGACCTGGTGTAGCTTAGAAAATCCAACAATGCTTGATTGCATAGGGAGTTAAGCTCCAGGTGAACTACAATCGTGATAGTCAGGTGAGACAAATATCCAATGTCAGCAAGTGATATTTTATAATATAAATCCCTAGATTTTAATACCAGTGTGTGTGTGTGTGTGCATTAGTTTTAGCTTCAAGTATCATACTTAGATGATCTTTTCTATCCTCTTTTCCTTGAAACTACTTCTATCTTCTCAGCAAAACATATTTGATAAAAAATATAAAATGATACTACAAACAAATATTCTAAAGATGTATTTAGTTTGCACATTAGATGCTTGGGTAGAAAAATATTCTGAGTTATTTAACAAACTATTTACAAAATCTCTGCCAGCAGAGATTCTCTGTCTCGCTACTGATGTCATCTCTCTCTCTCTCTCTCTCTCTGCACTGGCATCATCATCATCTCTCTCTCACTCACTCTCTCTGCACTGGCATCATCATCATCTCTCTCTCACTCACTTTTCAACATTTTGTCTGAATTTTACAATTTACCTTTTAAAAAAAACAAACAATCCACTTAAAAAGACCAAAGACAAAGAAAACGTAAATTACTATTTAAAAAAAAAAACTGATTTAGCAAGAATTAAAGCAACAAATCACTAAATGTGGAAATTTAGGCAGGTGCTTGCTGAAGTTTCTGTGATTGGTGATCTCTCACAGGTGAAGCCAGTTGACAGACAAATGCAATTGGATGTGAGAGTTGTTGGGAGATCCTTGCCTACAATAGCTTCAAAGTCAGTGAGATAAGGTATTGAAATTATCAGGCAGGAGGAACACCAGGGAACTGTGATTAACCTAAAAAATAAATGTTTACCCACTCTGATTAGTGGATAAGATAATATAGGAAAGGAGAGTAAAAAAAAAAAAACTTACAATCTTAGCTTTCTAATGTAATAAGATCATTTTCCTTTGCTTCAATCTATCTGATCTGGGTTTGATTCCAAAATAGACTTAAATTATTGATTCATTCTCTGTTATAAAACATTCAACCACTTTAACAGATTATCACTTCCTCTATAAAACTGGATAATAACTTCCTGTTGCTTGAATTATTTCCAAACAAAGAGCAAAGTAATTTTATAGTAAAGGAAAAAAAAAAATACCAGTACATTTTAGAATCTGAAACATTTGTGATGTGAAGACATTTCACTGTAGCCAAGCATTAAATGGGTGGTACTTGAATTAGAGTGTAGCACACTTGGTATTTAGCCAAGTGTGATATGTCAATCACTCTCCTATGCCAGACCATCACCTGGGGTTCTCTAGACATTCCACTCATCAAGAGATGTTGCTCTTCTCTGCTGAACTCAACTCCACCAAGCCTATTTGCACCCAGGCATCAAGGACCTCAGTGGTGATGCCACTGTGTTCTTCAGGGATTCTCAAAGTCCTCCCTCTTTTTTTTTTTTTGATTTTACCTTTTACTGGTTCTGCGCTTGCAAAGAAAAAATGTGGAAACTAAATTAATAAATTCTGATCACATTAACAGAGCAAAGGAATTATGTCAATGACATTCCATGATTTATTCATTAGCAATAAGAATTTGTTTAATAGTAGTTTTGCTTTTCCATAAAACCATCCAAGCAGCTTCTCATCTTCTGCCCCTTCATGAGACAGATCTTCTCCATTTAGAAGGTCGTGGTTCATCACAGAAGAAGGATGATCACTAGAATTATTTCAGCTATTAAAAGTTAGTTTCTTGGCGGGTGTTTTGACTTTATCTTGTCACACAGCTTATCCAAGAAATAACCATATAAAATACCAATAATCATTCATATTTATTGCTGTCTGAATAATAATAAAAAAAAAGGTTTGTAAAGAATAGAAACTTCATAGATGCTTTTCTTCTGAAAATGATCCCAATGTACCGATATCTGAAGGGATGTGTCATCTGTTTAGTCACCGGTCATCAACTAGATTTCACTTTATTTTCAAGAACATCTGACAGTATCAACTTAGTCTTTAAAAGGCAGCATGGCTGACACAAGACCCTCTGTGTTGTCATAATATGTAAAAGTCACTTTTTCCAATGTTTACATTTTCTGTCTGACAAGTCTATGATTCGTTTTCTTTCCGAATGCCATGTTCAAGATCGCTGACATCCATCACAGAGGTTAGAAACTCATTTTCTGCTACATGATAAGATAAAAGTTTCCTTCAGTAGCCCCTAGCATCTGGTCAAAGAACTGTACCCTGGAGAGTTATTAAAGCCCCAGTTCCACTGTCAAAGAAGTACTTATTGTACAGGGGGTGGGGAGTCACCAGATATGCCTGGTCATTTTTTAAATGCTGGTTGATACAAAATGGCAGAAAGGGGACAGGAGCAACTTTAAATGGCCACAGAAGTTGCCTGAAGAATTCCTATGTTGAAAACGGAAGCAACTCGTTGTCAAGCAGCTGATGATTCCCGTGTAAGCTAGAGCACCATTTCTAGGTGATGAACTCAATATCAAACCTTTTTTAGATGGCACATGAGAAGTCAATCCAAGCCAACATCAGCGAACATTATTAGGGTAACTTTTCGATCAAGTGAAAAGAAACTATTTCTGGACAGTGGCTTAGATGAAATCTGACCTCAGAATGTTTCAATACTAAGGGTATCCACATACCACTGATGAGGGGGTCACTGCAGGGTACAGCTGGACTAGAATGTAGACCATGAGCAACTGAAGGGCTGGGTCCTTGTATTTTTCATGAACGAGTTCAGATTTTGTCAGACTGTAGAGAAAGCCAGGGGAGAGGTTCCAAGGTGCAAACATTGCTGAACATGACCCCTATTAAGCTGGCTCTCTTCTGGGGGAGGCGAGACTGGTGGAAAGCTTTTCTGAACGGCATTAAGACACAATGAAGACACATAGCACATTAATAAAATCCTCGACGCCAATGTAAACATTCACTCACATTAGTGATTCTCCCACAAGGTTCTGAATGAATTTCTGAACAAGAATTTCCCACTGCATTAAAATGACGCATTTTGCATACAATTTTGATAATTGAAGATCTTTTATTTTGGATCAATTCCTCTATCGACTGGCATCGTGATATCATTATTTAATATCTTTGGCATTTTCCAGCATTAACGTCTCCTTTAAGTATAGTTTATACTCATTCCAGCCTTGCTTACCTTAAAGTGCCTAACAGCATTATCACACGTATCCCTTTATTCTTTTAGTAGTAATTCCTATGGAAAGCCTGAAAATAACTCTTCGCATTAATGTATTGATTCATATGATGATTTAAAGCAGTATGATGCACCTGATAAAAATTTTAACAAAGATATTTGGTATATTGCTCAGAGCATATCAGAGCATCCCCCCCTTTCTCTCTTCTTTCATCAGTCAAAGGCTAATTCTCTGCCTTGTGGTTAGAAGGTCCATTTTAAGACGTTCAAAAAAGGAGAATGTAATTTCTAATTAAAGCATTTGTACAGTACCATATATTATTTTTTTTTTTGGAATTTTTCCTTTAAATATCAATCTTTTTTTTTAAAAGAAGAAAAATCTGTATGCAATACAAAATGCAAATATCCTCTGAAAACTCTGAGGAGATTAATGCATGAGTCAAGTGAACTACAAACTGGGCAAGTTTGACTTTAATTATAAGAGTCCTTCGAGCCATTCAAAGGTCCTGCATAAAATACTCCAAGCAGTAGGCACAGGGTTAGCTTAATGAATGCGAGATCACCTGCAGAGATACCAGGTAGTCAAACCAGCTGCTTTGAGCCATGGCAATTACTGTTACTTGTGGTATGGCGGGCCTGTGGTGGATTGTTGTACAGCCTTAAAATAATAATTAGACTCATCTTGCCCCTATCCAGGCCATAAGCCACGCACCTGCTGTGTTACTTTCTGTAATTTTATACAGCAATGAGAGTCAGATACTTTATTACTACAGGGATCTAATTCAGAATTCTCGTGGAGAGATGTTCAAGGATTCCATAAAAAAATACTAGGTTTGAAGAAAAATACATGACAAAACTAATAATAATAATAATATAATAATAATAATGATGATAATGATAAAAATAACAGTAATAAATTTTTGCAATATACCTAGTTATATTATCTATTGTAATGGCACTGTGAAGTGCCATACGTGTGTGCACGTCTGTATGTGAGCAAGTGCGTGTGTATGCGCTGTCTCCTGGCCTGATACACCTAATTTATATTTTGTTTCCCTTCTCACAGATATTGAACAATAAGAAAACGGGGTGCAGGGAGGAGCACCTGAAGTATGGTCTCATACAGCCCATGAAAAGAACCGATTTTTCCATGTACCACGGAAATTGTGTGCTTGGTCCTCGGTGGTGATGATGCACGAAAACTGCGGGAGATTTCTGTTTCAAACAACATGATCCAGAGAGGATTACTGACATCTCTACCCACCTAAATATTCAAACTGTGCAAGAGATGAAAGGATCTCCTCTTTGCTCGATACATCTCGATGAAACAACAGACGCTTTGCCTGACGCCCAGTTCTTGGTTTACTGCAGACATATCTTCAACACCGACACAAAGGAGGAATTCCTTTCTCGCCAGAATTTCAAAACAATGACCAGCACTTCTGATGAGACAGGTTATAGAATACAGAGCATTCTCTCTCTCCATTCTGACGGTTTAGTTTATCTCAACATCTCAACCGATGGAAACCCCCGGCCATGCTTGGCACAAGATCTACGTTCCAAGTTTCGTGTCAAAGAAAGAGCACCGAGCACCCATTGTTCACTGTTTCGTTTACCGTGAAGTGCTAGCATCCAAATCAGAGCCTCTAGACTTGATTATGCTGCTCAAGGAAATCATCAAAATTGTCAGCTGTGTGAAAGCCTCAGCACTGAACACTCAGCTTTTCCAACAGTTCTGTGCTGACATAGATTCCAAACATGAAGCACTGCTCTTCCATACTTCAGTAAGGTGGCAGTCTGCTGGAAAGTTTCTGACATATTTTTACACCCTTTTCAGTGAGGTGAAGACTTTCCTCAAAATACAGGGGGGGGGGACTTGATTTGCTGGCAACATCTGATGCCAGATATTTTTAAACATGACTGATGTATATTGTGGGCATATTTCAAGAGTTAAATTAACTCAATGTGAAGATGTAAGAGAAAGGTTCAAACACGATTACTCACAAAGATTATATCCAGGCTTTCCTTGCCAACTTGCAAGTCTACAGAAATCATTTAGAACATGTACATTTTGTGATGTTCCCGAATTCCAAAGAGGTTGTCACCAATGATGGGATACCTGACAGTGTTCAGCGGGAGATCGAAAAACATTTGATCTGTCTTCATCGAGAAATTTTGCAATATTTTCTACATTTGGCAATGGAGAAATATGGAATTGGCAAGAAACTCATTTATTTGTGATGCTGAACTAGTTCCGGAAGCAGTTCGAAAAGAGTTTTTGGAACTAATCAATGAACCTTCAGCCAAAGATATCCTCAAGGAGGAGGAAAATAATGAGTTCTGATGTGATATGGGTAATGTGTATTCAAACATGAGTGCTATAGAAATTTGCTGTCTTTTGTATCTCTGTGAGAGTAGCTTCTCTCTAATGGCCTGCATGCTATCAAAGAGTCACGACAAGTTGCCAGTGCAAGACAATCTCTGATGTGCTCTGGCGAGGACAGCTCCACGGTGAGAGTACATTGTAGATCAGAAAAGGCATTTGCACAGTTCCCATTGATCGACTCTCCTGTTTTCTTACACTCATTGCATCATGTTTACCCATTAAATTACAGAATCCATAGAAATGTTTTCCGTTGGGAAATTCTAATATTTTCTACATGGCACTAGATTTGAATAAACCAATGAAAATAAGTGAAAAGTTTAATCTTCCCTTCAATTTATGCCAGTGTCCTATGAATTGTCTGATGGAGGTCAACAGCTCTTTGAAAGAGACTTAGAGATAACTGGCTATGTGAACTTTGGGAACCACTAGTCTAATTAGATAGGTTTTCCATAATCCGAAAACAGGGGAAAACTCCAATTAAGGGCAGACTATTTAGGAGACAAACGGTGGGCATAGGAACTGTACACCATCCTTACAATGATTTCACTCTTTCATAGCAGTTCTCATAATATCTTGGCCAGGCTGGCTGGGAGGGAGGCAATATGATGATGCCATATAATGACAAATTATAGAATACAGAGCATTTCTCTCAAATAAATAATCTTTAATAAGTAGTCAGTCGCATTGCTAAATAGTACAGATTTGACTCTGAGCTATGGTAAGCGAATATCCAAAATACTCCAAGGAAAGATCAGGCTCCTCCCTTCACCAGTACCATTGCTCATAGAAAAAGGATGATTAGTAATCAGCCAACCAGAAGACACAATTGTCAGGAATAACAGGGTGAAAAAATATTCTGACTGAAAGATTTTTCCCTTCAATCAGCGAATGGTTGACTTGAAAGTCTAGAGGAGGGGGGGGGGAGAACAAGGTCACACACACACACACACACACCGCTGACACAAATAGCATGACAGCAAGGGATAAATGGAAAAGTTCCCTAATTCCCAAACAAACAGATTTTCTTTCGACGATTTAATGATGATATCTCAGAAAATTTGAGAGTGCACTATACTTTACACGGTGTTCTGTTCAGTTTTTGGTTTCTCTTTTGTGACACCGGCATCTTTCACTGACTTATGCAGCAGTCACGATCCGCACCATTATTTCACTTTTGTCTATGCTCTCATAGATCACACACACACAAACACACACACACAAACACGCACGCATATAAATGTACGTTAAGCTACAGTGTTTCAAATTTGAAATTCTCTGTTAAGTCTCAGAATAATTTCTACATTTATTAATTAATTTATGTGGTGTTATTTATGAACTAAATTTAAAAAAAAAAAAAACAATGTTGTCAAAGGTTTTCTTAACATGGAAAAGCAGCTGCCGGATGGGCGGCCTACAAGCTACTCATGGCTCAGGACGTCTCCATAGCTTTTTAAACTGTGTCCGGGCCAGGGGAGATAACCGTCTGATCCCTTGGTTTTCAAATCTCTCTGTTTTAATAAGCTCATCGGCAGCAGGACTTTATCCCACTTATTTTTCTAGTTTTTTTTTTGGAGGGTTTCTCTATTCTTTCCCTTAATTTTGAAAAGGAAAACTTTGGTCCTCCAATAGTTAAAGAAGCTTTACTTGCTCTTATGTGGGCAGTGGGGAAAAAAGACAGGGTGTTGGAAAAGACAAGATGTCTCCAATCTAAGTGGTCTCCAGCCATGCTTTTCTTGCATTTAGGAAACCAGTTTGGCACTAGCTAACCATGCCAGCAATATCCTTCTCTGAGGGGTAGATTTGCATTCCTATTTAATTTCAGTCTGGTTATTACAACTTTATTGCAAAAATCTGTGGATTCACTTTTACCACATTAAATAAATTGTACCGCCATAGGTTGTCAGATGATTTACAACGGTGATTTTTCAAGCTACCATTAATTGGAATCAGGACAATATCCACACCCTACCCATGGACACCTAACATTATATGTAGCGTAGCTGGTTGTGAAAATGCAGAGTACATCTGCATCCTTGCTGCGGTTGGTTTGCTTTAATACCTTCTTCTGTATATATTTGGTCCTCTTCCCCTTCAGTAGTCCCATTCTATAGCTTAGTGTCAACTCCAAAGCTCCCTGGAATTTGTGATATCTAATAAGGGAAGAGAAAATCAGGATTTTTATAATGTTAAGCAAAATAATTTGCGAATGGATGTGTTATGGATGCTAACAATGTTGTTAGACACAGCCTCCTGTAAGGCCAGAGTCCGAGCAACAGGGAACGAGAAAACTGACTGGCCATATAACCCTAACCCATGCACCGGATCCAGCCAGAAGAGAAGCTATTGAAATTGCCCAAGAAATGAAGACACATGCTGAAAATATACAGGAAACATCGCAACAAATAATCATATGGGCTGTTTCAACAATAAATGAAGATGCAGCAGCAAAGCTGCCTTCTGTTCATCATCTATGGGATGATGTCAGGCGTTGCAGACACCGAGTACATAATTCCATTTCCATGCCATTATGTGTTGGAGATATTGTAATACCAGACCACTACAAGACTAAAAAGGACAGCCAAAATTTCCTTTTAGATGATTCAGGTCCTCTAGCTAAAACAAAGTTAGTACTTGGAACACACAAAAGCATAAATTATTTAGAATGTTCACCACATCGGTACCTGGTCAGAACATTCAAAACTGCTCAGCTGTATACAATACGTGCTTCTGTCAAAGAATGGGCCATTCCTTGCGTATATTCTCTTCCGCCTGATAAAAATGAAGCAACTCGTACCACTCTGCTTCAGCAGCTGACAACTTTCAGTGGTAATAACTTGAGACCAGGATGGTGGTGATGTCTCAGGTCTGTGTATAGTGGTGGCTTTGGTTGCTTTCTGTCTGCTGCACGCTATCCTCTACACCGCTGGCTACCCACCAGGCGAAAAGAAAGCTGAGTGTGTAAGTCTCTTCTGCCAGTAGATAACCTCTCCACAGTCAAGACTTCTGTAGTGCCTCCTCGTGGCAATGCATGGCAACTGGACACCTTTCGGCTCCAGGCTAAACTACAGAGGATCTCAGAGCAACATGGGCCCTAGAGAATCACCATGCAGGCCCACTGGTGTGTGGACACACCCTGGTGGTGATTTGACCATGTCCCTGCTTGGGTTATTGCACCAGTCAATGTCTAAATGGCAGGAGGGATACTCTCTCTGAGCAGAGGAGACCTTCATGGTCCAACGGTCAAGTGTTAAAAACAGGTGTTAAACACCTGAGCAGCTTGATTAAACAAGCCCCAATCTTTTCTTACATCATGATAGTCAAATTCAAGTCAAATCCATGCCGGCTCGGACGTCTCCCGGATTACCAAGGTACTCACAGTGATAAATCAGCAACCACTAAACTCACCTGCCAGAACTGGGGGGAAGTCTACATCAGAAAGCAACCTTATTTGAAACACCAAAACGTATGTACTACAACTGAAGAAGCTCCAAGTACAAATGACATAACCCAGCAGCACAATATACACATATGGGTCACTGGATCCCATTCCTGGATGCAGGCATCCATATTCCATCAGAGAAACTTAACATCATTCTCCCAGAGAGAGCAGTCCAGGAAACTTCACCCATATCCAAAGATGACCCCTCACAATCATTTGTCATTCTATCCGATTCCAAGTCCTCTCTACAATCTTTGCAGTCATAGAAACCTTCTGAGAAACTCAAGCTATTCACGATGCTATCAACACCTGTTCTGCCAAAATTGCTCTCCAGTGGATTCCCTGCCATGTGGGCCTACAGGGTGACGAAAGCACAGATGCACCTGCAAAACTCGCTGCAGAAAGTGGACCAGTCAATAAAACCACTGGGACAGTGGCATCCCTATGATGTGACATCAGAAATTCCCAAAAACAACATCTGGACTAAGAGATGGGCAGGTGACTCCAAAGGTCGGAAATACTTCAATGTACAAAAGAAGCCTAATACCATCAGATACAACTCCCTCAGCAGAAAAGATGAAGTCACTCTTTCAACAATACAACTGCACCACTTGTCAGAGAGCTACATAGCTAGGTTTAAACTAGCTGAGGGCTCAACCTGCCAACTTTGTGGAAGTGAGGAAGGTGGTCTTGAACACATCCTATTTCATTGTGATGAGCTTAGTGACTTCAGGTGATCTGACACCAATGCCAGTTTAGCAGACCTGTTAGAAACCAGAAATGGTGAATGGTTCAACATCATACAAAAGAAAAGAAAAAGTATCCATGCCAGGGCCGTGTTGCCAGATGCATGAAACTACCCACCCATAACCATAACAATAATAAATTTGGAAAAATCCATGATAAACAACTTGAAACATTCCTTTCCCTGAAACTGAAATAAAAGGAACACTTTTTTTCCATTTAGACCAAAGTATTCATAGAAAGATGCAGCCACATGGCCTCAAACAGCAACACCGAGATAATGCTGACTTTTCACTTAAGATGAGGATGGTGTCAGTACTTTCTTTTGTTCCATCAGATAATGTCACCACAGCTTTTGAAGTACTGTTATTTTGAAGACATCAGCAGACCACAGCATCAAAGGTGTCATCGAACAATTTCTTAAATAAATCTTTGGAATATGCGTCAACTAGCAACAGATGATCTGCCACAAATTAACAATTCTGTTGGAGGATAGCGTTGAAACTTTCAGTTGAACGTTGGATGTTCTCACCCGAATATTTGGAATTTCATTACATTCATTCAGGGTGGACAAGCTTTAAACAAGTTTACAGTCTGCAGGGTTGTAGTTAGTCATGATCAGCAGCCAGGGAGAAAGAGGTATAAAGATGTTAAAGGGAGACTACTTTCAGTGATTCGAGATCAGGGAAACCACACCGTTCTGGACTATTTGCACAGAATTTCTCATAACTTAGGTTTTCTTTGATGTACTAATTTTAAGCATCACTAAGAGTAACTAAACTTTACATACAGCTTAAATATGCTTTTCTAGTTTTACTAAAAAGCCGTCTTTTAATTCAATTTTTATTGTTTTATTGTCTGCTGGAGATTCTGTCCTAGACTCCCATCAATCTGTTGAAGCTCCATCAGTTAAGAACACTACACTTTAGCACTTTGAATATGATACTGTGATTAGATTTTCTCAAGTGTGATAATATACCATCAATGTCTACCTCGCAGAACAATGTTCTATGTCTTTTTCTGTTGTTCACATACAACAATATCTATAAGGATGACAACCTTGGTGAAATAGCATAGTACCACCATTTTCCAATTGGAAATGTTGTTAGTTCTGTGCTGTAAGAGGCCAATGATTTTTGTTTAATAGAAATCCTAACTGGAGCTCTTCATCTTTTAGAAGTGAAAGAACCAGAGTGCCTGAAAGAAACTCATGCCACCGATGTTCATCAAATCAAGCCATTCATTCCCATAGACAGCAAACCCTAGCCCTCAGCTTTATCATTCCTGTCATATAACTGCATCACTTCTGTTAGGTAACAAAAATTTATATTCTGAACCAGAATCTAATTCATAGTGTACTTAATCAACTTATAGAGGAAATAATGCTACAAAACAAACAAAAAAAAAAAAAAACGAAAGAAATTTGATATATTCTTATCTCATGAGAGCAACTAGATTATTATACCATGAAATAAAAAATCAGTCTATTAAACTTAGCATATAAGTATGACTCAGCCTAGAGGTGTTTGCTGTAACAGTATCATTTTTAGCTTCTGTCAGTTATGGATTTCCTTGCCTTCATGTTATTTTTTAAAATTAAAATTTCCCAAATATATTTCGCTATCTAAAATATAACAAAAGCAAGTAAACAAAGAAATAGAATTTTCACCACACACAAGACATTAGAGAATCCATCATGGCGTTTTTCTTTTACTGTAAGAGTCATTTCATAATAATTCTGTTCTGAATAATTCAGGGCTTGGCTAATTGAAATTGTGGACTACTAAAGTCAACTTTACAGTTTTAAAACGACATACTATTTTAGTGCCATAACCCTAACCTAACTCCTCTTTGGTTTATTCAAAATTTCTTTTCATACCAGAAGTTCCCCAAAATCTAACCGATTCTAGAGTCAAATTCATTGTGAGAAAGATTCACTGTGTCAGTAGCTAGGCACGACCTCAGTTCCGTCTTGATTTCTGCCACCATAGAAAACGCTTTCTCACAGTTGTGGCTAGCGGCACTGCCAACATTATCTCTACATTCAGGAATCTGAAACAGAATTTTTGGTAAGGACCTTTGAGTGTGAGATGGCAGTAGCTGTTTGAGATACACAACCCTTAGTACGCTCCATTCTCCGTTCACAGTCTCCTAAAGTGATTAACAAGAAGTCGGGTGTTTTCTCTTCTATAGGTAGCCAAATTCGCTCTCTCAATTGACAGGCGTGCTGACACAACATTCAAAACTGGCTTGTTTATCTTAGTCTAGCAAACTCCAGGGGGCTCACTCAACAACACTGTTAACATGGCTGAAATCATTTACATCTCTTTGAGGAAATAGCCAAATAAAACACTACAGTATTCATTATCTTGCACTGAAGTTACCAGCCATTGATTCAAGCAAGGTAGGTTCTAAAGTATCGTTTCCCAAACTCAGGGTGATATTATTATCCTGAAAAAGAGCCCAGAACAGCTATCACAACATGGATGAACGTTTCCGTTGTTGCACCATCTTCTGCTGCTTCCAGCCACAGGTGTTTTCAAAATGCAATAAAAGTTTGTAGTCTTTGTATTTCTATTTTTATAAAGATTCTTAGTGCCTTTAAATGTCAGAACCAGGCAGTTTCCACCAGATTAGTAGGTAGCAAGAGAAACAAGGTTTTATACCACAGTATCTGGAAGCCACTTGAGTTTGCAAACAAGAAAAGTAATAGTGCTTTGTGAACCGTCTGAAGTATGTCCATAAAAGCAGATATAAGGTTTTCTTCTTTCATAGAATCAAAAGTTGCTAGTTCCAAATTATAAGCTACACAATGAGTGGCCCAGCGATTAGTGGACCATTTCACTAGGTTCTGCTATAATGCCATGTTGTGCACTAGTCGATAGAGATAATCCATCAGATCTAATTGCAGCCAATTCATTTTTCTAGTTTTCCATATCAATTTAGATTTACTCCAGCCTTTAAACCACCATTAGATATCTCTTCAATTCTCATGGACTTACTCACTGGCTCAGCATTCTAAAGAATTCTTCACTTGCATTATTTCCAAATCCTTGTTGCCATCACTTAACAGAGAAGAGAAAGTTTTGCACCAATGATGCAATTGCAAGTGTTTCATTTAGTTGTCTTAGAAATGGCTTATATAAAAGCAAGGCACCCTTTTCTCATGGAAACATCTCTATCTGACTTGAATCCAATTTTTTTTACATGTAGCTTATATGAATCAGGAACATCCGAGTGATGTCCTTGCTTGGATAACCTTAGGTGCCTCTATACATCATATATATTGCCAGTTTTACTGAATGTACATACACAGGTAAGCTATAATTGACACCGTTTTTTGGTAAAAAAACATGACAATGATTATAAGACAACTGTATATTTAATTAGGAATTATTGGTGCTGGGACAACTTACCCCCAGTATACTACACATTTTCCCATATTTGCACTAATGTTAATTTCTCTAAGCCGTCTATTTCAGAGTTCACAACCTCTCTTTGGGTCTTCTGACTTGTTTTGCAGTTGAACTCCCTTCTCTACTTTCTGCCGGTTTGACAATGCAGAAAATCAGAGTTGTTACAGGTTCATCATCTCTGTAAATGTTCAAAATTTGTGAGAAGCAAAACAAAATGCAGTGAAAAATGATTTTTCCAAAAGAGACCGGTTCTCACACGGCAGAACACCGGTTAAATCTTCAAACAGGGATAAAACACATGGAAATAAAATAAGGTCTCACAGACTTTGCTAAAATGGTACAAACAACAACGGAATAACGGAAAAAGAACATCCCAACAAAAAGAAGAAGAAAGGATCGAAACATCAACTTGGATGAGAGAAAAAAACCAAAAAATCGAATCTTTATTCTTGTGTTTATGTAATTTTGTTCTAACTCGAGTACATAACTTTTTTTTTGATTTTTATTACAAAAAAAGAAAATCGAACATTTGCACTATCGTTTCTATTAATGGCCTTATCATGCCGCAGAGGAATTGCAACACCAACTCTCTCTACTCAGCAAAAATGAGAGCTTCTACATCAATGGTATTTTCTTTTCTTTTTAAGGCAAAACAAAAACTCTGCACCCGAGACATAATAGGTTCCATCGATTCACTCCCCCCCCCCTGCCGCCATTTTTTTTTTTTTTTGTTATTCTATTTTTTTTTTTTTTTACTTATTGCTTCGACAAAGATGAATGCAAGGTTAATGAAAGCTCAGCATTTTTTTCTTCCTTTTCCCCTTATTTCCACTTGAAAATTCGACCGAAATGGATGATCCCTGCCAGGCTGGTCTACCTTAGCTCGCATTGCTTCATCTCGCTAATACTTTTGTTTCCCCAGCGATCAACTTTTAATACAAATTCTCTCCCTTCCCCCCACCACCATCAAAAAATTATTTGCTAAATTACTTTTCTACAAAAGGAGTTATATAATCAGCAGATTTTACTGCACATCAAAGTTTTTTGGTTCTCTCCCAATGAGCCAGTAAATTCACAGTGCACTCACCAAACGGGAGCCCTGCTCACCGGCAGCGAGCGAGCGAATGCTAATGTTGAGTTCTGCAATCGTGTTCTGTCTGTGAAATGATGCCAATCTAATGCCACACAGACACATCACCCACCAAATATAGGGATACTAAAATATCCTCTATCTCAATGGGGACATTGAAGAAACTTAGCAGAAAGCATCATGGTTTAATGAAGTACATGGATCTATTAAAGAAAGCATCAGAAAGAACCTCATAAAACTAAACTGAGTTATCCTTCTTGCGCAATAACAAGCAAATAATCAGACAAAAAAGAGGAAAGCCTACGAATGGTAAATCACAGTGACATCTTGTAGAGTTTTCTGGCGAATTCTAATAAAGTTCAGCATCTTTTATGCTTTAAAATCAAGTTTTCTAACCAAAAAAATAAGTAAGTAAATTGAACAGCATACTATTAATATATGACAATTTATTAAAGAAACAAAACACTGCTTAATATCTTAACCTATATCATGAATTAGAATAAATGTAGATGCTTTTCAAATATGTGTAGGTAATATGCCATAGTTATTTCATGACAAAAAAAAAGAAAGAAATAATTCAAATATGCAAATGTCTTTATGCTCAAATATTTTATAGCCTATTCAGAACCACAACTGCTGATGACCCTATATCGGACAGGAAAACACATCGTGTGCCAAAGAAGCTGAGTGTAGAAGAGGGTGAGACCAACATGGCGACCTAACTTTTTTGGCACTTTATTTTTACCAGTCCTCAAAATTTAACAAAACGGAAATGTGAAGATGCAGTTGGTACAGTTAGATGATGTTTATAGAGTCAACAGATGCTGGAAGCATGGATGAAAGTTTAGTTATGGAATTGATATTGAACCAGCAGAATTCAAGTAGGGTTCTGTTTGGTCCACAAAGCAACAGATGATTATGATGACAGGTTCACTGGGGACAGAAGCCTTGAAAACTGATTTATAATGCCATTTGCCCCATGAAACTGTGTGGAATTGCCTATGTGCTACAAGACATACATCACTTTTCCCATTTCTGGCAGATGCCAGTAGACCAACATAATGTATAATGCTGAAAAAAGGTTTAATTAATACTTCAGGGACATTATAATATATATATCCAAAAATGAACTACAGAATGGTATGTAGCTACAACACAAAGGGCCCGTGATTGGCATGATGTAAGCAAACATTGGAATATATCAGTCCAATGTCGTCCTCATCAAGGAATGTGTAATGGGTGTATTCTATAGAGACTAAATTTTTCTGCTGATTGTAATACCATCTAACGATATTATCGCCCAAATATTATTTCCCAAGATAACACTATATGTCCCCACTTAGCCATGGCCTCTCTCTGATTGAACACTTCTGGCATCTCATTGGGAAAACCAGTTATAATTGTCAATGCTCTAATGGGAGCTGAATAATCTGTAGGCAGCAATGATGCAGGATCTCCAGGGATACATTTTGGTGACTCATCCATAGCCTCTCTAAATTGTATACATGCTGGAAGCCTGACACATTAAAGTGCTGCTCTGGGTGCTTGACCCCTTTTCTGGTTTAGAGTAGTATGCTGCGTCAATAAATGTTCAAGACAAACTGCTTAGAATTTATTTAATTTTTAATCTAATTCTAACTTTTTGTATTCTCTACAGGTGCATGTGGTGGCATAATGCTTAGCTGTGCCATTGTCACGAGATGGTGTGATGACTCCATAGTCCTTTTTCTGATCATTTCAAGGGCCAAAAATACAAATCCCAGTTTGTGAATTATTTTTTTTAACATCCATTGGAAATTTTATTCAGCAATGAACCCAAATCACAAAATAGTTTTAACTTAAGATATTTCTATGTGAACTTATGAACTCTAGTGTAGGGATTTACCAAACTTAGTTGATTCTTGGATGACTGTTGTAAATTTTAAAGAAATATATGAGGTAGCACTGGCCCGCTGTTATGGGTGCAGGTGTGGCAAAAGTGGTTAATCCTTTTCAAATCTGGAATAGCCAAGGAAGACCTAGTAACTGCCAATTTTAGATTTACAGTTAACTCCCTTTATAGTTAAGAATAGGTGTGGTGTTCCATCAGCTCTGCCATGACGATCAATATGGTGTTTAAATATCATGCTTGATGAGAGAGAGAGAGAGAGAGAGAGTAATTTTGGCGTTTAATGGAAAATGGAATAAAAATTAATCATCTGAAAATTTTTAATTTCCGGAGAAATATAATTTGAGAGAGAGAGAAGTGAAGGAAAACAAAGGTAATGCATTTTTTTTTTTCCTCTTGAAAATTCTGTACAAATTTTCTTTTGTGTATCTGATTAAATGGGTCTGCTGTATACATCTGTATCATCATCAAAGACTATTTAAGCTCATGTGGGCCCTGGGCAAACGTTAGTTGCAGGGTTCCCAACTTTATATTATTACAATGTCAAAATGATAAATGCAGTGAAATTTAATATAGATAGGCTAACAAATTTTGTGAAACAATGCAAAGCTTAAAAAAGAAAACAACTGAATGAATTAACAGGGTATTCAACAAGGATTAAATGTGCATTTACCAAAATATGTCTGACTCCATACTAAGCATTGCTAGATTTCTTATCTTCTCTTGTAGAGAGTAGCGCAATGTCCACCTTTTACCCATTTAAGAATAGGAAATAATATTCTCCACAAGGACCATGATGTTGCACATCATTTTATGGATGTACAAGCAAGAATTCAACTTATGCCAAGGGGCCAGTATCTGCCCAAACTTGGGAGTCATAGCAATAACCCCTTTTATCCACAATCCAAAGGGTCTTGCTGAACCAGCCAACAGAAACCTGTAATTTTAATTGTGGAAAAGGTAGGGCCATGGCTTCTTTTACAAACACACTAATACATTTGTTTGGGGACCCAAGGGCGTTTCAAAGCAACACTAATTGTTTCTTACATATTGCTAATAATTTCTGTAAAAGCAGTATATTTAATTAAATAAACCAAAACTTATAAAACAGCAGTTGAGCTAAACCATTAAGTAGGTAGGAACTGTCCTAATACTATGCCTTTATATTGGTGATCCTTTTCCGTATCATCTTATTATCAGTATATTAAATATGGCATCAGAAGAACTCATTTTAATACAAGTCAGCTTATCGATCATGAAGCATCACACAGAGCATATGACCTTGAAATATCCTCATAATCTCTACTGCAAGATAATGATTTGTAAAATTTAGTAAAATGAGTGCACGAGCAACTCAACTCAGGTAAATCAGTAGATGGGGGGGTCGTCGTTAATGCTGTAGTATGCAGCCTGGATCGACAGCAGGCCAGTTCACCCTACGGACAACCCTGTACCAGACATGAGGTCATCGTGGCCATGTCAGAACAGGCAGACAACATACTCAATGGCTATTAAGATACATTTTTGTTTTTTTTTTTTAAAAAATGAAATCAAAATTCGAGAGCTAAATAATGCATGGCATTGTTTTACCACTTTTGGTTTAATTTCACAATTTACTCGTGTTATACAGAATACACAAACACGTGGTTCTGAAAGGCTACCTGTGGGTAGCTGTTTTTCTTCTTACTACAGACAGCGAGATGGGGGCTCATCTGGGTAACAACTAGATTTTTTTTTACATTTTCCATGGCATTTTTTTGTGTGTCAAATATACAGTTCTAGCATTGGTTTTTGGTAAATGTCAAGTATATTAGAAATAATTATACCGGTATAGTTGATAGTATGGTGAGGCATAATACAGAACACCCTAAAAATTCCTAGAATTCTTAAGAGCTTTCCGGAACATTCTAGAACTTTCAATCTGTAAACCAAGGTATATAAACCCTTGCGCACACTTAGCCCAGTATGAAATAAAAGCATTTAACAGGTGATTTTCTAATTCTGTTATTAGATAAGAATGGCTGCAAATCGAAAATGCAAGCTCTCTGCAGATTCATTTTGTTATGTTTGTGGATTCTATATTGGCCCAAAGAAAGTAAGACATATGATCACACTAAAGAATAAATTTTCATTGTCCTATGGATCATATTCTGGAATGAAGATTGGTGGTCAAGATAAAGCGTGGGCACCTCATGTGGCTTATGGAGCACTAGAAGGATGGCTAAGAGGAGATCGTAAAGCAATGCCATTTGCAATCCCTCATATTTGGTGAGAGCCTAAGAATCACATAGATGGCTGTTACTTTTTCTAGTGGATGTGTCAAGATCCAGGAACACCAAAAACCAACATGATATTGTGTATTCAAATATTCCATTATCCGTTGTACCAGTTCCACAGTGATGACCTTCCAGTGCCACAGCCACAATCCAAATCCAAAGAAACAAATTCATCATCAGAAAGTGAAAATTCATTTGTAGATGAAAACTATGATTCTGACTTAAATTCAAAGAAGCCACATTATCCAAATCAGCAAGAACTGGATGACATAGTACAAGATTTAGGCTTAACAAAATTTAATGCTGAACTTATTATATCAAGACTGAAAGAATGGAATCTCCTGGATAGCAGATGTAAATCTACATCTTCCAGAAAGGGGCATGAAAAATTCTCAAGATACCTCTCTGTGAATGGCAAATTGTGCTTCTGCAGTGACATTAATAGCTTGTTTTACAAAATGGGTATTGAGCACAATCCTACTAAATGGCATCTCTTCTTTGACAGTTTGGCCAGAAGTCTCAAAGCAGTCCTTCTTCATAATGGAGACAAATATCCATCGATACCCATTGGCCATTCTGTACATATGAAGGGGGATTATGAAAATGTTCTGCTGGAGACAATTGACTACAAAATATATAACTGGAATGTTTGTGGAGATTTTAAGATGAATGGATTTTCGAAAGGACTGCAAGGAGGATTCCCAAAATACTCCTGCTTTCTCTGTCTTTGGGATAGTCGTGTCACATCACAGCATTACAGAAGAAAAGTGTGGCTAGCCAGAGATCAGTTTATTCCTGGGACACAAAATGTTATATATAAGCCCTTGGTGAGGTCAGAAAAAATCCTCATGCCTCCACTGCATATAAAACTTGGGCTTGTGAAGCAGTTCATTAAAGCTCTTAACACAAAAATTGAAGCATTCCAACACATTTGTGAATTGTTTCCAAATCTTTCAGAAGCAAGAGTAAAAGATGGGATTTTTGTTGGGCCGCAAGTTGGTCAAATGCTGAAATCAAAATAATTAGAAGAAAAGATGTCAGAACAAGAAAAGACCATAGAAAGCATTTTGTTTAGTTGTCGAAAATTTCCTGGAAACAGAAGAAGTGAAAATTATGTACCACTGATTGAGGATTTAATCAATGAGCATGAAAAGCTTGGATGCAGGATGTCTCTCAAGCTTCAGGTCCTTCATTCTCATTTAGATTTTTTCAAAGACAACAAGGGAGATTAGATTACAGTGAAGAGCATGGTGAGAGATTTCACCAAGACATCCTAACAATGGAAAAGAGATATCAAGGAAGATGGGATGTCAGAACAATGGGTGACTATATTTGGGGTCTAATTTGTGATGATACTTCAATACATAGAAGGAAAGCCCAGAAAATTGTGCATTTTTGATTTCTGCAACTGCAATTTAGATTTTTACTCTACTCAAAGATTAAATAAATGTAATGAATAAACTTTTTGAACATTTGTTACACTGTGCTATTAAAGCCTTCTGAATTTCAGCATCCACCACTGATAACATCTAGTGGTTTGTTTGTTTTAAAATAATAGATCTTCCCCAGCTTTCTAAATTTGCAATGTTTCAAGTATAGATAATGAGTCATTGTCATTTTCTTCCTTTATCTGGAAAGCACTAGATTCCACAGTTTCTGTAGACCAGTGTATTTATGGTGAATTTGAGCTCTTTTGAAGAGGAGCTGAAGGGAGGGCGGTAGGAAAAGTGGTGTTGGGTAGCACAACTGCGATGTCGTCCAAGTTATTAAAAAGAAAAAGAAAAGAATATTCGGGCCTGGTTTTAGTTAAGTCTGCTTTGTAACAAGATCTGTAAGCCCAACATTTTTACTGTGAGGAACCAAATTCCCATTTGGCACAACACCTCCTGCACAAGTTCCTATTCGGTGTGGGACAGACATCATTTTCTGCTTCATCGCTGTTCATTTCAGAAGTTCATGTAACCTGAGGGAGCATAATTTCCGAGCTAAGAGCATTCAAACCTAGGCAGCTCGAAGTACAATGTCTGAGATCAGGATGCATTTATCATAAGTTCATCAAAAGGCGACTGTGGGTATAATTTCAGAGTTAGCTATATTCAACCTAAAAAATTATTTAAAAAAAGTTTTTATTCACTGCATAACCCCCTATGTCTCAGTTAGCCGAGAGCAGGTTATAAAGATGATTTTGTTAGGGGAACATTTACAAAAAAATAAAAATAGCTTAACAAAGAAAACAGAACAAACCTTTTATTATCATTTTTTAAAATATGCAGACCCTTTCTTTCCTTTGGTGAAAGTACACACACACACACACACATATACATATATATATATATATATATTAGCACTGGAAAGACTGACTCGTTTTTCTTCGGCATTGTTAGTATAAGCGGAAAGTGGGTGGCGGCTTGTACACTGTAAGCAAGTTCATGCATGTACTAATCTCCATGCCAATTATAAACATGGGTAAAATTCTAAACTTCTAAGAGCCAATTAGCAGTCATGTAATACGGCATTTACACAAGAACAGATCAGCACATTCAAGAAGTGTTTGCCTGTTTAAGTCACTCTATCGTACATATTTAATAAGGTTTTATTTCCGTTTGTTTTATCGTTCAGTGATGCTGAGTGCAACTCTGTTTCTGTTATGAGGACAAAAATGACTCCATCTTTCTTTTTCTACATTCAACAGAACGAGAGAGAGAGAGAGAGATCGGTAATTATATTATAAAAGAACACACTCAAGCTACGAATCTGTAATCCCAGTTTTTACCGATATTACCTTTAAAGCCAAAGTAAGATTCCTGTTGCTGTGAAATAGAGTGGAAAGCTGGCTAACGGGCCCCATTGAATGATTCTAAGCGTGGTGATGCTGGCAGTCGCAGCTACTGCCCACCTTTTCTCCCCAGCTGGGGTTTCAAAGTTGGCACCTAATGACGTCCCTAACAATCGGTCTCAAATGGCCATGGCTCAGTCTGAAACACCTCTGATGTTCTAGTCTCCTTTTCACCCCCCCTGCCTTCTGGTACCCTAACCATCATTCTATAAGAAAGACAGAGAAGTCACAGACATTGTTCGATCCTTGTTTTCCTAATTAGAGTAGGGAGGTTAATTGCTTCTCTCGAGTACTTTGAATCAAAACAAAATGTATTAGCACAGCTAAGTAAATACACACAGTTCTCTCCATAGATGAAAAGATGCCCAGTGGTTTTAATTTCATTAACAAAAACCCGCCCTTTAGAAACTGCATTATCCCATGACTGATGGAGCGTATTTGGCAGCCGTAAGTGCCCCCCCAGCAGTTGGTGACATCATTCACCATGCATCTTTACAGTTCAGACACAGAAAGACTCCATGTAATGCTGAATTTCTCTCAAAGTTTTGGTAAAATCATGCAAAGAAAACAACAAACAAACCAAAACCGACCAGATAATTAATTTATTTATTATTATAATTTTAAAAACAAAATTACATTTAAAAAAGCCTCACCTCTGTGAGCTATAAGTTCAACCTGGAGAAGCTCGCAGACTTTATTGTTCCTAAAAGCTACATCAGAGTGATTCCAGTTAGGGTTACAGTCATTCTGACGATATCTTCGTTGTTGAAGTTCTTGAAGAGTTAAGCTAAACATTTAGAAGTTTCTTTAACGTATGGAATTGCAATCTCTTGTTTTTGACCTGCTTTGTGTGACTTTATAGATTTTCTGATCAAATGTGCCAAAGAGAACTAATCCGCACAAAGCTGGAATGAAAAGTTTTTTTTTCCCAAGAAAGTTTGTTATTGCTTTCAGTCTCCATGGAAAATTAGATGGTCAGGGGAATATGGTTTGGATGTCTTAAGAACTCATCAATGTCTCTCCTATCACATGATAGGGTGCCATCAACATATCTTAGCCATTTGTTAGGTTTCATATTAATAGATACCATTCCTGATTCTTTAAAATGCTCCATTTAGATATTTTCTAAGGTATATATAAAAAGAGATATAAGCCCATGACCATTTTAGCCATTTGTTCACAGTGAGCATCTTGAAACTAAAAGTATACTGTCATTAAAGAGAAGATTGTGTTAATCTCATGTTCAAACTGATTCTACTTCTCAAGTCAGTGTCCTGCTCAAGTCTATTTCTCATAACAGTCAAAGTCTCAAGCAGATCACCAATGGCAGGCAAGCCAACTAGTGCATTTCCTGGCTGAATGCGGCCATTTCTAACATGTCTGCAAAATAGAAAAAAGAAAGCTTTTGCTATATCGAACATCGCATCCAGCTAGAATCACCAGAATAATCTTAAAATGTTTTCTCGATAGATGGCATCACCATTTTAGGTATCCCATTAACAGATGGTGTTGGCTCTTTGATTACTTTCCAGGTTTTAGACGTTTTGGATCTTTTTATAATAATGGTTAACGACGAAGAGAATTACAAAATTCTTATTCCTTTTTTTGAGACAAAAAATAAAAACAAACTGTTTCTCAGAGTATAAGGTTTGAAGGCATAAAATACGTTTTGTATACATTTAAATTCATTAGCACTTTTCTTTTTGTTGAGAATTCAATGGTATCTCCTTCTACAGCAGCAAGTTTAGCTTTCTTATAGCATATTGTTTTCAGAATCTGTAGATGGATGGGCACCAACACTACTAAAACTGAGATAAATTAGAGATGTAAATTTTTTTCAACTTCCCCGTGCTTGTCTTTCTCGTTTGAAGTCAATGGCGCAGGCTCGAACAATTGGCATCGTTCTGAAGATGTTATTTCCTTGCTGAGCAACGAGTCACCTGCATCTTCTGCGTTCAGCAGTAAAGATAAGGGAGAGATCTACTGACTGGGGCCCCATGACACTTATCAGGGAGAGGATCCATGGAGTGTGCATTTATTAGTTAGTTTGGTTACTACTGTTAAGGTGATTGGAAATGTCTGAACCATCCAAAACATCTTCTAAAGATTTAGTTGCGCCATTTTAAAATATTTACAAAAGCGACTGTCCTTCACTTTAAGATGGAAAATGTACAAACCTATACAGTCTGCCGTGATGTTGTGAAGTTATGGCTGTCAAAGAGCAGATTAATCCACATAAACTGAATTTTTACAACTTGAAATGTCAGGATCCCCTTGTACTCTACAATATGCCAAAGTTTAATATGTTCTAATTGCTTAGAATTATTGGTCTTTTACACTGTAAATTATTCATGTATAATGCCTTTGCACTCCTATTGGTGAGATGGGGACAACAGACCTGGATTAACTGTGTGCTCTACATGGCATCTAACTAAAACCTGAAATTCTCAAACAAGGAAACACAGTTTCATGTTACACAAGTAGCATTCCATTCACCACACCTACCATTTAATTACAGTATTTGTCACATTTTCATTTTCATCAGCTAACTACAATGCCATCTACATAGTCCTGAGTTATACTGCATTTGTAATAGCTTTTAGTGGTGAAGCAGCACTTCCTAGTTAGCCCTCCAGAGATGACAGGGCTGATCTGTCAGCACCACAAAAGAACCTTGCTGAATGGTTCCCTATGAATAATGTGGACCAATCAGCAATGACCTTTAAATAAAGCAACATCCTTGTCAGTCGGTGATAGCAATCAGTTGTTTGTTGACCATTTCCAAAAGTGTCCATCTCCAGAGGGTTAATAAGGAATCCAAAGCAATAAATTCCCACTGTATTAAAGGATCCACTAGATGACATCAACTGTTACCCTAACCTAGATTTAGTCTGTTTATAAATTCCAAAAGATTCCAGCAACATAATCACCATTGCAAGAATCTGTGCTTACTAGCATTAAGTACATTTTCATTCCCATAAAATTATTGTTTTCATCTATCATAAGCAACCCTAAGCTGCTGCTGTTTGTTTTAGATTCCCTGTCCTAGCACTTGGCTTATGGATATCTCTCTATTATTGACAGGAACTAAACCATTCCCACATTATTTTTCTGTGTTTATTATAGTTCTACCAAAACATAATCTATTGTTGCTTTGCTGCCACACATCAGACAGTATCGGCCATCTGAGAAGCCCCTTCTTGTTTTTCTCCCAGTAATGAAAAATATGCCCCAAGATTTTAGAATAAGATTAACAACATTCCTCAAACCAACTGGTCAATACCTAATTAAAGTGTTTATTACCTTTCTTACAAACAAATTTATCATTAATGACCATGCCCTCCAATAGTATTTCCCGACCAGATGAGACAAAGTTTATGAGCATTCAGCAATTGATATATGTATCCATGTTAGTAAAAAGCTAGTAAAAAATGTGATCAGTAGATGGATAAATGGGGCATGCCATCTTTGCCTTCAACTACATTTTCTGTAATATACTTTAAGCATCCAATCCCAACCTTATAAACCATATTCTTTTCTATGTAAACATGGAAATCTTTAGGATTAGATTTAATGAGATGGAAAAGTTTTCCCAAATAACTACTCAGTTTGTTTTCCTCACTTGCTATAGAAATACTTATATTGCCCTCTGTGTTAGGTTATCAATAGCTTTGGCTTCTTTAGTACAATTTCCATTTTCTCTTTTAAGAAGTACCATTAATTCCACAAAACCCATGATAATGGCCTTTAATTTCTCAATTCAAGTTGACACGTTTTAAGGGAAACAGTTGATGCTCCTTAGTTATGTCCAAAGTCATTGTGCATCACGGTTTATTGTACAGATATGCACAAAATGTAAGAGCTTGAGAGGGTTAAATATTTGCACATCTACCATTAATTTATACAGTTTGTGATAAACTTGTTAACCTTTTCATATCTGTAGTGACATATTAATGACAGCATAAACTGAATGATAAGAAAGTATCAGTATCTCTCACATAGGGGGTCTGTCTGCCAAATATCTCTCTTGAGGGTGTCAGAATTCATTTTAAAAAAAACTACTGCCTTACTTGACAAGTTCCAGGGGTACCTTGCTTGAAGATACCTTTTTTTCTTTCTTTCTTTTAATGATGATATGCTTAGGATTTTGAACCGATATGATAGAAGGCTTAATTAGACACCCTGATTGATGAATGAAAGCATTTACAGTCTGGCAGTATAAGATGCCAAATCCTGGCTTATTTTAACTTTAACCAAATCCAGTCTGATGACGAATTAGCTATGGCCTTTCAATGACACTAGTGGCTCCTGTATTCATTGTCTTTGGTACACAAATGGATCCTATACTGGATTAATGTAGCTTCACATGTCTTTTTCTATAATTTTTTTTTTAAAAATATCAAGCAAATACAACATCTTCTGGTTTTCCAAACACCTAATTTTTTAACAATGCAATTTTTTTATAAGACAGCAGAACACTGTCCATGTATTGTGGCATGAAGCAATATTTTGCCAATATTTTCCATGATGGCTAATGTGCGAATGCTCCAGCCATTTCACTGGCAGCACTCTTTAGTTTGATGTTACCTAACCTGTGCCATTAATTGATCCTGCCTAGCCTTGCCCTTATCTAAACTTGTCGGAAGCACATGTTGCAGTCAGTATCATTGATTATCTATTGACAGATCACCATGTAGTGAGATGCTGTTTGATCCCACCCAACCAGAAAAGATTGGAGAATGTTATTCTTCACTTCTGTCTCTTTAACTGGAAAAGCTTCCATTTGTGTTTTTTTAACCTCGCTTGTTCTCTCCCTTGGCACTTCTTCCCTGCCAGTCTGAAAACTTCCTCACATACTCTTCTAAAAACTCAATTTTTCACAGTTTTCCATCTTCTCTGTTTGATCAAGGGCTTGTGTCAGTTTAATACACTTTCCCTGGCACGGTTCTTCACCAGCTGGCAGAACTGGCTTCCTCCCATAGTCACTGCACAGGTTTGGCACCACTTCCTAGTGAGCAACCATGCCACTACACTTCCTCACAGCAGTTGTCTCCCTTGTACACTTCCATGAATAACATAACAGCTACAATACCCCACCCACATACTAATGTCAGTACAAAGGCAATAAAAAATTCAAATTGATTTTGTTCTTTTATAGATTTTTTATACAGAAAGAAATTGAGCAATATATATATACGTGAATTCCTCATACTAACAAGCTTGCTCACTAATTATATACCTAGTTAAGCCTGATTTTACAAAACTTGTGCACCCCTCTTGCATGGTATCTAATGAGTCCTTTAATACAGTCTGCAGACTGTTTTGATTTTAGAGTTTTTTTTTTTTAGATTTGATAATTTAAAATTATTATCAAGGGAAAATTAGTTTAAATCTTTAACATTTGCAAAAGTCTGTTCATGGTAGAGATGAAAACAAGATGGCTGCAGAAGACAGAATTTTATTACAGCCTAAAATGAACTAATGAATAAATGAAAGAATTGTTCAAATGATAACTGGCTATAATGCTGCATCTTACACAAATTAAACCAACACTATTTAAATATACGTATTAAGACAAAGTTTAATAATTCTATTTATCTGTATCTTCACTACTAGAATTATTATTATATCCATGAAAGCTATCATTAGAATCACTTTTGCCATCTTTAGAAATGGTCTACAGTGCTATGTTCATTGGCTGCCCCTTATATGCCAATCCACCTGGAATAACAGCAGCAGTGACACTGGCACAAAAAATGTGTGGTCATCCTCTGTACAGAGTTTCATCACATCAGCGTTCATCCAGCCTTTCCCACTGCAGTTGATGACAACACTGGGAGGAACCTTTTTTTTACAGCCGCACTGTGACTCTTTTGAAACACGCCATAGATTTCAATTCATGCAGCTTGCACAACAGGGACCAAAACACCAGGGAGCAGATTCACTTGTGGGCTGTCGACACCACTGCAGCTGCTTTCACTCCAATCTCAGCTACTGATCGCATAGATGGGATGTCAAAGGGACATCGAGAATTTATCCATGTTTATTGTCTCTGCGAGTGTGATGCCCAAATTGTCAACTTCTTTCTCAATAAAAGTATAGAAGTCCTGTAACTTCCCCTAGTCCTGTGGCAGTCATTGGACAATGCTTATTCACATACATACCACGCTGACATCTGGTTTTGTTTCATCAATTTTTGCATTCAATTGCTACTTCCTTTGAATTCAGAAATGTTTCCCCAGCTGCAAATGGTTAAATCTCCTCAGTCTTACAGAAAGAGTGGACACCACTCAAAGATGATGCACTAGAGATATGCCAATAAAAGTGCGGCAGCCGAATAATCTCTCTGAAAAGCATTGTACATGAACGAACAAAGCTAAGTGGCAGCTACACGAAAGCCAGCTGGGTTCAAACTTTTAATCCAGTACCCTTTAAGAAATTGCATAATAAATAAAAAATTGGCAACCTGTCACTTCACAAGTGTTTAAAGATGATGGAAGTTGCAAATTGAATCACTTGGCCAGATCCTAGTAGATCTTATGGTAAAACTGTTGCTGTTACAGTTATTGATAATCTAGCATTTTATTAAATTTCTGTACTTATTAAACTTTCTTGAAACTTTGCCCATTCCTTTGCAATGCTTTTGACAGAGATTTGTTCTGTCAATACACTCTTTGGCCGATGCGCTTTTGTCACCATGTACAGTTTTTGGCAAGCTTCTGTTGCTGTACAATGCTGGAGCATTGTAAATTTTTTTTTGATAAGATGTCAAAAGTTTACCGTAATGATGGGTCATTTGGGGTTACTGTGAGGCATAATTGAAGGCAGGATATAGGAAATCCTTTTACAGGATTAGTGATTCCATGCATGGGCAGGGTGCATACATATAGATTCAGTATGTTTTTTTCTTTCTCTATGCTTAGCTCTGAGTATTCACTATGTTAGTAGATTAAGTCGGGTTTTCCAACTCGTGCTAAACACGTGGATACAAAGGGCAGAAAGAGTATCTGCTGGTGAATTTCGTATTATTTAAAAAAAAAATGAGGAGACAGAAAGCCACCATGGCCGCGAATAATAAATACCATCATCACTGACTAAATTTTACCTGTCTCTGATATGCAGCCATTGCTAGAATTTAGTGAATTTGTAACTCTGACCCCCCCCAGAATTAGTAACTGCCGATAGCCAATGTCCAACCCCCATAATTATTTTGAAAACCTTTATTAGGATTCCTCTAAATCATCCAAGAAATTTAACTTGGTAGGCTTAATATTTTAACTACCCAGCATATTCCAAATGTGCAATATCTGGAAACAGTCCAGTGAGTCAGTACCTAACTCTCTAATACACTGAGCAGAACATTATAGGAACATTTTGCACGAGAAATCTTGTATGGCTACTTGGGTGCCATATGATCCTTCAGCACTCTGTCAACCCAAGACTTCAGCCATGCGGCGATTACATTGGTTTAAGTGCCGCGTGTAGCTTTTCCTTTTTTTGAGTGGTTGTAAATGCCAAAAAAAGAAAATTGCGCTACTGACAGCCGCTTCCAAATTTGCATAAAAAGGGTCAAATTAGGTAAAAGAAAAAAAAAACAAAAACATCACAAATGTTCATAAAATGAAATTACTGAACATTGAGAGAACAGCATTTCGATGATGACTTACCGATCAGTGGTACTTAGCCATAGCTAGGTGATGGACTGTAAGTAGACAAGCAGTTTTGGATGCTGAGCTTGCTGCTGCAATGTTATCAACCAATGGAGAGAGAGAGAGAGAGAGGAGAGAGAGAGAGAGAGAGAGAGAGAGACCAATTTAGTTTGTGCGGCTCAATATAACTACATTCTCTCCGCATGTTCCCTCCAGAGCAAATTAAAGCAGAACCATAGAACCTATGTCTCCAATGTGACTATGGAATTGGTTACACCCTTTACTAATCTACAGGCTGGGCAGCCAGTATTCCACACTACATCAGGGGCGAGACTGGAGTAGATTGGCATTCATTTGCACTGGACCCTAACAGACTTGTGAACTGTGCACAAATTTCCTATCCTCAGTAAATTTGTACAATTCATTTTCACATTACCTCTGTAAATTATGTTTTTATCAGTGTACACAAATATCCTGTCTTGCGCTCAAGATGGGGACAAACCAATGATTTACACACACAACTCTAAGACTTTACCTTTGTGGTTTAGTTGCTTCTGACATTTTGTTTTGTTTACTTGTAGCTAAAATGTGCTGCTCTTCATCCTAGATAACAATAATTACTCCAGATCTTCTACTTTAATTTTTTTTTAAAAAAAAAATTTAATAATCACGCTTTTCTTTGTTGCCTGATTTAATAATTAAACACTTTTACCATAAACAAAGTTTCTATTCACCCGATCATAGTCTATTAACATTTGCTTTTTGTGTTGAAAATCATTTCTATCTTCTTCTGCTTTGTCACTAGAATATGTTTTTGTATCATCGGCCAACTTTCTAACCCTGACGACGTCTATCGCAATACCAACATCGTTTACGTAAAATTAACAGCAGTGGACTCGAAACCAAACCTTTTGGCACACCTCAAAAAGTCTGTTGGTATGATGACGAATGATGATTCAGTGCCACATTCGTTTTATTGCTCTTTGAGATTTCTATCCTGTTTTTAAAAGTGCATCACATATCGCACTCCGCCTCTTTCCTTAATCAGAAGCCTTACTAGCTCATCCCCTAATGATTGTTAGATAAGATATTTCACCATGAAATCCTTGCTGAAGGTCTCTTAAAACATCACCTGGTGATTACATGATTTTTGTAAGCCATCTTTAAGAAATATTTCAAACACCCATTGAAATGGCCGACTGACTGCTATCAACCACATCAACTTCTCTTTAAAATTAACATTAACATTCACAGCTTTCCACTCGTAGACGAGATGATGACTCTGTAATTAGGAATTAGGCATAATATATTCTAAAGGTTACATAAGAAATTAAGTTTACTGGACTTCTGAAAGGTTCATAGTTTTTTTGCAGTAATTTATATCTATGTAGATACATGTTGGCCATCCACCAGAGAGAACATTTTTTTAAAAAAATTTAATGGAAGCAAATCCATAAGAAAGCCAGCACACAAAGGATATGTCAGAACCCCTAACCACAACTACATGATATACAAAGTAAGTTCACCAGGAGTTTCATTTTATCTTGGATTAGTTCATCTTTAACAAAACCATCCTGAGCACAGCTTAATCAACTGCCTAATGAAGACATGGCACAGCGTATTACCAGCATAACAGAAAGACATAAACACGCAGACAATAATAATGGCAGGAAGAATATTTAAGTTAATACTGCAATAAAAATTAACTAACTACAACATCAGTAATCAGTTTTTGCCCTAATTTGATTTTGGTATAGTTCCTATGAAGAGAGAGCAATGTGAGTTTGAGCAGACCAATAGTAAGACATACATAATTTTAAAAAAATCAGATTTACACAGCGTTTTATGATATCATTACTGTTCTTTATATATATATAAGTTATGATGCTACTAGGTACGTTCGGATGAAGCCCGGTTGGATACCATTATGGTGATGCTGGTTTCCATTTAAATATTACTTGTTCTTTTAAATAAACAAATATATAAAACTATAAGCAATTTAAATTATATACTTAATTGTGGAAAGCAACAAGTCAAGAGAAGAAATTATAGCTGTGCTCATCAGCCAAGCCATTTTTTTTCCCCCATACAATATCCAACAAAAGTTAATTCGTCAAGGGTATTAATCTTATTAGGTGATGCAATGTGCATGACCAAAACCAATTATACACCTGAACCTTTCTGTTTGTGGCATAAATTTCTAACAAATGTCAACTCAAACAATCCAGATAAACTGACTGAGCGAGTTTCAAACGCAGCAGCAACAAAGCGTGGCAAGACGCTGAGAGGAAATATCAGTTCCCTCCCCTGATAGAATTCTCTTGGGATGGAAGCTTATAAAAGAAATCACATCTTGAATACTGTTGAAATTAATAATAATAATAATATAATAATAATAATAATAATAATAATAATAATAATAATAATAATAATAATAAAATCTCAGATGCAATCATTACATTTAAAATATTGATGTATGAAAAAATGTTTAAAGAAAATTTAAATGCATTATTCTGGAAGTCTGTATGTACCTGCTATTGTTTTCTAAAGATTGAACAGCCTTAGCTTCCAGTTAATGATGAGAGAGAAAGATTACTTGACTGAAATGGAGATAACTATCTGGTGGGACACTTAACTAAAGACAAGACACCTATCTGTATCTATAAAAGCTGGCTCTTTAAGAGGAGAGTTTCGATACTTGGAATATTAGATAAGTTGCAACAGAAATAAGAGTGAAAAAGAGAGAAAGAGTAAATTTTCTGAAAATTCAAATGGGAATATATTTTGAGATTTCTTCTTTTATATTAAAAATGACTTATTCCCACCAAATCTTCTAGGTAAAAGAATTGTTGACTTGCATGCAATCACTAACATCTCCTTGAATTTATCTTCACACGTCATTTACTTATTTATTTTGTATCAATGGTCAAATATGAACAGTGAATAAAGTAGCGGTGACGTCCCATGTTAGCATGAGATCACCAGAGATCAATATTCATGAGAATTACCAAATATAAATCCAAGTCTTATGGATTTTCTCAAACCATTACCAAAAACCATCTAGGATATTTAAGAACATGGAAACAATGCAATCACACAGAGCAGAAGGTGACAACTGTTATATGCAGATACAAGACAATGTGGATCTTATCAAGATTCAGAAGAAAACCCGTGAACTCTGTTTTAGTAAATATGAAAGTTGCCCACACTTGTTTAAACTAAAAGTTCCACTTTTATTGCTGTCAACTTTAAATATTTGCTTTTTTTTTTGGCATTAAAGCTGAAACATCATCTGTATCCTAGGTTCTGTGCACCACCATACAGAAAATAGAGACCAACACAAAAACCATCATCAAGTCATCTGGACTTACAATCACATCTCAAACATACCAATAACCTGCAGAAGTTGTCACACACCTAGGAGCTTGTTTAAGGATGATGTTAAAAACCTATAATCTTTACTGGTGTTGCAACTTTCTAGTCTAAATAAATGATGACACCGGTTAAGGCAGGATATATTTCCATAGTGCACATTTAGTGTGTTCCTAATCGTTCTCAACTAAACATATTTTGAGCAATAATAAATACTGTTTGGATATAACCCTTGAGGTGATCCCATGACTACTACTCTTCTGGGATAAGCTTTTGTGACCAACCCCTACACCTTCAAATGCCTGCAGTGACCCATCTTCATCAAATATCATTTTAAGCGGCAACCTCACTTGCATTATGTATGGTGTGCCATTAAGAACTCGTTTTGCAGTAAATCCATCCCAGGTGGCCACTTTTAGGAAATCAGAACAGCTCATCAACTTGAGGACTTTCCATCTGCCACATCCTTAAATCAGGCATAGTTTCTACTCAATGAAGTGTAAAATGCATTTCAGAGCACTGCTAAGCTAAAAATCATGAGCTAGGCAATTTTTTTTTCTCCCTTTTTACAATCATTTTCTGTGCAAGCTCCATCTTGTGCAGATATCTGAGTGCTTATCGAGCCACGTGATGAGAAGTGCACCTTCTGCAACTACTGGCTGACCAGTCAGAAACTCTGTGTTCCTTCAAAGTTAACGGCTGCCAGCCCTCCATGAAACTTTCCTCGTGTCCAGTAGCAGTGGAAAGCTTTGTTTTTCCTCTGCATTGTTCCTTTTTTTGGTAGACAACACTTGCCATCACTACTTTCTCCTGTGAAGCCATTTTGACAGTTCTTGCAACCAGCTCCACCATTTACTTTTTATTATTATCTGAATAACTACAGAGGTGGAATTGAATCTACTGGCGTCAAAGGTTATCAAATTGTATTGTTGCTGTTTCTTTCTTCATTGGCTAGGCTTTTCTCTCAAGGCTGGTTACGCACGTTTACTAATCTTCTACCTCTACACATTGCCCAGCATCCAAGCTGTAGCTCTGCAGAGTCCCTGACATTTCTTGCTCAAACTAGAGGTAGACCAGCTCTCTATCTCAACCTAAAGGTACACCAAAGCATTCCTCTTTTTAAGTCATGCACAGCCAATTAAAAAAATAACAAACAACAAAGTAACATGCATAAGATTACATTGTGCTATTGAAAATACTTTCTCTCTCTCTCTTTTTTTACAGTTCTAATTCTTTCCTTTGACTCCCTGATATCTACTGAATGTGGTCACTCATAGAAATTTTTATAAAAAAATAGTGTATTTTTAATAAAAAGATTAAAAAAAACAAAGTAAAAACTGTTCCAAATATAATTACTCTTGTTTGCATGTATGTGGCTTCCTCATCTCTATAGAGAGTTGATAATTTAATCATACTTTTATATACACATAACATCATATTAACATAAAAATCACAGATATTTTCCCTTTAAGATCCTATGATATTTCAGAGACATTTAATAAACTTTTTAAACCAGTCTTTTCTCTTGGAAGTCTTGTAAGTAAAAAATATGTTTCATAAAACATTTCTTTTCAAATAATTAACATAATTTATTTTAGAATGATCATGCAATCATCTCATCTTCCTTGACTTTCATATCTGCTGTTCTAGAATTTGAATCCAATGGAATAATCCGTTAAACAGAAGCATTCTTTAAGAATAAAAGGAATCACTCACATTTTGGAACAAATCAAGGCCAATTGAATTTTCTTCCTATTAATTTGAACAAGCGAATGTTGTACTGCTGAAAGAATTTCTGAAGTTTTTTCACGACTTTGAGCTCCACAACCGGATGACGTCGGCCCTTGGATGGAGCCAGGCATCTTTCTCCGGTGCTGTTTCTTGAACAGTAAAATCCCCGAGTCTTGTTAAAGTAGAAGTTGTCTTTAGTCAAGGTGTGAGTCACATTCAAAAACTTTTCTACCTTCTGCAGCTCAGGCAGAGGATCCTTCAAAAGCTTGTCACCATCAACAAAATAGATCTGATCCAATGGAAAAAAGTGCAGCCATCTGAAAAGGTGTTTGCAGTAGATGCTCGTGTCCACAGCTTTGTAATCAGTGTCCACCTGGCCGATCATGGAGTTGATGGCCAGGTCTTCAAACTGAAAACACGATTTGTTTTCTGCTCTGCGGTTAGAACACACTTGGGTGTAATCTGATATGACACGGGTGGTTGGATCTCGAAGGATCACTAGCAGCTTAATAGCTGGATTCATAAAGTATATCCGTTCTGGTGCCTCCTTTGTGATAAAATATGCTGGTGTTTTTTCAATAGTAATTTGACTGCTGAACGTGAATGGCATTTGTTTCTTGTACCATTCAAGACCTTTGCTGTATCGATCTTCTTTATCAAAAAAATGGATTTCTAGTTTTGCATTTTCAATTGATGGATGCAATGAAAGAAATTCCAATAAAGCTCTTGTTCCACACTTCCGAACACCAATTATTATGCAATTGGGATAGCGTTGTTGCCAGTCACCAGAGTAGTTTTTTGCATCTGTTTCATCCTGCAGCAACTTTCGAAAAAAATTCTGCGGCATAGCATCTTTGAGATTATAAGAGGCTGAATCCAGTATGCTAAACATCCTGTCTGGGATAAGGATAATCGACATGATAAAACAGTAAAGCAGTAGAAATAGTAGGTATATCCATTGGCGAACGTTTCTGCTGGACGGCATTATGTTAGAATGCTGGATTTCACCATCTTGTAGTTGCACGACGTCATAGGATTGTCCGTGAACAGCTTCCGGGAGACAGAGCAGAATTTCAAGGCAGCTTTGTCTATTCCTTCTCCTGCCCTGCATAGCATCTAATAGGAACAAAACAAAAATTGGAATACTAGCCACCAATTGTGCCAAAATTTGAAAATATATATATATTGTTTTTTTTTTACATATTACGCCATTTTATTAAAGGTGTACTTTATCTTTAAATTCATTTGAATGTTACCAACAAAAAGAAAAAAAACACAAACAAGAAACTGTCGACAACGGAGACATGCTTAGTGGAACTCCTTTTAAATTGTAATTCTGTTTAAACAGGTTATAGCAAATTAATTAACTACATGATAAATAATAATTTTTTTCCTTCTTTTTATGTTTTAAATTTTAACAATGTTGAGACGGCCTCTGCGTGATATTTAAAGACTCAGGGGTGCGTTAATTCCACCTCAAGAACTGTATTATAAATTACTGATCTGTGGGGCTTGGACCAGAGTTACACACTACTGAGAAGTTAGCTGCCGCTTCTTCTCTCCAACATCGAAACTTTCAAAATTAAAGTGAATACCACAGAGACGAAAAAAAAGTTGGTGGGGGGGGGGACAAAAAGGAACCCATTATAAGATCTGTTGAGCGGTTCCCTGAAGAACCTTTGGGATGCCAGTGAAAGTTTTTAAAATACTGATGATTTCTACCGAAGTGTTAAGAGACTCCACCCACACTGGAACGTTCCGATAAACATTGTACTTTGCGAATCCTCCAAAAGGGGAGGATTGGAGTCTTATCAAAGACAACTGAACTTATAGAAGAATGAAGATTCGCATCTCTGCTTCAACCTTTAAAAAAAATGTGTAGCTCTGAAACTTCTGTGATAAAGGGAATCCCGCAGATTCTAGTAGGTTCCGTTTACAACATCTGGTAAAACATATCTGTTTCACGATAAATCCTCCGTAATGTAACATGACAGACATCTCCCTTCAAAATGATTGGCAGGAGAATGTTGACTTTATTTTTCTCTAATATCTAAAGATTATAATTCAGCTCCATTAGAAAGCTAATCATCAGTGCTGTGACAGTGGGGATTTATCTATGAGACGGAGCTGCAATAATATGAGACACATTTCTTTTTTTAACCGGTGAAATGTGCCAAATCAGCCTGCTAATGTATTGGCAAATGACAGATTTTAGTGCATATCTTCCTCCAAATTAATAAGTTTTGCAAAATCTTTCATTAGCATAATTAATATGCAAAGTTTTCAAGACCTAACATCCGGCGTTTGGGTTACTTACTCTCTCTGCAAGGTGCAAATGTCAATAAATTCTTTCATTAGCAAGTAGGAGTTTGAGTAAAACACAAAGCATTAATAATACTAATAACAGAATTTGAAATTCAGATCTGGCAAAGCTACACATTTTTGCCATTTTGTTTAGTTATAAAACCTTATCAGATTTTACCTCTGTGACTTACATTTCAGAAGGGGACACTCCACTAAATATTTATAGGGTTTCCAACATCCTTCAGTGCAATTGGAATTGGAATATAAGCGTGGAATTAATGATTACGTTTGCAATAACTGAATTTAGATAGCGCTGGCCACTGTTTTCAGTGAGGTTGCTTGTTTATCGAGTAATGCTAATGTGTATTCAGGGGGTACCATATTCACATTAAAAAGATGGAAAATATTCAAGTTCCCAAGTGGAAAGAGAGAGGGTTTTTCCTGCTACATGCCTGTCTAAAAGAACAATCCTGATTGATCAAATTATCCATTAATAGCCAATAAAAACAGGGTTCACACAATCTCTGTTAGTGGAAAACGCAACAAAGATTAATAAGTAGGCAAAAAAGATAATCAGATAATACCCGAGCCAAATAAATCCACACTTAATTAGAGAGTAGCAATGTTATAGGTGTTATGATAACCATAATAAACCAATATAGATTGGGACCGCCAGATATGTTGTTTGTCTCAAATTACCCAATACCAAGTGATGGGAGACCACCTTGAGAAGCACATTTGAAGCCCGGCCAGATTTTTACCTTACTTTTTATCTTTATTTAGCAGTACTATTACATTTCTAGAGCTATTATTTGGGTTACAGTTTTAACCCCTCTCCATGTCTGGAAAATCTTTTTGTACAGCTATCTGCTTAACACCCAGTGCCAGGAAAGTGTGTGTGTGTGTGTGTGTGGAAAGCCTGAGATGATTTTTTTCTTTCTTTCTTATCTTTAGCCATCTTGAAAAGTGTTGTTTAGCTGAACTTTTGACCAGAAAGTTGTGAAAAATTACAAACAAGGGCAGGAATGATAGAAATCAGTGAAGGCTGGGTGGAATCTGTAATCGAGTGGTGGAAGACATGTCACACAATTCAATGATAACGATTTCTCTATTCTTCTTGACCAGCCGACCCTTTGACTGGAGAGTACCCTACACTACAACCAATAATATCTGCTTTATTCCGGGATAGACAAACCAGCAGCAGCAGCAGCAGCAGGGGGAAAGGGAGAAGGACAAAGAGGCTTGAATTTTAGGAATATCGCATTAGAAATTATCGTCCTAGAAAGGGAACGCCTGATTGCTATTTATTTACTCTCTGAAATAAATTTTCTAATCATTTACCTAACCCTGACCTAACAATAAAGTTGCTGAAACCAGGTGTGCACTACCATTTATTAGTAATGAGTTATTGAAATACTGTAGCTGCCAAAAAAACGTGATACAGTTGTCAACTTGCCATTGGCAAGATGCTTATCTGTGTCACCTCACCTGCAGGCCTATATCTTTTTCTATCAGTCGTTCTCTCCTCCTCATCTCCAAAGCAAAAGAGTAAAGTGATTTGGAAACTGGCCAAAGTTTTTAATATGTTGGGCATTTAGACAATCCATTATTTGGTGTATTATGCCCTTTACTCTCTATGTATTGAAGATATAGTCAAATTGCAGGCATTTTAGAATCACCAGAGTTTTCCGTTTACAGTATACCTCTAGAAATACCATTAAATAAATTACGTGTACTGATATAATGCCGCTGTGTAGAGGAATTGTCATGACAACAGACATTATGTTGATTTTCTACAGCCTCCAAACAAAAACGAGAACAAAAGTCAGTGCAAAAATTACAAAATTATAATAATATTTTGTCTGAGAAAAACCAAAAAAAAAGAGAGAGAGAGATATTTATGAATGCAAAAACAGAAAATTCCCTAGTTTACAATGTATGCAAATGTTAGTAGTTATATTTGACATGTCATGTGGTCTGGTAAATCTGTGTCTGAGTGACAAAAGCTTATTACTTAGCAATCGGGGGGGGGGGAGGGGACATAAGAATATCAGTGAGGTCAGGGGAGTAACGGAAATGGGACACAATTTCTTCACTGACCAATCAATGTTTGCGTAAAGCAACACATGGCTGGCGGACTGCGCCCCCAGACAATGTGCCCCAATGGCTTAATAAGTCACAGTGGCCTTAGACACCGGACGAGGTGCGCCCGTTTCCACTGAAGAATGTGCTGGGAGCATCGTGTCCTTAGTATCGGGAACAACTGTATACAAACCCCTCCACGACGCAAAAGAATAAAAAGTCATGCCTAGGGTATTGTGACAAAACAGTCAGATAAGTGAGGGGGAGAAGGATTTTTCTCGCTGATGTATCAAATTCTATTCTATTTTCAAAAGACAGAAGGATGCAGGTACGGTGGAAATTTCAGGAAGAGCTGACCTCCACATTTATGAATCCAGCAACCCCAACTACTATGAGTGGTCTATGGTTTGTGGCACATTTAGAAACTCGTGGTCCACTCATCCCATTTCAGGGTCAGGTGACCTAACGAAAATATTTACGCATTGTGATAGACCAAGTTCATTATGCAATGCCGCTTCTGTATCTGGATAGAGATGAGATGTTTCAGGATAACCTAGCCACCATCTATTAGACTTATATATTGAGCAGGACTAGTAGTCTACAGAACACTTATGTGAAGCCACACATTTCTCTTAATTTTTATAGCATCAGCCAGGCATAGAACTCATAGACACGCATCCCCAAATATCATAAAATGTCTTGTGGCATCCTGTGTATGGGTCAGAGATGGCTTCATTTACTATTAAAGTTATGTCTGATTATTTTTGGAAATACAGCAGTGCATATGCCTATATGACTGTAGGTGTGTCTGTTGTTTTTTACTGAAAATTTCAGTTTTATTACCAAAACTGCCCCCCTTTGACACTGAACAAGTTGGCTGCTTTACTTGAGATGGAATACCCCAGTTGTAAGACCGGCTTATAACCACAGAAGAACCACATTACATAATTAATCCAGCCTTGGATTAAGCATTTCTGTGACTCCCGATAAATGGAGAAATACTAGAGGCGTTAAAATGAAGTATCTTGGCATTTGCCACCCGGTGCTCCGAACAATGCACCGTCTTCAGAAACGAGGCAGTACTCTGGCAGTGCACATGGCAAATGATGGTGGTTGGATACAGTGTTCAGCTTAATTCAATATGGATGTCATTACTTCTAACTGTAGATATACCTGGTACTCTCCATCAGCTCAAAGCCATGCATCTCACCTCAAAATGTTTGAAACTGGAAAAAAATTCTAAAGTCCCCCCCCTGAACCTTTTGCAATAATTCATTTTTTAAGGTTCTTATTTAATAAGGACCGGATACTCAGAAGACGTATACAACGGTACTAAAATTAATGCCATATTTTTAACCAACTTAAAATCTAACATAGCCAGACAAACCTAATATTTAGAACATAATAAGAGAAGATATATGCGAGGTAGTCTGATCTAAATTAGCTATCTGCTGCTAGAATGCTACTGATGAAAATCTTCTCTATAAAAGAGTAATACTTAAACTTAATTGTTCAAAAAACCACCTTTCTATATAAAAATGATAATAAGGCAAAAAAATTAGAACAGGTGTGGCAGGGTCTGCAACAAATAAACTGACTCTTTATTGAGCTGCCTCGTCAACGTGTTTGTTTTAAAAGCGTTTCTATGCAAGTGACCCTTTAGTATAAATCATGTCAGTAGCTGAGATATAAAACTAAGTTTCCAAATCTCCAGGTAACCAATGAAAAAGACAAACAAAAACAAAAAAAACACCATCACATCAAGTAAAAAGAAATTACGAATGCATCGCATTCCATCGATCTGAATCAAATAGCAAGGTGAAGGTAATGTAAAACTGTACAGTGTATAATGACTGGCGTACAAGAGGTGATCGCGCTATCACTTGTTTCAGCTTGATTAAACAAGAACAAGAAAGTGTAGGGAAACTTTCTCATGCAAACCATAATGGCTGGATGATTGTGGTGATGGCAGTTAAATAATTATATTCAAATGGTTAAAACTGCTTTCTAAGGGCAGCCAGTGGGTGGTTAAAATAATGAACTGCCATGGTTGAGAGTCTGAGGTCGAATCCCAATTGGGACTGGTTGACTCAGTTTGGAATAATATCTCCCCAGCATGGTTTCTTATTGATCTTCTCCACCAGCCGGCCATGTGAGTTTCCTCCAACACCCAAAAATAAAATGTTTTAGCAGAGGTTTTCAGTTGAGGCGCACGACACTGATGGAGTCCCACAAGTAACTCTTGACAAATTCACATCTTGACCACCACTCTAGTCTCCAAAGATGATACCCCACACACACACACACACACCTCTAACCCTAGCCCCCATGCTCTGGGATAACCTTAGACTTCGAGAGCCAGGACAAGGATTCAAAGGAGGAGAAGAAACTACTTTCTATGCAAAATTTGCTGAAGTGAATCACCCAGAGCTCTACCTGTGCAATGTATCTGTGTGTGGGCGTGTGTGCGGGCATTTGCATAACGATCTTAGAAAAGCATCAGTTCAGATGTAGCAGACAGCATAAATAAAATTGGAAAATAAAAACAAAAATTGGATCAAAAAGGTGTTGTTTGTGGGGGGGGTCACGCTACAGGAGAAGCTCACTGCGTGCGTATATTTTGTAAAAATCCCACATAATTATTAGTAAATGAATTTTTTCTTTAATTATTCTACGCAAAGTACTTTTAACTTAGGTTCGGTTTCTAATATCAGGCGGTGGATAGATTCATTGCATAACATTTAAAACTTAGGAAAAACGGAGATTCCAAAGAGAAAACCTGATAAAGGCCAGTAAGTTAATAAGGCCTAACATAAGTAATACACATCTCATGGGATCCGTAATGGAGTAGAAATTCCCATGCAGCGTAAATTCCGATTTAATATGGCTGTTCAACTAGGTTTACATCACATTTAAATAAAGTCATTTTCAAATTTAATGCAGAGCATCTCACCCTTGGAAAATTTCCCCATTTCTCATCTGGAGCATGCTGCAGCTTAAGGCATCGTTTAACCTGTGGCGCAAGCTGTTAAAAATGCTTTAGAGAGAGAGAGAGAGAGAGAGAGAGAGAGAAATACGCACGTGTCACCACTGGCATCTGGAGAGAAGGGGTAGTCAGAGCAGAGGTGGGTGATAGACTGATAAGTGACACACAAGTAAACTTAAAGCTGATAGGCTGCTACAACAACATGGCAGGTTGCTCGGTGCTAGAGCTGACAACATCAGATCTCAACTTTAGCCCCCACCATCCATCCCCCCCAAAAAAAACTACATCTGGCAATTACTACTGACTACAATTATGAAGGAAGGAGGGAGTGCAGAGAAAGGGAGTTGGATCACCCAGTCTTACTGCTATTTTGAGGGGAATTAATTAGGGTCTCTGACACAGGCACCAGCCACATACATCGTCGTTATGGGCTTGAATCTGTATCTTACTTATAAAGCAGCAGCCTCATTAATGGGGGGAAAGAACGAAAAAAAAGAGACTTTAACATTTGAAACAAGAGTAAGGATCATCTGTGTTCTCTAATCTTTGGCAGGGGAGATGGTGGGGGGGTCATGCAGAAGAGGGCCAATAACTAATATCAAGCTAACAACTGAAATACGGTGCATATGTATATATAATGGTGGATGAAAGGAAACAAAAAAACAAATTGTAATTTTTTTTAAAAAAATCGTAAAATTCCATTATGATGTCGTGGTTGTGTAGCTTGGGACAAGAGAGAGACGGTGATAATGCAAACTGCTGTAGCTGTTGTCTTATCCACACTCAACTCTTCGTGCAGCCCAGGGACCCAGAACCCTAACCCTAACCTATCAAGAGCCCCTAATAAAATCCGAAATTTGTACATGCAGAAAAGAAGACTCCCATTTGGAGAGAGAGAGAGGCAAACAAAACATTTCTAGGTGTACCTGGGATTCCAACTTTGCGTGCTCTCAGTACAGTAGATTACCATGTCAACCCTCCCTCTACCCACTGTTAGCATGTAGACCAATTAGTACCAGCTAGCAAGTAACACCTGCTGCGAAAAGAAATGCCCTCCTCCTATAATATGAAAAAGACCCTAAGAATGTACGAGGTGTATGTCTTAATCATCTGTACAAGGATTATCCAATATGGTGAAGCAATGAAATTGGATTCTGTACACCACTTCATTTGTGTCCTGCTATAGTGTGCACCACTGAGGACCAGAGACCTATTATAAATTACCAACCTACAAGACCAAAGGAACATGCCTTCCCCCACCACAACAACTACCATCTTGGTGGCCTTAGGCTAGAATTTCACTTAACCTCAAGTCTTTCTGGCTCATACAAGACTTCCAAAAAAGAAAAAAAAAGATAATGTCTCAGGATCTGTTCAACTTTGTCATATGGAAATCTTTTGGCCACTGCCTACACTGTTCAGCACAGCAAAAGGGTTAACAAAGATTTTTAATTTAATGAAAACCAAGAACAAAATGTATATATATATATATATATATGTGTGTGTGTGTGTGTGTATGTATGCATGTATGTGTGTGTATACTTTGATAGAGACGATCACAAAAATATTTGTTTACTTCTCTAATTTTTGGAAATGGTTCAAAATGAACAAAAGGATAAATTAAGTGGTCTAAATGTGAACTTTGGCTGTAATCTGGGTTGTCGTGCTGTAAGTAAAACTTAACCTGTTCATTGTTTTACGAGGCACAGTATTATCCTTCCTTTGTTACATTCATACTGGAATAAAACACCATAAGGCAAATTTCTTTTCCACTACATATACTGGCATCGATGATCAGGGGCTTGTGAAGGAAGTACCTGATATGGTTCTTCATTTCGCTAATTCACGCAATTGAAATGGACCAACGTAATCTCAGCGTGCAACTGTCAGGAGGATCTATACCAACCAAAGCACGAGTCACAGAAAACTGTGTCCATACACATATTTCAGAAGTTAAAAAATGAATAAAAATATTATTAATAAATAAATAAATACTTCAATCACATCATCCTAAAAGCATCTGCAACCAGAACCTTCAAAGTCTCTTAGAAACATTAGCTGGAAAAAGAGCAGGAATGGTATCAATCTGTTTCTTTGATTTGTTTCCAATACAATGGCTGCACCTTGGTATTTTTCTTTTTTATCTTATCTTCATCCAGAGACTATATCTAGGTGAAGATAAGATAAATTATTGAATGTTCAGCTGGCACACAATAATTACGGATAAGCAACAGTTTTCAAACAAAACATATTTCTATAAAGTAAGGAAAAGACTTAGGGAGGTAGTAGAAAACATTGAAATGGGGAAGTCTGGATTATGTCAGCTGATCTTCTTGCTTCAAAATTGATTACATCATTTCTTAAAAGGATATGGCTGCTGAAGCAAATGATAAGAAAATTGGGATATATTAAATTGATTCCAAGGTTTGTTTGACTCTAAAACAAACTCCATTTAAAGCTTTTGTAAAAGAAAAAATAAAAGCATGGGCTATTTTTTACGCATGTATCTATATATAGTAAAGAAACATGATCAGCTTAATAACAAATGACCTATAAAGTTAATTTAAATTATGAAATTATGTAAAAAAAAAGAGCAATATCTTCAACTGATGTTGAGATGTAACTAATCTTCACAATCAAGTATATAAGTCACCTTAACTTCGTAACTGGCGCTCTGTCTGCTGTAACAGTTAGATAGATTTATAAACATGTCTCTTTCCATCCAGTTTAGTTTATATATCTTTACCAAGTCGTTATTACAAAAGCTGACTTTATGCAAAGTTCTATTCTGATTGGCTACATCTTTGAGTTGTATACATAATGTCGAGAGGAAACGAATTCATAGACCTTGTCTTTGCATCAACATACCTAAGCATTGGACACACTTTAGTTTGAACTGATTGACAATAATCAACAGCAGTTTGTTGGAGGTAGACCAAAGAACTGTAAATCAGTCGGTGTAAACGGCTACAGGGAAGAACGGGAATAAATCAACAGTATGGGCACAGCATGTGTCAGGCAGGCAAGTGTGTTAGAGACTTGCAGCTCTTATTCATCTTGCTATGCACATAGCCATTGTGGTGAAAAACTATCTGGAATGTAAACGGAGCTGATGGAATACTTGTGGCTGCCTTGGCTTGTACAAAGTTCTGATATAAATGTCACTGAGAATATGTGGAGTTATATGACTAATGAGAAAGTCAAGTGGCAGCCAAACTCCTTGGACGAATTACGGAAAATGCTGCAGGATACTTGGAGCGACATTCCACATCCATACATTGATAACTTGTATGGGAGCATAAAAATAGTCTCATGCCCTATATAAGATAAATGGCGATGCCTTGTGTACATATCATAATTATTTATAATATCTTATATACATAAAACATAGTTTCTTTAATTTTATAGAGTTGAGAGGGGTCAGGAACCCCTAAATGCAACAACAAAAAAAAACACCTGTTCAGATTGAAAAGATTTCCTTCAGTACAACATTTTCCAAACATAGAATTCAATCATTACAGGTGTTTATTCTGATAGTGTTTAATGCCAATGGTCAGTAATAGAATGTATTTGCTTTCTGCTTCTGTCTGACAAGTTAGTTCCTGAATTTCCCTCTGTGTATCACCGAGAGGAGCAGCTTTCCAACTGTTCTCAGTTGTTCTGCCACATAACCCGACTGACAGTTACCTGCAAGCCTTTCAATAAGAAAACCACCTCAACCTAAGTTAGTGCTGTTCCACACCTGGTCAAACTGTACTGGAAAAAAAATGTGAATATCTTGTTACCTGGTTGTTTTGGAATCTGCTTGCAGCCAACTTATTACCAATCCATTTGTTTACCTCTATTTGCAGAGTTTTTATTATTTTCTCCATGCTGACAACTTTCCAACCCTGTCCGTAAACATAGCTATCCCTTAATCGTAAAAAAAAAGAGGGCTCTTTTTCAATATTTAAACCATGTTTCAATTAGGTAAATGTTGGCACGAGCAAAACAGAACCAGTCCACTATCAATCTTCATAAACTGCAAAGTTTTGAGGGGCCAACAATGCTTAATAATTAGCAAATCTATTGCAGAATTATGCTAATGGGAAGTCCGTTCCTAAACACATATTGTTGTTTTAAACCTCCAGGTAAGTACCATCTTCAATTCTCAACATTCTTAAAAAGGGATGACAAGGTAGAAAATAAATGAAAAATCCAAAACAAACTAATATATAGTTTTAAAGTATTAACTAGCTCTTAAAAACCAAAATAGTTTACTGGAAACAACTCATTACCTTTGCTCACAGCGGACTCTGGTATTTTACTGAAGGCAGAGTTCAGGGAAAAGAGTAGCTACCTACTACATAGGAAAGTGGTTCTTTATTTTTATAATGGCTACATCTGCCCGTTGCAGTGTTGGTCTGCACAATCAGCTGGAACTGTTTACTCTAACATCCACATCAATGTTGCTATAAGAGGAGCACATCGTATCAAGTTCAACAGGTGAAAGCCAGCCATGCTGTGGCCGTACATGAAGGAAAGAGAGAACAAAAAAGTTGCCTTTAAGCCAGAGGAACAAGTAGTGGGAAAAGAGCTACTCTACACCTTACCTGTAATATAGATCGGGGATTAACAGTAAGCACAGTGCTATGTCTCGGATTAAATCAATAGCTGATATAATCCACTATGGATGAGATGGCGTATCAATCATTTCCAAGGCCAATTTGAGATTCTTAAATACGCTAACCCCTTCATTCCTTTTCCTTTTCCATTTTAATTTTTAGATTTCACCTGGCCGTACTAGTCACAGCAGGCTAAGTAGATCTGTACGATACCTGACACAAAGTGATCCTGGTCAAAACCAGGGTCACCTGACAACGTTTCATAGTTAGAAGTCTGTCAGAGCTGCCGGTGGTTTAGCTTACCAGAGAGAAGGCCCAGTGTGTGTATCTTTTATAAATTATGTTTAAATAGAATTGAGAACTTTAATGAGGGTTTTTGTTCATTAAGTCTTCTTGGAATCACCAAAGAACCCAACAATAACAGCAATAAAGGTGTGTTCAGAGACTGTAGCTCGTGAAGCGACAATCAATGTATCACTGCAAGCATTTTGCTGCCCTCCCCGACACCCAAACAACAGACGAGTGCTGAGAACAAAATGTCAATACTAAACCCTTTGTTTTTTTTTCCTAGATCCCTTTAGTCATCTTCAAACAATGCAATGACATTAGCAGCTGTTTGACTTCCTCAGCACAAAGCATCAATAACAATCTCAAAGAAGCTGAGGCGCAGTCACCCAGCAGAAACTTGCTGTTTGTATTAACAGCTTCTTCATCCATTCGAGGACTGCATGGTCTCCTAGCTGATGATAAACCCACCAGCTTCCTCGGATGGCAAACAATGAGCTAAGTGATGAGGAAGATGAAAGCGAAGCTATTAAAGACAAAAAAGAGAGAATCTTCTGGTCTATGAAAATTAGTGGGAATTTATTTTATAGATTAAGTACAACCCCCCCCCCCCCAGTTTCAATGTACAAGATGGGCAAAGAGCAGTTATTTTAAAAAAATACAAAACAAACAGAATCAGTTGTTTTGTGGAAAAAAGATAACGATATTACGGTATAGAGAAATTGATGATAACAGTTGGTTGTCTTAAGGGCTTGTTATTTCACTTATGATCAAGCAATATGAAGCCCTAACTAGCAGGACTGGTGCACAGCTCTGCAAGATTTTCCTCATTATCATCAGAAATGCTAAATTACCGCTCCACTTTTTTATTTTGATTTTTCTTTCTTAAGCTGACAATCGATGGATGATGGTTTTTTCCTTCGACTGCTTTTTTTTGGCTTGATACTCCCTTAGATGATGAATGGTCACTGATGTAAATTCCAAATTAATCGCAAATTAAACTCTGCAGTGCCTTTACAGGTGAGTGAATGAATGGGAAAAAGAAAGAGAAAAGTGGATATTTAATTGTAATCTCACGTAATCACCTCTCCAGCGAAGCAGCTACACAATTAGACAGCGGTGGCTGCTAATATGATTCTCCCCTTGATGTAGCCAAACACCATCTGCTATTTATAAAATATTTACCCACATATTATTCATTTTTTCACTGAAATGATCTCTCTACTGCTTCAGTGATTCAATGGAGATATGTTTTGTTTAAAGCTCAAAGTACTCTATTAGAATGGGCCTATTTTATTTTATGCTTCCCCTTTTAAATATTAACTTTTAGTAGCTAAAGGACATCGGCCAGATCCAGAATCACTGAAAGAGTGAGGTATATGTGCCAATCAAAAATCTTCCCGACTCATCCTTTAGAAATGGAAGAACCACCGCAAGACTTTATATTTTGGAAACTTGCCCACATATATATATATATGTATATTGGCATTTCATTGCTAAATGTCCTAGATCAACGCAACACAACACTAAGTAACAGATGTAGACAATTTAAGATTCAATGTTTTATGATAGCGAATACATCTGGAGTCGGCAGATGGTGTAAAAGTCTATACTTTCTGAGAGCTGGAGACAGCGTACACTGAAGCCAGACACTGTGAGAAGTAACTCTACAGATATACAGTCAGAAAAGCAAAACATGTTTCTGTTTTTTTTTTAAATCTGAAAATCCTTTGTAGTAAGAGCTTTGAAAGAAAGGGAAGACTTGTTGTGGTAGCAGATACGGATGAAACAGGATGGAGAGAAGGCAGAAAATGAAAGGTAAACAGAAAAATTTATAGTAAGTGAGAGCTGTTCATTGGAGAGTCAAAAGCCAAGTTTCTCTTGCCCAACTACACAAGATCTTGAAATGAAAGAGACACAAATGTAGCCAGTGCTGCAGTGCAAAGTTCCCATAAAAATATTAAATACAAAAGAAGTTGATGGGGAGGAAAAAGTGTGTGGAGTTACACACAAGATGAACAAAACTAAAGTGTCATATCATTGGTTGGTCTCTGTTTGGCATAGAAACTCCAGGTAAAAGACATCTGCTTCCAACATTATATTGTGTTGTCGTTTTTAAATAACCAGTTAAATTTGTCTGGGAAGGGTTATTTTCATCCTGTGTCCAGCAACAACATACATTTGTGTTAGCGCAGAGTGGTTACCTAACTGATAACAATGTAAACATACTTGAAGAAATAATATGAAAAAGGGCTGGAAAAGAAAACAGACTCATCTGTCATTCAGAAATGAGAAAAATCTAAAAGATTCAGCAAATCGAAGAGGAAGTCAGTCAGTTGAACATAGCAGGCAAGGTAGCTAAGAGTAACTGCAGTACACTAATGCTGATGTTCTACAGTGAAGTATGATCTCAATTTTCGTAAAAGTTTGCTTTCCTTAACTATACTTGTGTTCAGTGCTGATCGCTTATAAAAGAATTGAGATGAGTTACCATCCAGTCTCCTCCATCACTCAGACCCCATGGCCCAGTCAGAATATTAGATGTTCAAGCCAAAGTTATCTGGGTGAATCTTTCATCAAGCAACAGTCTGAAGAGTTGACCAGCCAACTTGTGGTCATGTGTACAAAATGGACATTAGAGTCACCTGGTGTTTCACTAAAGGAGGAAGAAAAAATCTATGGTATACAGGAACAGATTGAAACACTTAATAATTGCACAGAGTTCTAAAACATGCACTAGTGCCAATCACGTATAAGTTCCTACTTCATATACTAGAGACAAATGAAATCTGGCCGGATGCCATTACAGCAACCCTATTTCAGCTGGGTTTCAATCGAACAACCGTAGTATCATCAGTGGGTCATCAAAATGTTTATAAGTATTGATTAAATATTCTCACACATATATAGTGAAGAGAGATTGCCATCTGGAGTTTCTCTCTCTCTCTCTCTTCATCTCTCCATCTCTCTATCTCCATCTCTCTCTCTCTCTTCATCTCTCCATCTCCATCTCTCTCTCTCTCTCTTCATCTCTCCATCTCCATCTCTCTCTCTCTCTTTTAGATGCAGCATGGAAGTCAGATGAATTCAGCAAGGGAGTCAAACAAAGCTGTTTCCGGTTTTATTGTCAGAAAAGCCCACGTTGCTCAGAAACGGCTTAATGCCATCTCAGCACGGCTCGTGTCGGAATCTTCTTCCTTGCTTTTAAGGGGGGAAAATTCTTGTTTTTCTTTTTTTTTTGGAGACAACCTACTCAGCTCAAAAGGATCAATGGAAATGTTTTTGAAAAAAAAAAACGGTACAAAAATAAACGATGACATGATTCTTTAGTTAATTCAGTTTTGTAAACATCAAGGAGACTGAAAGGTTACTGAAGCATTGTTCAGTGCCTACCATGGCGTGGGCTTATTTGTCAACCCTCTGAATTCCCTTAAAATGTTTGATATGAACACAAAAACTCATTATTTTCCAATGAATATTGCACATTTTTTTGGGGGGTCAGAAATAGTTCTATGAAAACCCTTTCGTGCGGAAAATGGACAGTCATGTGGATTCTCCGTGGTTTGAACGTGTTACCATGGCACTGCAGCGGCCAATCAAACGCTGGCAGGGATTGGTCTCAAGGGCTGCTCTGTCAATTGTTGGGATGCAAGTGTTAGAATTAAAAGTTCAAACCATGAGGAGATGAGTTTTACAGGTAAGAAAATTGAGAAATCTTTGAAGTATTTGGTTTTAAATAGAATATCGGTAGCCCTTTTATTTTGTATAATAAAACAAATTAGAAGCAAAGAAAAAAACTGTTTTTTTTTTTTTTAAGGGAATGTAAAAAGATGTTAGTCAAAAATGGTTCTGCTGGATGTGAGTCAGGTGGCTGCAACTTAAAGAGCGAGGAGCAGCCATCAAGTCGATGGAAGTTTGGTTTCCATCAATGCCTCTACTTCCCTTATCTTGAATTCATGACTGCCACCCTCCAAAAAACACTCTTGCAGATAAGGCAGAAAGTGTCCCTGGGAATCAGACCATCAATCCCAGCCAGGGTGGGCTCAGTCTGATGGTTCTTCAACAGCTGATTGCGTAGATTTTCTCCAGTTTCCTCCTACATCTGCAATTGGAGAGTTCTAGCAGAGATTTTCCATCTCACAGCCATAAATGCTGCACACCGCCCTTGTGGGGCAGACAGACATTGTTCTCTAGCAGGTAATGGTGGCTCTGTGCCCCATCAACAAATGTGCTATGCAACAACATGGCATTTAGTTTACCAGTAGACCAAGATATTCAGCCAGTGAGACCCTAAGCGTGGGTACTTCTAAAAGGTGCCAGGCACGACAGTACAAAATAAAATTAGCCCTATAACTTGTGCGCAGATCAAGAAGAGACTTTCTCACCTTGATGCTGTGGGCAGGAAATGATAGCCAAAATGCATGGATACTCGTTTAGTTCTAGTGCTAATATGAAGATGAGAAGGAAAAAAAACTAAAATAATCCTCTTATTCTAAGTGAATTTTAAACTTATTTTACATTTTTTTGTAAAATATTTTAAAAAATCAACAATATTCAGCAGAGAAATTATTGCTTATCATAAATCAAGATCAGATATTGGAAAGGGGATTTTAAAATTTGTAAAATGTGGTTTCCTGATAAAATATTTCAATTTTAAAGTTATGAATGCTTATTCTAAGTATGCCCCCCCTTGCTTAGTACATTCATTATCGAATATGGATCTTCTGTATGAATTGACAAAGCAACAAATTAGATATGGAAAGTAGATTCTTCCTAAGCCTAGAATTCAGAAGTTGGTCTTTTCATGAACCTCTCACTCTTCATCATCAGGAGATAACTTTCTTCAATGCCACTCTTAGTAAACCGACAACTCCAATTCCAGGAAGTCATCTCCTCACTAACCCTTAATTTCTCTTATTTTGGTAGCTAGTTTGCCACACCAAACACGAAATGCATCCTCTTCTGATATTACTACCATTGGCAAAGTCCTAGTTTCCCCAAATAAATCCCGAATTCCTTTATTATTATTATTATTATTATTATATTATTATTATTATTATTATTTTATTATTATTATTATTATTATTATTATTATTATTTTCTCTCCCCCCAATTTCTTCTAAAGGACCCCTAATTTCTTTAATTCCAAAAGCAAGTCTCCTTTTCCAGGTACGACACGCACATACACACTTATCTCCTGATAAGCTAAATGCCAACAAAAACAAATTAGAAGACAGATCTTATAAAAACTCACCACTGTGGCAGCATACTACAGAGTGTCGACTAGCTCATCATTCATTGCCTGTGGTGAGGACATTTAATGTAAATGTACTGCATGCACTGTACATTATATTTGATTCATATGCAAGTCAATATTAACACACAGAAATCACTTTTTTTTATTTTTGCAGGCAATAAAAAATCATTATTTCCTTTTAGTGTTAAGATGGCTGAGATGTAACCTAGTAGGTGCGGTGATGGCTGGGTAGGAGAGATCAATTTAGACTCCTTGGTGCTACAGCTCACTAATCAAGAAGCAAGGTTTTGTGTGACATCTGGCACAGTGATTAACATTGAAAATTTGATAAAAGGGAGTTAAAGTTAATCCTTCCAAAAAGGCGGGCGGGATACTGCCTATTAGACAGGGTAGGGAGTAAAAAAACACCAAACCAAATGATAACAGTTTAAAGACATAAAAAGGGAGATTTAAACCTGGTGAAGATAGGGTATGGGTGTGCAAGAGGACAAAGAACGTTAGGAGCCATCACTGGTTGAAATTTAACTATTGTCCCCTATCATATTAATTTGGAGAAACCAATGAATAAAAGCATTTGACTAAAATTTACCTATTTCATGTGTGACTACGTATATGTAAGGGAAGTCTAGGTGGACAGAAAACTAGTGTACACTACGAAAATGACAAAATCCGGAATATGCTATGATATATATCCATTTAACCAAGGTCAAGGTATAAGTTGTTCAGACTAAGGCCTGAGTTGGTGACAAACTGTCAAAGATCTTCACATTTCTCATGGATCTGTGGCTATCTTGGTCAACTTCACCAAGGCAACTGTCTCTGCTGCAGTAAAGTGATGTCAGCAAGAGCACAACAAAGGGCCCGATTCTAGCAATGGTCCATCATCATCATCATCATCATCATCATCTCTATTGACTTGGGTACTGATGGTGTACTCTTCTTTGACAAATCCAGGTTTCCAGTAATTCATATCCGGAGACTGCACCAAGGTTTGAAAGATGTCTAACAGAGACCTTCAATCCCAATGTCTTTAACTCATGATCAGGAACAGTGACAGGAGCAGCAATCAGCAATTTAGCAGGGTGGAAAGACTAAACTGATGTTTTTCACCAAATACATTGGTATTCTGCAGGCAGATATCCTACTGTGGTAGAGGAATCAAGGCATCCAACTTCCCTGGATATCTTGAAGGCCAGATATGAATCAAATCAAGTATTTGTGAAAGCATCTGGATTGTAGCTAAGAATGTATCCACACTCTGTTAATATGACATAAGTAAAGCTGTCACATGGATACGGGGGGGGGGGGGGTACCTGTACTAAACGGTGACATAAAATCTTGCTGACTAATGACAGGAGAGAAAGTAAAGGCTTTTTTATCCTGCTGAAAATTTTGGCCTGACCAAGTACTAACACAAGGCATGGCAGTCTACTGCCATGTCGTTATTATAATATGCTAGTCTGTTATTAAAGAATGGCAAATAAAGACAACAAAAATGGTACATATCTCACTGTATGATGTCAACAGACACATCAGAAATTTGAACTCAATACTGCAGATTTATTTTTAAAAGGTTATTTTCTCAGATAAATCACGTAATTTGTTATTTCGTTTTACTGCCATCCATGTGATGACATAATGATCCAGGCTGCTATCAATGCCAAACCATTTGCAGTCAACTAATAGTTTAGAAACCAAAAAGTGATAGCCTGGCACAATGCAAATAACAATATAACTAAACAACTTCCAGGTGAGACAAGCTTTCTTGAAGTACAACAATTCCATGCTTCAATGGTCATATGCATATCTTACTAATGAATTTTAGGATGAGCTGGAGTACTCATCTTCACCATCAATATTTTGCACCGCAAACCTATTATCAGTCTGCCAGTGCATCATAACTTGGAACGTTCTTGCAGGGAGAGCATGAAGGAAATCTGATATATATTTTCAAGTGTTTGTGCATTTGTTTGTTACTCTTTCACAGCAAAACTGTAGCATGTAGAGCCCAGAATTTTGGATGTAGGTTCATCAGAATCTGGGCAAGGTTTTAAGCTACTGATTGGTCTAAAGCCGTTTTCTCCTGGGTACTCCAAATAGTGACTTTACAAGCCGTAGGAAGAGACAGCTACACCAGGTACGGACTTTCCAAACATTGGCATCTTGCAACATTATGCCATTCAGCGATACAGGCGCCACGATGATTTCAGCAAAGTTCAAAGAATCTTTATTTGATGTTACCTGAGAGACATAATTAGCGAAAGCAAAGAATGCATTTGATTCCTTTTAAAAAGTCGTTAGAAAACAATAACAAGATTTTCAAACGTAAAGCATTCATTTCCCATTTAATTAAATTTCAGGTTTGCCAGACCCCTAAAAGTTCCTTTATTTCAGAGACTATGCTGCACTTTGTAAAGATGTGACCAGTGTCACAAATCCTAAACCCAATCCGACAAAGTTCAAAGTGAAAAAAGTCCTTAAATATGAAACCTCAATCCCCACAAAGCCCTCATTAATAATACCCCTTAACAGTGCATTGAGGGCTTTAAGAACCTCATTAAGCATGGGAAAGAGCAGAAACTGGATCGAGGTCACCTAATTCCAATCTGACCAGTTAAGGATGGTCAAGCCTGTGAAGGTCCTGTTCTCATCATTATTTTAAAACATGAATACAGTTGGCCAACTTCGGACCACAACGTCTCACAAGGAAGGAATAATAAATACATTTCCCGACTGATATCTCAAGAGTTTTTGGATGGTGCACCAGTATAAATAGGTCAGATCTGTACAGCAATATCAGCATCCCATACCAGAAAACGGAATGACTATTACTGTTTAATTTATTTATTATCTTTAATCTAGCTAAATAAATTTGTAGCAGAACACAATTAGCTGAGCTGGCAAGGAAAATGAAATAAATTGAGAGAGTTTTGGGGAGTGCAATCTTCCCAAAAACCAGATGAATTAATTGGGTATAAAGTGTTCCGTTCATCTGTTCATTGAACAAAACTTCATCCTTAGGTGTTGTGTTGGAGAAGCTGAGCCTTGTTACAGACAGGATGTAATGAGAGAAGGGTTAGGGTGGGTACTCACAGGATTGGTTCTCATCAATCACTGACAAAATGCAAAATCTGAATAATTTAACATACTTACAAATTCACTTAAATTCTCAAATGATTTCCTGTGTTTTGTGCTTCAAATTCAGTCAAATTATCTTCTGTAAATAGTTTACAATTGCTTAATCAAAATTTCATTAACCCAAATTCTGCAGACTATTAATTCAATATTGTTTACAATATTTTTTTCATAAACAATATTGCCAATAATACCCAATTATTTATTTATCAAGGGGAGAATGTTTGGGATTCTCTACAAAAGCAGTGACTGGGGCTGAAATTATAAATCATCATTTCTATATATGTTCTACTTCTTTCAGAAAGAGGTACTGAAGCTTCTTTAAAACATAGGGCAGATAGACTTTGTTGGTTTCCAAAAGAACTCAAAGATGCAAGATGGCGGCATCCAAAACATCTTTAGGAAAAAAAAAATTCTTAAACTATTTCTTAAGTGTGTTGGATAATTTGTGAACAGTGGTTTCAGCAATGAAAGCAACCCATGGACTGACTTATGTGCAAAAGCTGCATGCATCAGGATGACTTTAATACATCCTTAAATACGTTGAAACTGCATTTGCATTAATGCTTCTCTCAATTTTTAAAGCTGAAATTGATCTAAAAATATAATCAAACTAATTTTCATTAATAGTTATTTTAAATGCAACATAATAATAATAATAATAATAATAATTTGCAATGCATTCCTAACAGATTGGTTAGTCTTAGAAAAGCAGAATGGGTCTCTGCCATAGAAAAAGAAAAAAAGGAAAGTTTTGAGGTGACTCGATCAAGTTTAAGAGTAGACATACAAAAAATTATCATGACAACAAGTCAGGAGTCACTGACGGGAACCCCTAAGTGACAGAGATGATGAGAATGGATAAGTTGTGTCTGGCACGTGCATGCGTAGTTAATAATCTGTCTGGGCAAAGCAGTGCTTATATCTTCAGAAATAACATTCAATGCCCATACACTATTGTTCAAAACAAATGTTGGTTAATGCTTATCAACAAGGAGCCATATATAATTCTGGAGCACCTCAAGACAGCTGTGGATTAGGTTATCAGTGAGTTCTGCACAAGTGAATAACATGCCACAGCCAGAACAATTCTGGAACATTCTGGTGTTGTATTAACCCCCATCTACCTTGCCTTGCTGTGCAGAATGAAATCTGTTCCTCTAAGATCCATCACACACCCTCCCCTCCTCCTGGAGGAGGAATTTCAGGATTGTCAGCAGGCATACATACAGTTTCTTTGTTTACTTCCTGGATGTGTAGACACATGCACGTAGATAAACAGACGCATATCTCAAAAAGAAATGAAGATAAGTTGACAAACTAAGAAAAGTTCAAATGAAGCCCAGCCATGCGCCGATACACTGAAGAACGTCTTAGTTTGGCTTCATCTGAACTTACCTAATGCTTTTTAAAAAGGTGATTACCAACTAAATTTCACTCAGCCTTCTCTTTTAACAATCTATCTCAGACCTCCCTCCTCACAGGTAAGCTAACATCACCAGCATAAGTGCTGATATATTTAAAAAAACAAAAACAAAGTCAACCTGAGCATCAAGTATCATTGTTGTAGAACACAATGAAAACCTAAAGCATAAAAAAGTAGTGCTCTTACATACAAAGCATCATCAAAATCAGAAAGATACTTTGGACTACTACTGTCATCCATCATCAGTCAGGTATATAAATACAATGCATCACATACCTGTCTGGATTCCCAGAAGCACAACACAGTAATCCAGCTATAACCACAAAGGCAACTCTTTTCCATTTTCCCCATTTCAAGTTGGTTTCATTCATCAAAAGTTATTTAGGTCAGTTCCCATAGCAACTGGACTCCATCAAAAGATGCTGGAGATTAATTTATTTAAATACATCAACATCAGTGTGTTCAATGTGGGCTTATAGCCTCTGTCTCTCTCCTAGCTCATCCTGGGTTATCCTCCCTAGAGTTTAGTTAAAGGAAGTCCTGATGTGAAGGAGGAGAGGAGGCTGTATACACTCCATATCCCCGTCTATCAGGGCCCCATCCTCCCCTTCAGACTCCACAGCTGACCCTGTTAAATGAATCTGGTGTCCTTCTAGTAGCAATTCCACAATAATGCCAGAGCTAAGAATCAACTGATGCTCCTTCTACAAAATTACATTCCAGGCTCCCTGTCAGTGTGTGTGTGTGTGTGGGTTTGACTATTCCTAATCAGGCCAGCATCTCTGCTACCCACTGATTGCTCTGTATCTGCTTGCTTTCTAGTTCATCTATCACAGCCTTTTATTTTCTCTCTATCATTCTTTCTTTCACTATGGAAATTATTTCAGTTTCTTCTCTCTCACAGCCCGTTCCTGAATTCTTTATTTTTACCTACTTTTCTGTTTCTTGCTATCTATTTACCATTAATATATGCAACATCCCCTTTGCCCCATCTGTTTGTTTTGTTGTGCATACATATCTTTTTTTCTCGTTTTCTTTCCCTTCAATACCCCTGCTCTGTCAACTCCAATCTTTGTCCCAGTTTAAGTGGTCCTACACAAAAATTCTATGGTTCTTCAGAAAGCCGTTAACTCTTTGGTGACTAAAAAAGAATAACAAAACAACAAAAAAAAATGAAGTGAAAATGAAAAATGCCTATAGATGATGAGCTTTCTAAGGCATGATGACACTAGTTCTAAATTTTCTTTGAAAAATCACAAAACGCCAATGTAAATGTTTACTTTAACAAACTGTGTCACAGTACCATGCATAGCTGCCTCTTCCTGATCTTCCTAAATCAGTGATGCCCGCATACTTAGTTTTGAATGCTTCAGATATCTAGGGATCTTTCCTCTGTTTGTCCAATCTTTGCCAATATCTTATTATTTTACCAAATGACAATTTTCATGCTTCACTGACTGGTCAACATCCTCACTTCTGTTGCAGCATCTTTTCCCATTAATCTTGCCAGTACTCTTTCTTTATAGTGGCAGAACACATGTTGAGTCTGCTTACAGCTTACTCTGGAGGCAAAGCGTAAATGAAGTGTCTCTGTAGCAACAATGGGGAATCTTCCCCGTGTATTTTAAACCTACATTAACAGTTTTATTCCTGTTCCTTATAAATCTAATTCTGTCGAAGAAATAATTTTAAATGATCATCCTAACATAAGAAATATCTGTTACTGATTTTACACGGTAAGGTGCTGTGTAGTGATGTTGGCTGAACAGAGAGAGAGAGAGAGAGAGAGAGGGTGCCTGGCAGTAATTAGCTTGTTAAAACTGGCCACCAGGTGAGAAAACTCTGAGTTGAGAAATGCAATACACTACTGGCTGAACTCTGTCCAAGTTATAGTATTTTCTTTTAGAAGGTGATGAAATTTCTCTGATATTTCGTAGGTGTTACACTACATTTTTGTGGATGGTGATGAAGAAACATGATATTGTACTGACACCGTGCAGTTTCAAATATGACCCAATAAGCGAGTCTGTGTGTTACCTACCTTGTACTGTAATTATGAAATTAAAATCTTAATAGATCAGGATAAAAATTATTTCTGCTTTGGGCCCTGTGAGCTTTAAGGCCACCCTGAGTTCTGTAGTCATAATACATCAGAAAAGAGATAATTCACATATTTTTCTTTGTTATTCCTCTCTCTCTCTCTCTCTTCATCCTTCCCTCCCTCTTGGGAGTTTTTAGAATGGTAAAATTTATACCATTCATTTATTTAAAATTTATACAGTATTTGAAATAATTTTGAAAATAGAAAAACGAATGGAATATAAAATACAAATATCGCACAACAGAATCGCAACTTGTGGATAAAATTAATAGTCAGGTGTTGCTGTTGTGCACAGAATGGTTGTCATGCAAACAGTCAGAAAGTAATCCACCTGCAAGATTATAAAAGTATAAGCTGGGATTATCATTGTAGCTGGAATACTATGGCTTCTGGGATGGAAATAACACGTGATAAGTGTATAGAAATCAAAGTCTTAGTTAGTGAAGGAAGGTTTCTCTAGCAGATTGCAGCCCCTGACTTGATGTTTTAGAAGCTGTACTTATAAGGACTAATAAAACTGGCAGTGCTGACAGTAGACGCTGTTGCGGAAGAAAGCTTAAAGTCTCCGAAGGTGATATTAAGCACTTTAGGGTGCGTTCTATACACGGTAGACAGTAGTGGTAAGTCAGCAGAAATTTTCTGAATGACCTAAGCACAAGTGCAGGTGTTAACATTTCATAAAGAACAGTAAAATGGACATTAGCACGATGTGGTCTCATTGGATGTGTAACTGCCCAAAAACTGTTGCTGAGGAGGAGAGGCTGAAAATGAGCAGCAAAAATGAAACAGTGGGATGACCAAACCTGGAAGGTGGTGATCTTTACAGGTAAGTCCAAGTTTGAACTGTCTGGTAATAAACAGCAGTTTGTTTGAAGATGGATCAAGGTGTGGTGCAATAATCTATGTACAACATCTACAGTGAAATAGGGGGATAGGCCAACACAAGATTGGGGCTGCACATCTGCCAACACTGTCAGGGATTTGCATTAAAACAAATGTATACTGATTGCTGACAGGTACAGGCAGGTTTCCATCCATCATGTTATTCCCTCAGGAAGATATCTCATTGGGTGGGTGATCCGGTATGTTGAAAAACCATTTGGAATGTATAAAGGCTGATGGAATACTCACAAAAATACTTCAGCCTAAACAAAGTCCTGATATAAACAATAGTGAGACTATAGGGAGTTATATATATATGGCTACTTTTGAGAAAGTCAAGTTGTAACCAAAAATCTTGGTTGAATTATGGGAAATGCTGCAGAATATGTGGAACAACATTCCACAGTCATACATTGGGAACCCCTCTGGGAACATGAAAACAGGTGTCACTGACTGTATAAAGCTTTGGGCCCACGTACCAAATATTAATGCGCCGTACGACATATTCATTTTGTTTTTGTATATTTTCTACAATGAAGTGTGTATGCATTATATACATCTCTCAGCTGCAATTATTCATTATTTGTACATATTCTGTGCTTTTATTATTTTGAATGATGTATATAAATGAAATACACAATAAAAAAAGAGAATGGAAATAGATGGAAAGCACACCAGACAGAATTAAGAGATTACTTGATGCAGTTTCCTCCCCGAACACTCACTATAAGATAGAAAACAGCGAATAATTGGAAGTAAAGATGTACATATAAGTCAGTACAGAGATACAGAGGCTCATCCATGGACAACTCTCCGTGGTCATCCTCACAGGTATCTTAGATAATTAGAAAGCAGAACAAAGACTTGCTGGAAAGTCGGGATGCAAATAAACTAAATATTTCTAAAACGCGGGCTGTACATAAGCCATGACGAATCTTCCCATCTTGAATGGCCATTAATTTCCAAACTTTAGTATATGCTATTGTTTACTGAGTAGTCATGAAAATTCATGAACAAGGTTTTCCATTACTTGTTAAAAAAAAACTAGAATAGCCATTTCCTTGTGCGCTAATTAGAGGGAGTTACAAGATAGCAATTTTTCTTTTATAATTAAATATTAGGTGATTCATTTTGTATCAATTGGTTTACTAGCCACTGACCCTATTTTTAACGAAACCCAGAAATAAAAATATAAAATACTTGTTCCGATTTTTCTTCGATGTCAGTTATTCCTTTGCATGGGGCCTGCGAAGAAGGAAACATGGATAAACCAAATGTTACTACTTTACAGCTGAACATGCAAACCATATATACCTGGTTACCACTCTTGTTCACTTGCTTAGTGGTGGTTATCTCCCTTTGTGCTTGATGAAAGATTTTAAGGGGCAGTTTCCATCCAAGTGATGGTCTCATGAGGCCATTGAGAAAGAGTAACATTATTAGAATGATTCTCACATCCAAATCATAGAAAAACCACTGTGTTCTTAGTGGACTTGTGCTTGCTCATTGCTTGACACCTGTTGACCAATCTTTGTCTTCAGAAGACAATGCTGATATGAAAATTTAAAACCTACAGCAGGCAACTGTGAGAAGAAAACTATGGCTGACCACTACAAGCTGGAAAAATTCCTTGGGTAAAAATAAGATACCTGAAGTAAAATGATACTCTAAGAAAACTTTTAAAAAAATTAAAGCCAGAGTTTATGCTGATGTCTGTCCTCTCTTATTATTAATCATTGTCTAAAAGGTGAGGTGTTTGTAGTAATTAGGAAAGTAACTTTCTTACCAGTAAATATTATCATTCTGATGCTAAAGCTACCTTATTTCAGTATACTAAGCCCAGGTAGACGAGATACTGGAAAACCTGAGCGGATATAACTCATCTAATTCCAACTACTGCAACTGCAACGGTTGTACGTATAATGCAGCACAAAGATACAGAAGCTCATCCCAGGACAACTCTTCTTGGTCATCTTCAAAAGTTACATGTGTATCTTCTGGAATATTTACCATATTAGCACTTAGTGGTCATAACAGTGATGCTCAACAAAAAATGGGAGAGGACCTGTATTTTTCATCCCCCTTAAAAACACAGCATATATTACTGAATATAAGATTCAGATCCTGACCAAAGCCAGATTATCGTTATCAAATAAATGATGGAAGGGTTACTAATATGCCATTTTAGCAAATGACAAAAAAATGCAGTAATGGTGTAAAAGAGTGAAAAATATTCCAAGAAGCGTACACAGGGCCGCAGAGCAAATTACAAGTATGAAAGAAAGAAAAAAAAGGGGGGGTTTAAAGAATAATGGGTACACATTTACTGTGCTTCTTTAAAATTGGCAGGGTTCAATAATATACAGCTTGCAGTCCATAGATTATAGAAGACCTAACAACTATCTTAATGTCCTCCCAGCCCATAAATCAAATCAACCTGGCTAAGCTGGCCCTTCGCTACCCACCAAACACCACATGCTCCATAGCATCCCCTCATACAATAAACTATTTTTCCATTGTGAGCAGCCAAACAAGACTGGCATTTAATTTGATAAACTGTGATTTGTCAGAGATGGGACCTGATACTTCAATGGAAATTAAAAAAAAAACAACAAAAAACAATGTATTTAGATTTAAATGACTTTTAAATCCAAAAGTGGATGCAAGTCATAGCATAATTTTACAATTTGTTTCTGGTTTGAGTGGTGTGATATCCCAAATATGGGATCAGTCTCTGTCATCATCATAAATCTGTCGGGCAGCGCTGTTATACAGCACTGATGTATATCAAGGAAAGACAGCTCTCCATTTTTCTCAATAAGAATGTTGACGTTTAAGCAAAGATAAAAAGCACTATCCTGATTAATGCAAGGAAACAGGAGAAAATATATAATTCATAGACAAATGAGAGCTCACCAGTGTTTGCATCAGAATTATCTTCAACAGAAAGCCAAAGGAAAAAATGTTAGCTGCAACAAAGCCAAGTGGAAAACCCATAGTGATAACATCTGAGAACGCAATTTATTATTCAATAAAACGTACACACTGGTGGTGGCCAAGTAAAGATGTTTGCACACCATGTGTTCATCTATTGTAGATGGTGATGGTATACAAATATTATATAATTTATTAATACAAGTATCAACAGTATATTGCACTGGGATATTTGTAAACAAGGAAGTGACACCAAAACTGCAAAAGAGTTTGTTATGAAAGATTAAATGGCTTTTCGATAAACAGAGGAAACAGAATAAATCAAAACTTTAACCGTATATGAGCTGGTTGTGCACACGTATACAATATTATAAACAATAGCAACAATATAAACTGATCCAAAAGAACAAATGCAACATCGTATCATTATAAAAACTTTGTATATATATATATGAAAATTAATTTTCCATTCTTGATAAATAACAAGTACTGTAAATGGGAATTACTGAAATGCTAACTTTATACAAATATTTTGGTGATTCCTTCCAACTCCTCGTGGATGATGTTTGATAAGTACCTGTCGTCCATTTGCAAATTTTAAATAAAGACAGCTGGGAAGGGTTCAGCCTCAAAATAAATATTAAAAAAAACAAGATAGAATAAAAATAAGTCTTCTTTAGCTGTTGGGAATGTAATACTCTAAGGTCTCATAAATTAAATGGCAAAACAACAAAGAAAGTGGACAAAGAGAAATGTTGCTCTCTGATTAGCAATGTGCATAAATTATGTCATATACAATCCCTGGATTTAAATAGTGAAACAAAATGGTGTATTAAAAAAAAACAACCAGGTATATAATTAAAATCAACATTTAAAAAAAATTAATGTATTCATAATTCTGTGGATTTTTTCATAATTTACAGCTCATCACATAAGGTTAGCATCAAAGCCTCAGTTCAGCCCATTGCTTGAACACAGCAGTAGTTGAAACGAAGCAGTTTGCAGACGCACACAAATTGAGATGGCTACCACAACAATGGGCTCAGTAATATTAAATTTTTAGTTCATTACCCAACACAGTCATCGGTTACGCTGTTTAACTGAAAATAATTACAAATACTTCAAGCAGCACGGGTATAAACAACATGGCCAAATCAGACAAACTTAATTGATTTATTAAAATAGTTCGGCCATGTTGTATTGAAATCACCCTTCGTATCTGATTGGATGGATAGTCATGTGTATCTAGAGATTAATAACTACCTGTTTAACTAGTGGCTGATAAGAGCTCAGCGTAAACGAGGCGATGAATAAGAGAAAGATTTGACGAATTGGCATCAGTCAGTTGAATTTTATCATCACTTGCTGGGCTACGTTTCCCGCATAATGGAAAGCTACCAATGAAATTAAACATTCACTAAAATAAAAACCTTTAGTTCAGTAGAAAAAATAGATATATATACTGTTAATATAAAGAGAAATTTCATTAAACCAATATTTCGGGGGAAAAAATATAGTATTGTGCAAATTAATGTATGAACAGGAAACGAGTAGCATTTTTTTTAGTAACCAGCATATATTTTGAAGACTAGAACAATCATTATATTTAATATGACCACATTTAGCTGTAATAAGTTCCTGAACATCATTGGGTATTGAATGTACCGGCTTTTCAAAGATTTTCTTTATTTCTTTGCCATGAAACTGATTTGGTAGACAGACCCAATCGTGTTTTCCTTAGATGTCCAATCCAGTTTTTTTTAAGCCGATTCTTACATATGGCCCATGGATTTCCCATTGAGTTTTGATCCAATGAGCTTTTCAGTCGATCTAAACAGTTGACATTTTGCATCCAAAAGTATTCATTAACACATTTTGATGTATGGCGTGGAGCCAGATCTTGTTGGAAAAACACATTCAACCATATCTTCATCAGTTTGACACACTGGTATATGACCCCCAACACATCTCTAACTATTTGTGGAGCCTCACACAGGCACTAATGAGCCAGTTACTCATCCAGGAAAAAAACCCCAATTTCTTTTTGGTCTGGATGCTTAGCAGTTTGATTACAGTGAGCACTGGTTGAGTTCATCAGGTGAATGGCCTACAAATTGAGTGTTAACCTCAAACAAGAAACTAACTAACTCTCATCTGAAAATAACAGATACACCCCCCCCCTAGTCTTATGTTTCTTTTTTTACTAACTAGCATATTTCTTGTCCCACATGTACCCTTTCAATTTCATTATTTTTTGTAAGCAATGTGTTGTCTTTTTTTCTTTCTTCTTTTCCAGAGACTTTTGGGCCTGGCTTCCCCACCTCAAGCAATCAACATCTTACAGCTGATGGTGGCACCTGGACACCCGCTGCTGAAGCGTGCCCCTAGTTTTATTTGGGATCCTTTTGATCATCCATATTAAATTGCATCATCTCTGAGCCCCCATGCGCTGCATTTTTCCTCGGCACTTGCCTTTTGTTGATGGGGATACTGAGCCTGTGGTTTGTTTCCCTTTAATAATCTCATTGACCCCTCTCACACTGACTTTGACTTCATTGGCACCTTCTCTCTGCGTGAGCAATGTGTGTTCAGTCAGGGTGATTATTAAAGTTCTTAAAAAGGCTTTCATTGTTTTTCATTATTTTCGTTTCATATTTGCACAATACTGTATATATACCTAAATCATGGAAGCATGCAAGATACTGCAATATAAATCATCTACTGCATTTTCATCTTCTTTATATGTAGTATGTATAGGTTAATCTCCTGTAGAAAATCGAAAATATTGTCGTCTATCTGTTAGAACAGGGATGGGCAAACTTTTCTCCCCGAGGGTCACATGGAACATCCGTAAGTTCTCCAGCGGGCTGCATTCGACAAAAAACTAAATTTACTAAATAATAAATTTAATAAAAGTTATTTTCACACACGAAAATACAATTATCAGGACAGATTTACATAGACTTTCCTGGTGAATAATGCAATGGAATGATAACGCAGTGTGAAGTGGATGCTCACCTTTCACTTTGTCAATAAGCAGCTTTATGAGGCCGGCATTTTTTCTTGATAATGCAGGTGCACCATCTGTTGTAATGATTGCCAACTTGTTCCAAGGTAAACCAGATCCATCCAAGCAGTTCTTAACACATTCATACAAATCTTGGCCAGTTGTGGTGTCCTTCAGTGGTTCAACTGACAGAAACTCTTCAGTAATTGCAAAATTATCATCAATTCCTCTGATAAACACAAGCAGTTGTGCTACATCTTGTATGTCGGTGCTCTCATCTAGCGCCAGTGAGTACCACTCGAATGACTTGCCGGCCTCAAGTAGCTGTTCTGACAGATTCTGCAAAATGGCATCAATACGACGAACTGCAGTTCTCCTTGACAAAGATATAGCTTCAATTTTTGTTCTGACTTCTGGCCATGCAAATATCAACAGCGTCAAGCATACAGTCCTTTAGAAATTCTGCTTCAGAAAACGCTTTCTTACGTTTGGCAATTTTATAAGGAAGCACAGAACTGGCCTTTGTGGCAGCCTCTCGTATGGCTTTGTTTTACAAAAAACGTTTGTTGTTGTTTTAAACTTCTCAACAGGTCATCGGCTGTTCGCTGTGGTTCGCTTTCTGATAAATTACTTCCAAAGTTTCTGTGCTTAGTCTGAAAATGTCTCTTCAGACTATACTCCATAAAAACAGCAACACTGTTATGGCATCTCAGGCACACTGCTTCACTTACATCCATTCCTTGTTAAATGTACGGCATTCATCTTCGATTTTCCTGGATTTTTGTACCACTCATTGTTAGGATAACAAAATTTGAAATATATATATATATATTAAAAGACTTTAAAATAATACTACATCCATTGCTATCGTCCGTCTGTTTAAACATGGCCGCAAAATCTCATTGTAGTCTCATTAAGCGCAGTGTTCTGTGCGGGAATGTCCGGGACCCGCACAAATTGACTCCGCGGGCCGCAGTTTTCCCAACCCTGCGATAGAAGAATGACTCCTGCTTCAGAAAGTTTCGCAATCCAAGAGTTTACTGATTCACTTCAGGAAAAAGAAGAAAAAGAGAGAGAGAGAGAGAGAGAGAGAGAGAGACCTTCTGGGCTTTTTTAATTATCAAGACTCAGTGATGATAATTAAAAAGCCCCACAAATAAACAATACGGGATGAGGGAAGCCAGGGATGTGTAGTCTCATCTCTCAGAAGAGCACAGTTCACATTTCCATTATCAATATTTTGCATGTGACATTTCATTGAAGCTCAGCCAACAAAATAATGTACCCCAAATGAGTTTATTTGTGGGGAAATTAACCCTGTACTTTTCTTTAAACCTATCCATAAAAAAAAAGCATTAATTGATAAGCATTTGAAAGAACCCCATTCTGTGTTAACAAACTTGTATTTTTTAGCTTAACTTATATCATTAATTTAAGAGAAATTTCGTAAATTTAAACTATAAATATTTGTTCCGGTCAGCTGTAACTCTCCTGTCGAGGAGACTACAAACTACTCCAGTTCAGCAGTGGCGAAGTGGACATTTAAAAATGGCATGCACCGATGTACTGGCAGGAAAGTATTAAATCGATTATTTTTTTTGTGCCTTTGACAATCTGAGTCTAGCTTTAAAGTTGTTCTTTACAAAGCCCAGTTTTATTTTTAATCTGTGAGGTTAAACAGGAAGAAAATAAAACAAATCTACCTGTTTCTGGTCTGCTTTGTCAAACGAACAGAACCTTCTTCATATATTATATATAATATGTAAGTACCTCAGAATGGAATAATATCATGAAAGCTGCGATTGCCTTGGTAATGTTGCACTGGATTGATTTTTGAAAGTTTTATCGTTTCAACTCAGTGAAGTGTTTAAGATTATTTTAAAAAATATAATTCTAGTAATTATCATTTATTGTTTACTGACAAGCAAACCAAACTATTTTAAATACTGCACTCAATACCAAATGTTAAACAAGCTGAAGCAAAGAATAAATAATCAAGGTTCACAATGCCCACACTTAAAAAAAAAATTAATATATTTATTCGTATATTTAAAAAAATTTCAGGTATTTATTTAATATTTTTTAACATTTACAAGTCTTAATTATTTAGAGCTTCTGTAGCTGCCCAATGTGGCTTCTTTTTTACTCGCCTTACCAGCCGGCCATGAGAGTTTCCTCCCACATCTGAAAATAAGAGAGATTTCCCAGGTACATATGGTAAAGGTCTGACCATCACTCAAGAGCCCTCAACCATAACCAGGCAACTTGCTTCGTTGGCTAATGCCTCATATACACACCTTCCCAATCTAGCCCAATGCTATAAGATGTCCTTGGACCTTGAGAGTCAAGAAGAAGAATAAATAGAAGTATTTAGAGCTTGGACTTCTATAAAACTATAATAAACCTCTCGATACATTATAGAAGTGTCTGCTGCATAGAGTTTTGAAAGATGCAAATGTTTCAACATCACAAAATGGCCTACACTGTTTATGGTGCACAGATCATGTTCACACATGAACATGTCACAGTGACAAAAAAGAAATGGTCTCAATTTAAAATAAAGCCAGCTGCTACTTAGTATTCAGAACTGAACAAGTGCGCAAGTTAACAATAGAATATTATTTCAGTATTAGATTTCTATGCAGTTAACACAATGTTTTGCTTAATTAGCCATCTCACTGACAAGATCTTGCAACTTTGTTGCTGCATTTTGCATAGCATGAAGCTGCAAACCTCTTGTCTAGATAGAGAGGTTTTAGAGGAAGTTGAATAATTAATAGCTTGACAAGTGAAAATAAAGTCAACGACAAACACATACGGAGAATGCTGGGGAATGTAGAGTTATTCAATTAGAAAATAAATGGAATTACAAGCAAGCATTATTATTTAATAGATACTAAAATATAAACAAAAATTTCTGAAAAAGGATCAAGGCTATTATTATTATTATTAATGACATGGAAGGGAAAGTATTTTAAGCTTATTAACAAAGACATGTGATCACTAGATAAAATCAGTCGAAGAGAAAGATTTAAGTGTCCTAATAATGTGTCTTCCATCCTATACTTTCATATTTATTACTTGTTGAGGTCCTAAACATTCAAAAGGGAGATAATTAGTAAAATACTCTAATCCTACGCATGGGGCTCAATAAAAATTAAATTAAAGGAAAATCAATTCAAATAACATATTTTATTATGGCATATACAAGATTTTTTTTGTTGTTGTTGCTACAGTTAACAGAATAATGAGAAATTGTGCACTGCAGATATACTAAAGTTTTTTTTTTATTATCAGACTATCGGTACTTCATCTTTAAATTTAAATACATTTTTTCAGCTGTTTAATGATCCAGACATGGGTGAAATCTGTAGTTTTGACTCCTGGAGGCGAGACATCTTAAGTAATGAAGCCAACATAATACGATCTCACTGCCCATCCATCAATAATAGTAACGTTATTGAGTTACCATGCAGTAAGGAAAAATACAGCATCTTGGGGAATTTAGAATAAAAGCAGCATTTAGTCATAAAGGGAATTTTCAAGAAAATAAGCTAATCAGGGACTGGGAAAGAGTATTTCAAATGGTAAAGCAAGTCACGTCAGCACTTTATTTCTTTCCACTTGCTGTAATTTCCTTTGAGACTCTTTCTAAAAGATGGTAAATGAATTGTTACCTTTGTTGTTGTTTGTTTCACAAACACAAATTATTTCTTCCATCTTTCATAGTTTAATTTTCTCCCCCTTTTTTAAAAAAAAACACAGAACTCTCAACTCTTGCATTTTAAGAGAAATGGTCACTAAACCTCGGTGTTGGGAGAAGATCAATTATAAAAGAAAAGGCAGATCCTTCTGTTAGGTTGCATGGAGCATGAGAGAGTTCGTTTTTGGCGCCCACCATTGGCTGTCTTTTGAAGAGCTTGTACTTCATAGCTGATAACGCCAATGGATTCTGGTAGGTTTTGGGATGAGTGTTCAGTGGTACAATTTTTAAATATGTTTCGGAAAATACTAAGTGACATATATATCATTAATCGCGAATGGGACTGAGGCTAAACACCTCTAAATAATGCATTTATGTTAACTCAATGTGTTTCTCTTCAGATGGTAAAAATTAAAATGTAGTATAATAACGGTGAAAAGGTCGCCGTGTCATTCACCAGTTGATCCTTTCATCCTCTCTTAAATGTCAGATTTGTAAGGTCAACACAGATGAGTGCAAGAAACACTCTGGAATAGTTCTGCGTCCATGCGTCAAGTGCATTAGGGGAGAACTTGCAACGCAAAACAAAACCAAAAAAATGACACATCAACCAGGAAGTAAAATTGTCATTTCTCAGATACAAATATTGCAAATTGTTTGTATTGGAAACTGAAGAGTGATGCATGGCGCCCCCCCTTTTTTTTAAAAAAAAAGGAAAACGAACTGAAAGAGTTTAGGCATTTCACTGACTCTGTCAAGGATTTAATAGATTTGCTTGCACTCAAAGACAGCCCCTTACACATACACACAAATCAAAACTGACTGCCAAATGAGAAATGTTTGTGTTCATAGAAGCATTTATGATTTTAAAACAAAGTGCTTATGAGTTTCTTTTTAGAGATGTCAGTTTATTTCTTGCTGTGGAATTAACAGAAAGAGCTCACTGTAGACTCTCCTTAAGGTTTTCTTGTTTTAAAGATATGGAAAAAGACTATTTGGCTCATGGGCAGAAAGGAATGTTCAGGGTCTTATACCTGGTAATACTTGAGCTCATGGTTATATAATTAGGGTTCTTTGGCTCATGTGCAGAAGGGATAATCAGGGTCTTTCTTATACCTGGTAATACTCGAGCTCATGGTTATATAATTAGGGTTCTTTGGCTCATGTGCAGAAGGGATAATCAGGGTCTTTCTTATACCTGGTAATACTCGAGCTCATGGTTATATAATTAGGGTTCTTTGGCTCATGTGCAGAAGGGATAATCAGGGTCTTTCTTATACCTGGTAATACTCGAGTTCATGATTGTATAATTGGGATTCCTTGGCTCACAGGCAGAAGGGAATGTTCAGGGTCTTATACCTGGTAATACTTGAGCTCATGGTTATATAATTAGGGTTCTTTGGCTCATGTGCAGAAGGGATAATCAGGGTCTTTCTTATACCTGGTAATACTCGAGCTCATGGTTATATAATTAGGGTTCTTTGGCTCATGTGCAGAAGGGATAATCAGGGTCTTTCTTATACCTGGTAATACTCGAGTTCATGATTGTATAATTGGGATTCCTTGGCTCACAGGCAGAAGGGAATGTTCAGGGTCTTATACCTGGTAATACTTGAGCTCATGGTTATATAATTAGGGTTCTTTGGCTCATGTGCAGAAGGGAATGTTCAGGTTCTTATACCTGGTAATACTTGAGTTCTTGATTATAAACCAGTAAAAAATTCATCAGGGCCTAATATTAGGGGAAAAAATCACATAATAAAATTAATAGAAGAATGAAATAAATCCCCATCTGTCAGTAGTGATAACATAAATCAGTGTTCAAAAATGTTACTCAGACATCTTACTGGCTCCAGGGCCTTTTATAATCTATGGTGAGTCCACACCTACTTGTCAGGAGTAAATTAAACAAGACTAAATCCCATTTTCCCTAATACCTGATATGGGGGCTGTTAGCATTGAACAGTTATGGAGGGATCTGATAACGGTTTATTATTACACACTTGTAGTTAACAAATCTCTGGTTCCACCAAGCACCTCCAGTTCTCCATGATTAAGCAGTTGTCTTCATTGTTGGTAATACCTAAATAAAACCCCAAAATAAACAAATGTACAGTGCCCTGCCATAATAATTTGCCCCCCCCTGTAGTTACTATAAAAAATCTCCAGAAAATAAAGAGATGTAATAGAGTGGAACTTTTGATGTTTTCAGTCACCTTTCAAGGCACAAAGAGCCTGTACCAAGGTTGGAATTGATTCAGTGAAATTTTACCTTCATCCTATTTGTGGGTTGATGATCCAGATGCTCCTCTCATAGGTACATGATTGGATTCATATCAGAGTTTTATGTTATCCAGCCAAGAAGTGGAATGTTTTGATTTCCATTTTGTAACTGTGGCCACATGAAAGGCATGCATGATAAGTACCACCACCATCCTAAAGAATACGGGCAAGAACCTCAGCATACTTGCTGGTACAGTGGTAACTGCGTCTGTAAGATGGCAGTGCACCTTTTAGAACTGAAATAATCCTTTGATAAACATCACTTGTTTCTTTCCATCATTGTGCTGGGCCTATAAATTCGACTCCCTGCAGAAGAGTACACACTGCCAACACTTGACAGTCTTCTGACCCAGAGTGTGTATTCATACTTGGTGGAAGTTACCTGTATGATACACATACACACACACACTCACTGATGCTAACCCAATGTTGGGCCATTCTCTGGATCATCACTATTGCAGATATGATGTCAGTAAGGGAATCTTGTTATTAAGCACAGTGAGGGGCCACTTTGCCTTAGCAGTGACATTCAGCTCGGGAACCTTTATTATAATATCAACCCAAAAAATACACGTGAAATCTCAAGATCTTTGTCAATCTACTGTTGAGAACTGCGGGTAAATTGACAAATATTGTGGTGTCTGCCTGTTTTTAACTTGATGGTGATCAGCAAAAGTTATTTTCCCACCAATTTGTTCAATAAATATATAGATAATTAAATCTGAGAAAAGTAGATTTTAGTCAGATAAGTTAATTTATAAGGGTTGCTAAATTAACTTTGTGAGGTACTGTATTTTCAGATCTAAGTGTACATCGATGTGTTGTGCATAGATAAATAATTTACAAAAATATGATTGTTAGGAAGAATTTTTCCATGCAAAAGAAAATGTAAGGAAGAGGGCAGATTTAAAACTGCTGAAATATTATCTATGAAAAGATTAATTATTAAAATAGGGTTTTTTTCTTCAAACAATTAAAAATATTTTTCATATAAATCATGTGATATGATAACTTGAAATAAAAATAAGGGAAGATTTGTTGGTTTAAAAACACAAACTAAAAATATTTGGAGTGGGGAGTAAGAGAGCACTGGAAATCAGTGATTGTATCATGGTTATGTATGGTGTCACCTTTATTTAAGGAGCAATTAACTTCCTACAGCTATGAATCTCCCTGATATCAGGGCATTATTATCAAATTAATTGGCCGTGTGTTTGTGTGTCATCTGTTATCAAAGACTATGGTTATAAATCTAGCATTGTTAATCCGATACCATTAACTCTATCAACTGCTGTTTATCTTTTAGTTAAGCTAAGGCATTAGGAAATTTAAACCAACTTTTTATATTCCGATAATTTTAAAAAAAAAACAAACAAAAAGTCTGGCAATGCTATACCATGGAAGTAGACATGGGTGTAATTCAGTCTAAAGCTGACTGCCAAAAGCCATGCTAGAGTTGGTGATAAAAACCATGGCAACTACAACGGCCAATGAAGGAGAAGAAGATTCTGCCCTCTGTTTTTGTGGCAATCTGCTTTTACAGTAATGCATTGTGGGAAGACAAATTCCACTCACCTTGACTTTGTCATCAGTATGTGGTTAGTCATTTATTCATCTATTGTATATACTTAAGTATCTTCTTTTCCAGCATGCCATCACAGGGTTTTCACCAGACATTCCAGTTTCCTACTCACATCTTAAAATGGAAGATTCCTGGTAGGGTTTTATGGGTACTTGTAGGGTGCAGGTAGTAAGTAGGTTATCTGATCTTCTTGGATGTTCCTTGACACCAGGTTACAATACCTGGAAGTATGGCTGCTATGCAAGCTGCATCTTCTACACTATAAACAGGCAGAGCCAGGTGTCTGCATGTAATTTTTTTATCTTTGGTTACAAAGGATGATCCCCATATATTATTATACCAAACTACAAGTTGACAATGTGCTACATACAAACCATAGTTTATTGTTAAACTAATATAATTTTCTTATTGATAAACATTTTTTTTTCTCACAAACTATGGTTAGAACTGAATAAAATGCTAATACCTTAATAAAAGTGAATTTAGAGAGCGTCTGCTATTCAACAAACTACAATTACATGTTCACTTTTTATCTATCTGCTAATTAAACAGTGTGTTGTAAACTTAAAAATGGCAATGTATTACTAACAAGGTATGGTTCTCATAACAGTCCAGTGCAGTCAGAGGAAATCTGATCCCAAGCATTTGTGTATTACGGAATATGAAGCATCCCAGTTGTGTGTGTAGTTAAGCCTCTCTAATCAACAGGGTTAACCCTAACCCTGACAGCCCCCTATATACAGGGAAGTTCCTTGCGGAGTTATCAAGCAGAAGGAAAGAGAACGATTAAAACATGGGTGACACTAATTAGCTGTTCCAGAGCTGAGAGTAATGGAACTACCGGGCTGCTACAATCAAGGGTTATTAGCTCAGTTTGATATACATGCCATGCTATGGTTTTCCCCGACTCCCTTCCACAACAGCTGATTCTGCAGGTTCCTTTTCACATATAAAAAAATGAAAAGTTCTGGTAGGAACTTCTGCCGCAATCCAGCATAATAGCTGCATGAGAGAGAGTCGGGAAACCACCAGCTAAAGTGATGTTAATTATTGTTAATGTGCCAGTTATATTAAAAAATAAAAAAAAAATTATATGAAAGTAGTTAAAGATTAATACCTTATGGTTGTGAATTTACTAACTGGTATGTGCCAGCATCAACAAACCGTTGGTCTAAACGTAACAATCATGACCCAGTAAATGTAGAACAGTTTTAATTAATGCCATCATCTTTAAAAATACTATCAGTGTACTTACTGTTGTGTACCTGGTGCTAGCAAAGCACCAGGTAACTTAATACAATTCTCAGGTAAAAATAAATTGCACGATCGAGCTGGCAATAGTGACAACAAAATGTCTAAAATTTGATTTAAATCGTTTATCAGCTAAATTCAGTCAGATGATTGCCAAACTTCAGATTCTCTCAATAAATCAGTGGCCAGACCCCTTTCGGCTGCAGCCAGAGAAAGGAATCTCCATTACAGAAAGGAATTAGAAAATGCTACAGAAAAAAGGTTCGCTAAGCCACCTGCAGCCATTCATCACCTTGGTCATGAAGGAAGACTAAAATAACTTCCACAGCGATACAATAGAGGTTCTGTAAAGTGCATATATTGCACATGGATCTGATTTTCGTGCATTTCATGGTAAAAATCTCTCTGCAAAAATCGAAATACCTAAAAAGAAACACACACAGGTATGGATTTGGATACTAATTTAGAAAGTACTAGTATCTGCAACACATCAATTCTAAGAGAACAAACAGTATCATGCATTTGTTCAAAGACCTTTATTATTCTCAGGAAAACAGTTTTTTATCTTCACAATGTAATGTGATGGTCCAGGTCTGATTAGGTCCCATTATTTACCAACTTCTTCACGAGCCACGTAGAGTGGACGGGCACCGAAACTAAGGCTCAGGTGTCCACCTGCACTGCCTGGTTCTAGCGGAATAGCGAAACTATTTGGAGATTTTTTCCTCCCCACCGTACGATAGATAAAATAGGTTACTTGTGCTAAAGAGGACACAAGAACTTCCAGGGTTTTAGATATTTTCAGATTAGAAAGGGAAGTGGGACCGGGGAGGAAATGTCCAAAGGCCTTTTATGCCTAATTACGGGATTAAAAAGACAAGCAAACCATAATCGACATTGCAGCAGAGCCTACCATGTTTTTTACAGTTTTTTTGTTTATAATTCTCAACAGATCGTCACTCCCCTGGCGGGCCTTAAGCGTGTCAAAGATGGCTACCGGCTCCTCCCCTTACCCGGACCCTTCTCTGTCTTTGCACCTAGCCCCTCGTCGATATATCTCGGCATGTCTGCCTGTGCAGCTCAGCTCTCAACTGAAAAGTAAACCGAGTGAGATAAGCTGAGGGGTAGAGAATCAGCATGACGGCCTCTTCTGTCATCGATCCCAGTGATGGCAGACAAAAGCCTTTTGCAATGATGGCGAAATCTTCCCGGCCCTTTGACGTACCCGTTGTGGTGCGGGAAGGGTTTCGCCCCGTGATGGTCGGATTCTTGCCCCACAGCCTGGTCTTCCTTGGACCACGAGGTCTGTGGATATCTCGAAGCAGTGAGCTAAAAAAGAAGAAAGATGGTGAGGTATCGTGGGAGCTCTTGAGCAGTGGTCAGGGTGCAAGCCAATCAGGTATTACTTTCATCTTAAGATGTGAGAAGGAAACCTGGAAGTGAAGCAATGGCAGAAACCAATCTGCCCAACTTGAATTCATTTCAAATTTGGGGCGATCTGGCAGCCTGCCATAAAACCACTGTCCACCCACTCTGCCGCTAGAGTGACTAATGGTAGGAACTAACCCGACTGGTACAGCACACACACGTTTTTCAACCACAATGACGAGAAGATTCTTTGAACTAAATTTTCCACCGGGACACAGTTGTTCATATGTATTGGGGTCCATTGTTTTAGTTACTGATGTTGGAACAATTTTTCCTTCCACATTACTGGTTAAATGCAGTATCACTGGTGCCAAGTGCTCAGATGGAGTAGCTCATGACTATGGCATTGTTATCTTTGGATCACTAATCAATTAACCCTGAACGATAACTATACTTTTGTTTACGTTTTACTTCTTATTCGTTCTCATAAAAAGAAAATTACCATTGATCGAGATACCAGAAATAACAGACTCAACAGAAAGTACTCAGGTGAACCAAGTTCCTCTGTGCTAAGGTGTGCGGTAGCTTTTGGACTCACCTCTCAAAGTTAGATTTAAGCTTCAGTCAGTGACTGGCCAAGAAACAACCAAATGATTAGATATTTTCTTCAACTTTGAATGCTTTTGACAGTCAGCTACATATTAACGACAGCAAAATGGTTTTTGATTGAAAAAAGAAAATAAACAACTTAGCTATGTAGCTTGGGATGCTGATAACACTACAATTCTGAATTCATCGGTTTCATGCAGTTTACACCGGTTTAAATTAAATCTGATAACTTATGAAACAAAGACCCATCTTAACATCTGTTCCTTCCTTCATAAGAAAAGCAGACGACTAAATGCTTTGCTTAATTCTTTCATTAGCACAATAAAACGTACCAAAGGTCTGTTACCCAACCAACAACCTTAGGGTTCAAACATAACCGAGATTTTGCGCAAACTCTGAATTATAATGTAGCCAATCTTCTAAATACTGTATATGTGAGTATACACAGCATGAAGACAGTGTAAACATAGTTATTCTAAGATACATACCGTGCAAGTAACATTATTTTGGTAAATTAAGTGAACAGTCAGAAATGTGGGAGTAATCCACGTGTGGTTAGACCACAATTGTGGGTAGTGTTTCACTCTGAAGATGGTTTCTGTATGCCATTACTCCATGGCAGTGATGAAGTTAAGGATGACTGTCTGGTCATAGAGGAGATTCTAAGTAACCCCTTTCTTGCGACTTCCGATTGTATTTGTCTTATTTGAGTGTAAATTTAAAGAAAAAAAAAATTTTTTTTCCCAAGTTATTTACATAAACTTTTAGTCACCTGTGCACTTTATAAGATGGCTTTCAAAAGGTTTGGTTTAAAAAGTCGCTGCAGGGGACAGAAGGCTATTTGTGCTGAGGTGTTTTTCAGCAAACGGGCTCTTTGGGAAAGGTTAAAGTTACTGGTACGTGAGAAGAAGAAGATGATGATGATGGTGGCTATGATTCAATGTTTAAACCTTAATGACAGACTGCCGACAGCAGTGTAAAAACGGCTATTCTTCAAATTAGAAAAGATACCGGGAAACAAAAAAAAAAAATAATAATTAAGGAGTGAAAAAGGGAAATAAACAGATTTTTTAGTGTTTTATCCTTAACCTCCGTGCGATCTTTACGTTTTTCTCTTTTTATTTTTAGAAAACGAACGAGGAAAAATATCGGGTTGCTACGGAAACCATGTAACTTTCAATTTAATCTAGTTTCACGTGAAGCGACTTCCAACCAAACACTGCCATGGTTTTTTGGGGGGGGGGAAGAGGGTATCAGTGAGTTAGCAGAACCTTTCAGCAGCAGCAGCAATTTGACCCGTGCCCGGCAATTCCACCCAGCCACCATCCCACGCGAGTCTCACCTCATCATCTGTAGCTAAGCATGAGCGACCATCACGTGGGGATTGTGTTTCTACAATCAGTACTGGTGATGTCGGTCTTCCATAGTTGAACACAGTGAGACCAACATAAGCAGTTTTGGCTGTATGTAGATCAAGAGTAAGAATCAGCTAAAACCACTGGATGATAGCGAACAAATGAGGGTTTTATCCAAAAACATTTTAAAAAATCTAAAATTACCTTTTGTTGTTTGCTTCAGATGCAACATTAAAAGAACAACAGATAAAAACTTTACCTGCCAGTAACAGGTTATCATTGTTATTTTATTTTTTGTAAACTTTAAATTCCAAGCTCACGGACCAAGAACAGGCAGCGCAATGTAGTCAGACTGTTCTCCTTTGTTCCAGCCGTGGTCGGAACTCGCTCAGTTTGGCAGACATCCCCACCCCCGGGGGCATAGCTGCTTCTTACTCTGGTTCCCCCGCTACACGCATTTTTCTCTGGACACTCCCACTTTTGAGCTCTGTTAACCACTTCCATGCTGCAGCAGACACACCCTTTCACCTTCACAACCAAAGAAAATTCAGAAATGTTTTTCAGGACAGAGAAGTGTCACCAGCCCCCAGGGCCTACACTTCCAGCTGGCGTACTGGATTTTCCCTCTCTGGCCAGGTCCTACAACAAAGAAAGACCCTTCATCTATCAGTGCAACCACTGTGATCTAAGGTTATCTATGGGAGGGAGGGTAGAAATTCGTGAAAGATGTCAGCATTTCGATGAGAAGTACCTGAGAAGAGTTGTCAGCAAGAACGACTGTCTTCCTTCCCACGAACAACAACGGGGAAACAGCGGAAAGCTTTCTCAAGTCTAAAGAAAATAAGACGTCGTACGGAAATAAAACAAAATCACAAAGTTAGCTCTGGATTTTAGCATAGCAACAAATTTATGGAGATAAGATTCATGGACCAGTATCAGCGGAATGTACTCCGTCAAACAAGAACACTCGCTGGTGCTGAGAGAGAGAGAGAGAGAGAGTCCATTCGACTGAGGAAACAAACCAACCATCACTCGGCATTTTTCAGCATCCATGAAAACAAGTCAAGGCAAGTTCTCATCACGCATAACTTAGAAAAGAGATATACCATGCTAAGGGGCAGCATCATCATCACTGGCTTTAGATGGAACCTGAATATGATATGGTTAGTGGACGGTCTGCTAATGGGACTTTCTTATTTCGCCAGTGACAAATCAATTCATCCAGAATTTAAATGATGAAATAAACTAAATGCATGAAACAGAAGCAATGTTTATTCATCAACCCCCCCCATCTCTCTCTCTCTCTGTTTCCCCACCTTTAACGATTTTTAAATAAAACTACCTGAATTCTATAAGAATGAATTTCACAACACTTGGTGGTGCTAAACTCTATTTATTTGATAAAAAGGATAAACCAATTTACTTTTGCATAATTTCTCCTTTTATTTATTTATTTATTTGAAGAAAAATTTTTTTTTACAATTCACGAAGTCCCATCAAATTATAGAGTTAGTTAACCTATTTCCTCATCTCCATAACGCGGAGTGACGTTCGATAAAAATCCATTAATGGTGGTGCTTAAACTCTTTCCATCTGTTGACGCAAATGTAGAGAGAATCGTAATTCAATGGAAGTTACATTTCTGTAAGATTAAAAATTTCCTACATTTCGGCCAAAACTTTCTGGATAAATAACCAAGAACTTTCTCTGTGAACATACATCGAAACTGGATTTATTTTAGGTGATGGATTCAAAAGGTAAATCCTGGAGAAACAAAAATGGAAAATGGCTACCGGCCACTTTGGCCTCAAAGTATTAACTCTTTTAATGCTAAGATTTACATTATACAAATCGAAACTAAATGTAAAGAGATTTTTGGCGCAACAAGCAATGTTTTAGAAACACTGGATTAAAAGTAGGAAGGAAAAAAAAGAAGAAGAGTAAACTCGAAAGATTTGGCTCCTCTACTTTCTATATGTCTAGATACAGTACCTATTTTCAGGACAGATCCTGAAGTTAAGATACCACCAGTTTAGGAGGCAAAGAAAGGCTTTGGACTGGCATATTCCTGTTTAGATCTGAAGTTGTTTATGCGAAAACATGTTGAAGGAATTTGTGCAAAAAGGGATTACCAATTAAACAGGAGAAAGGAACAAATCTGATTCCAAGCTTAAAGCAATAAAATTATAAATACATAAAAATATTAAAGTTTATATGAATGTTACCTGACTGTTTGTAGCCAGGTAAACAACAACTGATGAAACTTTCAAAAATACAAACAGCCATGTGATTTGGCTTTGTCCATGGGATGAGGAAAAATGCTCTGTTGCGTAAATGTCACAATGACTAATGGTGATGATGTGTTGCACTTTATTTACCAAGTATGCAATTCTTATTAGAAATGCAGTGTATTTAGTCATATACAAAAAGCAACAAATAAAATATTAAGTTTGTTTGGTTCCTTTGAAGAGCTTGTTTAATGCTACTGATTGAGAGATGGGTTCTGAAGATGATTAGAGTTCATTGCAGAAGAAAGATTTTCCATAAACTTACCTGAAGTAAAAACTGCTAAGTTGCCAACAATTAAAAATATCACTGGGAAGCACTCTCCAGATGCTGGAACAATTAGTGGAGAAATAGTAGAAAATATTATCTGGATTAATAAGGGCTTTTCCTGGATAGTCTAGGGTTCACCATCATCAGTCTCCTTTGTCACTAATTTTTTGAATTGATAAACAAATGATTTCAACTCATCTCCAAATAACAGATTTACTTTTGCTGATAACAGAACACAGGACTTTCCTGTTTTCTAAACATCACATTCAAGAACCATTTCTGGTAGTACTCAACTTGTGTACACCTAAGGTATGAATAATATTCCAATCTGCTTTTGCTTTGTTTTCATTGCTCAAAACACATTAGGATTTTATCCCCATAAACTTGAATTGAAACAAAACATCTACACACAGATAAACCAAATTTCGTTGTTTGTTTTATGAGTGAATCGAAAAAATGAAGTGTCCTTTTAAGATAAAAAATAATATGACATTAATTTTATAATCTGTTAACCTTACCAGAACAACTTGATTTCTCATAAAAAGTAAAATATCACTATATATATATATATATATAAGCTTTTTGGTCAACAGCACTGGTTAGAGATATGTTCAAATAAGCATATAAAATATTTCCTTTAATTTTTTTCTTGGTCAGGGAATATCACAGATTAAAGCCAAAGTATTTGATTTAGATTATAGATCAAAAAACAAGTCTCCTTCATTGACTTAAACATTCTAAAGACGTTGTATGAACTCCTATTTTTTACCATAATTGATAGACCTGTTCTAAACACATTCTTTCTGTTATTAAACACCTTCTATACATGGCAGAGAACACATGACCTTGACAAACTATGCAATGGACCATCTTCCTCTTTGGACAAAGCACAATTCTCAACCGTGATTATTAAAACAAGGGAGGGAATTTTGTTTCTTTACCTTCAGAATGGACTTGAGCAAATCTCTGAAAAACAAAGAGTTCTAGTAGAGATTTTCTATATACAAGCAGTAGAGTTGTGAGAGTAACTCTTGAGTGGTTTGTGGCATGATCGCCGGTCCAAAGCCTCCCATCCATGCCCTGGTAACTCATATGGTCACCAAGGCGGATGGAAGGCTCACAACCTTCCTTTTAGTTCACTACTATGAGATGCCCTTAACCTTGAAGTCAGGACTGGGATCTGTAATGGTGGCAAAGAGTCAGTAAAATTAAATTTTTTATTTCAAAGTGCCAATATGGAAGCTTGTAAACTTATCTGACCAAAAAATGTTAGACCATAACAATGGAACTTTAAGAATATAATCAAAATAGGACAGAAAACCCAGAAGAGAGCTCTTTATGCCACAGATGAGGGCTTCATAGAATTTTCAAACAGACCATTGTAAAAAAAATATAATTTAAAATAAAATAAAAACATTTTTTATTTGTGTATATCCTTTTGTTGACATAAAAGTATGTATATCCACCAAAAAAAACTGCTTGAGTTTGAGTTTAAAGATGACATAAGCTTATCAAAACTGTAATTTCCATAGTAAAATGTATTTAACAAACAATTGTTTTCTGTTTTCTCCTCTTCCAACTCCTGTTCTGACTTTCCAGATTTAAGGACCTGTCAGCAACGAGGTAAAAGGGAGAAAGGTATGGAGATATCCAAGAAAGTCACCTGGAGTATGGTTGGGGTGGCCTCTTGAACAGCGGTCAATGCACGAGTCATTTGAGAGTTACACACGTACCTGGGAAATCCTACTAGAAGTGTTCGTTTTTAGATGTGGGTCCACATGTTCAGCTGGGGAGAATATGGAGAAACCATGCCATGGAGGTACACCTTCAGACTCAGGTTACGAGTAGCCTACCCAAAGACAACTACCCCTCCATACAGTGCTTTAAACATTCTATTGCTCTGTGTCTTTCATACAAAAAAAAGGGCTATGAATGAAAGTATCAATGCAAATTTGTCAAAACCAGAAAAGGATTGAAAATATAAACAGAATCAATTTTGATTTTGGAGGACACCATAACGTCAACCAGAAAATCAAGTTGTCATCAAGGGGAAGATAACTCTGGTAGATAGAAAGAGCTGACATTTTGATTCCATTTTTGATAAAGGTTATGTTTCCAAAACCTTTTAAATAAAATAAATAAATGAATAAATGTAAAGCTTTTTGAGTTAGAGGATATATGGGGGAAAGGTATTGTACTAGTTGAATAACAGTATCTCCACTATAATTCCCCATTGAAAAAAGGGACCATGGCAAGAAAGAAAGGATGGTTAGTCGTGAATGATGGCCAAATGCAAAAAATAATAATAATAAAATGACACAGTAATAGAAGATAGCAGGATGGGACCCTGACTGGGGAACTCTTTACCTTTAGAACATGGTTTCCACTTTAATCACGAGCTATAGACACGCTCACCAACTGCTATTTCCTTAGCAGTGAATAGGGCCTATGGCTACCTTCCAGGGGACCAACTGATAATGGAAACCGACTTAAAATGGAAGTGATTTAATGTAGGTTGGTTCCTCATTCAGTTTGCCTCTTGAGAATCTGAGATGTATAATATGGATTTAGAAACGCGAAGCAAAGAAAGGGAGTGAGTTGGTGGTTATTCACTTCCTCCATTAAAATTTGATAAGAAACATTTCACCAAAGATGCTGACAGAGGAGAGTTATCAATCGAGATTACACAGCAATGGCTAATTCTTAAGAAAAATCATCTATAAAATAATCAGTTGCTAATTCACCATTTGTTGTATTTTCAAGTAATGCAAACCATTATACATAACAAATGCTCAATAACAGTTCATAGTTGTCGTCAAGTTTATTTCTATCACAGGGAAGACCAATGAGAAGTACTCTACAATACCATTACAGGCACTCCTTGACTTCAGAACAGCTGACCATAAGAAAAAAATTTTATATCCAGTTCTGACATGTGGACATTTGGTCACACTTACAAACCAAACACAGAACTACTTTACGGCATATGTTTGGGGGGAAGGGGACGTTCATAGGCAGCGAGTGTATTAATGGGCCAGTGCCACTTTAGGTTTGTTCTTCATAGTCTTGTGACTTCTCCGTGTTGGTTTTGGACTTCTGACGATTTTCTGGCTCCTGGTCATGGCTGATAGGCTTAAGAGTGATGCAAGTGCTGATGGTACATCCAAAGGCATACAGTCCTTATGCTGGAGGCCAAATCTGACATTATTAAGCATTCAGGGATGGGTGAGATGCCGATGCAAATCAGGTGTTTGCTGGGCCCTAACCGATTGATGATTGGCACCAACTGTGAAGGACAGAAAGCAAATTCTTCAGCATATTAAGGGTTCTGTGCCCAAGCAATCAACCATCAACACCACCAGGAAGAGAAGTTCTTTGATTGCAGAGGTGTAAAAACTTCTGATTGTGTGGCTCAAGGATCAGAATCAACTTCTTATGCCACTTAGCCTAAAGATGATTTGGGAGGAGTCTGTTCAGAGACTTAGGGGCTATGACTGAAAGTGAAAGTTAGGGTTAGTGAGAGTGATACATTTGTTGCTAGTCATATTTGGTTTCAGCACTTCAAGGATGGCACAAATTTGCATAACATAAAGGTTAACGGAGAGGCTGCAGATGCTGAGTTTCCCGAGTTATTGGTGAGTATCATTAAGGAAGGAAGGTACATTGCCTATCAAGTATTTAATGTTGATGAAATTAGCCTTTTGCGGAAGATGCCAAACTGCACCTCCTCCGTCAGGGTTCAAGGCTGCCAAAGACAGGTTGACCCTCTTGCTTGTGAATAATGCTGCAGGGTTTTTAAAACTTAAGCCCTTGCTTGTGTATCATTCAAAAATCCCTTTGGCTCTCAAGAATTTCCAAGACATCTCTTTTTGTCATCTGGAAAGCAAATCCTAGGCTTGGGTGACTAAGACCTTGTTTGAGGATTGGTTTTATCACCATTTTGTCCCAGCACGTAAAGAGTACTGTGTAGCCAACAATAGGCCCTTTAGGGATCATTAATGTGCCTGGTTACCACGCATTTCTGGATGATCGTCATCCAGATGCCAAGGTTGTGTTTTTTGCCTCCAATCACAACCTATGGACCAGTGAGCTATTGCACCATTCAAGGCCTATTACTTTTGTAGGACCTTTGCGCAAGCAATAAAGGCAACAGAAAGTGAGGATGGTGTAATCATGAAGGAGTTCTGGAAGGGTTGCAACATTTATCAAGGGATCAAGAACATTGCAGACTTGTGGTGGGAGGTGAAGTCCACCAACATGGATGCTGTCTGGAAGGAGCTTTGTGCCCCAGTTTGTCCACGACTATAAAGGGTTTGAGAACAGTGCTGCAGATGTGACTGGGAAGCTTGAGGCTGATGATGTTGAGGCCCTGCTTGAGTCTCATTTCCAGAAACTCAGGAACTTAGTAGCAAAGACTTGATTAAACTGGAGGCTCAGAGTTGCAGAGAAGGTGTCATCAGAAGTGGTCACTGAGTACCATAGAAGTTCACCATAAACACCTTGGCTCTCTTCGAGTCTGAAGATCCTAACCCCACTAGACTCACCGAGGAGCAGGAGAAGCGGAGGAGCATTAGAGATGCCTTTAGCTGCTACAAGCTGATCTATGATGAGGTCTCTCTCCCATCTTCATTGGACAGATATTTTAAGAAGGTCCAAAGAGAGCCATAGCCATATACATCTGCACAGGATCCAGAGCCAGTTCCATCAACCTCTTATCAGTCTCCAGCAACATGGACATCCTCATCTTCCAACTAATCCTCCACCTCTCCTCCCAGCAACATCACTTCCAATAAGCAATAAGCAAGCCAGCACCAAGAAGCATGGTATGTAACATCACAATTCATATTTATTATTATTATTATTATTCATTACTCGTCATTATTGTAGTACTGTAGTATTAAAAGATAGGCAAGTACAAATTAGTATTTCATGCTAAAGTATACTGTACAGTGCAAATTCTAGGGTTTCTGAAAGCAAACATGCTGCAAGTTACAAACAGGTTTGAAGAATATAACCCATCCATAAGTCAGGGACTGCCAAATTACAAACACGCAGATGACCTTAATCAACATAAACGTGTTGCTGGTTAAAGCAAAAGACAGAGCCGCACCACGTTTAATTAGGAGTTACCGATGCCGTCACAACTGGCTTTAGTCTACCCTGCTGGTCCCTTATTTATTTATTTAAATATTTTAACTATCTGAACACCTTGGATTATCAGTCAGTTACGCTCTCATATTATCTGGCTGCTAAGGATATTTGCTTATCCATTTGAGTTATCCTTCCAAAACTTCACTCCGTATTGTTCATGATTTCGTTGGGAAAAAATTAGTTCTATAAAAAAAAAAAAAGAAACTTAATGGCCCAGTTTCAGAATTTAGAGAGCCGTTGTCCATGTCTGGCTCAGAATTCCATGGTTAACCAGTTTTTCTTCCTTCCTAAGGACAAACCCGTCTATGCCACCATCATCATTACAGAGCAAACCAACTTAACCTTGGTCTCGTCCACTTAAAACTGAGAAAACACTGACAAGGTTACAGCAGGTTTGCTAAAAAGAAAAACAAAACACACATCCACACACACACACACACACACACACACACACACACATAAACACACCCACATACATACACATAAACACACCCACATACACGCACACGCATACACACATACACATAAACACACCCACATACATGCACACGCATACACACATACACACCCACATACACGCACACGCATACACACATACATATACATACAAACAAACAAATGCATACACACACCTGCATACACACATACACTTACACACACCCACACATATATATGTATATAATGATTTAAATTAAAGTGTACACAAATACTTTTAAAAGAAAGGAAAATGTGCTCGCTCTTCTAGAAGTGAGGGATGGAGTGCATTACAGGCCTGACTTCACTAGCTAACCCTGTATCTGGTGCTCAATAAGCCTGCCAGCGGTGTTATGAGCTCTCGGCATAGAATTCTTTTGGTAACGTCCACGTTAAAAAAGGAAGGAAAAAAAAAAGAAGAAAGAAATAAACAACAACAATAACACCCTCTGAGTTTGAAATGGATGGCTGCTTTACTTTGAAAATACTAAACTAATCTGCATTAAGCAAACGTGCCCAGTCATTAACAACGCACATGAAGGCTGCCACTACTAATATGGTAATTCGGGCCCCGCCAATCTGCTCTTTCACACCGGTGATACGTGAATGGCGCACGACTTTTTCAGGTTGAATGCTGGCTACCTGAGCCCACATTAATGAAAATGCCGACAACAAAGGTGGTGAAAGCCAGCAAAGCAACAGTATTGTTCACCCCGTCTGTGAAATGTAAAAAGTCTATTTTTTACCACTACACTAAAAATTAATTAGTGGGCTTTGCATGCGGCGCTCATAAGATGTGTATGATTCATGCATAAGGAGAAATAACGGAAACGGGAGAAGGAAAAAGTGTAGGAAGTGAACTTAAGTAGCGAGACAATGGATTCTGTAAATGGATGGTTTAAGGCTACTCTGAGCAAAAGGCGGGTTATTACTTTCATAAGATACCATAAACTAACCCCACAATACAGCCAGCATATCGCCGTATAATATTCACGAATGTTCATGAACTGGTATTAAATCAGTTAAGCCATTTTTTTTTTAAAAAAAAGAAGTTCTGTAAATTTAGCAGTTTGAGTTATAGTCAGTAATTATTTCTAAATCTTTTTTGTTTTTTTTTTTAAACATTTCCTAAGGTTATTTCGTGAACAGTTCGATAAAATGGGATAACTGTTTCCTCCGTGGGTATCTACAGATCCCAGAATGCAGTCGGGTAGCCAGAACAATTAACCGTAGCAGTGCCGGGGATGTTCCTGGATGTAAAACTCAGAGGACAGAGTGCGACTGCTTCTAATTAGCTACTGCAGAGTTATACCGTGCGCACATTAAACCACACAACTCAAAGAAGTAGGGAAAAAA